>JBBPDA010000126.1:22597993-22618429 GCA_037974385.1 Arnoldichthys spilopterus
TTGACAGTTGAGTGGTTGTGCTGCCTTATGCCCCAGGATGCCCTCATGTCTGTGCTTCTTTCTAGGTCTCCCCTTTACTTATGCTGTCAGAGCGAGTCTTGCCAGAGCACCTGCCTGCACTCAGACCACATTGTACATAATTTTTATCACTTGTAACATTTCAGCATCACTAACAATCTCTCTTTCTCTCTCTCCCCCTCTCCCCCGCTCTGTTGAGCTGCTCCGCTGAAATATCAGTGATCCTGCCCCATTCTGCTATCTGGACCCGTCTGACCCACCATGATACCCTTTCAACTTTCAACCCATTATATATATTTGTTTTATTTATTCTTTATCTCCTTTTCTTGTTTTTTATTGCTATACGGTGTTGACCAATGGAGGATGGGTCCCCCCTTCTGAGCCTTGGTTCCTCCCAAGGTATCTTCCTACAGCTTAGGGAGTTTTTCCTTGGACCCAGTTTCTTTAAAGCTGCTTTGTGACAATGTCAGTTGTAAAAAGCGCTACATATATAAATTTGACTTGACACAAAATATTTTCCACGTGATCTTTAGAAAACTGATGTCTCCTTTTAACCCTGCCATGCACAACATTGTTGTTTAGTGTTTTTCTTATGGTGGACTCATGACCAACATAAGCTAATGTGAAAGAGTCATTTAGTTACTTGAAGTTATTGAACGTTTCTTTGTGACCTCACCAATTACTAAATGCCTTGTCCCTGGAGTGATCTTTGTTGGTTAAGTACTCCTTGAGGGTAACATTGTACTTGAATTTTTATTTTTTGTACACAGTCTGCCTGACTGTGGGCTGGTTGTGTCCAAACTCAGTTTTGTAACCCTTTTCATTCAACAACTCTTTTTCTTCACCCCTCAGAATTCAAATTTATTTATGTCATAATACACTTCCACAAACGAGTGTTTTGAGGATCAGACTTTAATATTTCCCAATTTATTTATTTATTTTTTTTTAACAAAACAGGCCACCTACTCATGCTTGATTACCACCAAATTGATTAATTTTACTCTAATTTTACCTTCAAATTTATTTCTAATCATAGAGGTTCTTATAATTTGCCATACAGATAGGAAGTATTGGATATTTTTTCTCAGTAAACAAATGACCAGGTCAGAGTATCTTTATTTACTTGTAGGACTTTTAGGACTTAACTTTAATATTGAGAATATTTAGGTCATATAAAGGTAGAAATATAAAAATTTTGAGTGTGCACAAACTTTTCAATACCACTATATTTGTCTTTGTTGTGTTAGCTGTTGGGAAGCTGTGCACAGTGATTGACACTTGGTTAGACACTTCTGCTCTAATTGATCATTTTGATTTAGACATGTTTTTTTTGGAGAAATTTGCAGCTTTAACATGATCATGCCATAAACCTATACACAAGCAGCCATAAAAAAGTGATAACAGCCATTGAATCAATATGCAGCATAGAAGAAAATTATGTGAACAATTTTGGAATGAGTTTAAAACTTATTAAAAAATTAATACCAAAATGTATCATAATTTTGTATGTTTTTTTAATATTCCCTCAAACAAACGAATTAAGACTGGCGGGTTTCTCGTCAAAGCTTTGGCATCCGAGTCTGAGGTCAGAGTCATTCATCTTTAAAAGCTTGATGCCTGATATTTTTTATATAAGGTTCTTGACTAAAATGTGTTATAGATACATTTATGGCAAAGAGGTACATGCAGGGTGCTGTAGGGCAAAATTTGTCATTACTTAAGATTTAACATCAGTTTACCATTGTCAGTTACTTTTTTAAACTTAGACGTAGGTACACTGGTCATTTTGGACAGTAAATAATTTTTTTTTTTTAAAAGGGCAACTGCATCCACCATCATATCCCTATAAATTGAGTGATACATGCACTGCCGATTAATTCTAATTGCTCAGTTCACAATGAAGAATATTGACATATTAGAGCAACAGCTGTTATACTGATCTGCTCTGTGTCCAGCTCCCTGTTCAAACTCTGGCCTAACCCAAAGTAAGAAAAACTGAATCTGAGATCTGAGATCAGTGTAAAAAGAACACTGAATGACATCATACTGAGCCCTTGGCGACTACAAATTACTTAGTTTTGTAACAAGAACCTAGGTACTAAAGAGAGGAAAGCAGCTCAGTTTAGTTGTAGGCCTCATTTTTTAATTATTATTTTTTTTTTTTATTCAAGCTTATTTCATTGCATGGCATCTAAGTAGTTATGCTTTGTCTCACACTGAACAGAAATGGAACAACCACTTCCACTACAGCTGTCTCTTTTCAGTACTTCAGCTCTTATACTCGTGCCATACTGTTACACTACACCAGGAACTGTGCCACTGCTCCCACCCTTCTGTCTTCATCTGGAGCACTTCTGTTAGTGAGCACGACGTTGAGCTGAGATAAACTACACATTTAATGCAGATCCCTGCTGAAAAAGACCTGTGTGGCTGCAGCAGGATCCGTGACCCCTAATTCCATTACTATTATTAAGTACATGCATTTACCAAAAGTACAATATTTTGGTAGGTGAGGCATGGCTGACTCTTGACTCTAAGCTGCTCCGTGTACGTGCAGTTACAACTTAAATTCATGGTTGACTTTACGCGTTTCTTATTAACCGCTGGCTGCTGCAATGCGAGCTTTGATTTCATCATGCTAGCGTGAGCCAGCTCTCACAGGGGTTACTTCGGGTTTGAGCGTCTCCGATATGGCGCTACTTCTCTACGCACACAATCATTCTGCTTGCAAGCATCAGCAAAAAAACAGAAATCTGACCGCTCGTGCCAGCTCGAAGCTGTGCAGCTTTAACAAAAAGAACACGGTGTACCAAAGACCTTAGCCTGTTTGTTTCACACCCGTATTTAGTCAAGCCCTATCCTCCAGCGCTGCGATTGGCTCGTAGTTCGTGCTTACATGTTTTTCGTGGATTTCTCCAAGTAAGGTGTAACCTTTAAAAAATCAGGGCGGGGTAACTTGAAATTATTACAGCTTTACACATCTCCACGTATTAACAGCACTGTAACATCGCTGCAGTTACTAATGAATGTGGGTAATACAATTAATCACATCATAAAACTGATTCTTTTTCCTGGGCAACGCAGCACAGACAGCAGGAATGCTGGAGAGTATGAATTACTAGCCAATCCCAACGGAGAACTAGAAATACGCGGGAGCCAATCGTAGATAGAGGAGGCGGGGTTTGTCTGAATACGGGTGAGAATAAAAACAGCACACACGTCAATTTTGTGCGTATATTGCAGTGAAAGGCGATCTTAGTGGCTACAGTAAGTGGTGTGCTTTTCTCGGTGTTTGCCTGATTGGACAAGCCGAGTGTCAGTATCTTATCGTGTTGTGCTTTTTTGTTCCGTCTTTTTTTCCTTCATGGGACGTGTCCTTGTTTTCCTCAATCGATGCAGGATTTGGCGAACCGTTTTTTGTTTTTGTCTGAGACGCTTAATGGCGAAAGTAAAGCTTGTGTACATTTTTTTGACGAAATACCTAAACGATGCCAATGTTTTATTATCAAAAGTTCAAGATGTGTCGTAAATAGACGCCTTCCAAGCCTCCTGCGCGGCGAAAACGACGTGAGCTTCCCACTGAACTCAGCAGCTGGATGTTGGTGCGCTGCTCGAAGCAGCGCGATGTGACTGATGCAATACACAGATCAATAGTCTCATTAACACATCACATTAGGAAAAAACGAGTAGATTTATTAACTATAGCTCATTAGCTTTTTATCGCAGTAAAGCTCACGATAGACGTTAAAATATAACATATTTTTAAAAAAAAATCCGGGATGTTAGTAGCACATGTTGGGATGTGAAATCCAAATTATTTCAAGGATATATTTACACAGTGACTTTTTTGGAAATGTTTGTGTATTGACCATTAATGGGCCTTAACCCGGCGTACTCTGTCGGAGTGCAAAGTTTACTTAGTTTCAGTGTCAAGTGAATAAACAAAAAGTAATTTTCACCTGTATAAACCTAACATGCATACACACGCAGAAGATGATATATAAGTATAAATATATATAAGTATATATATATATAATTTATATTTAAATATTTATTTATGGACACAAATTAGAGCGTTCATGATTTTTTAATCATCTTAAACAAGCAATAGAAAATCCACATTTTTAATAGGCTCAGTTTGCAACCTTGCACAAATTCTATTCAAAAATCTGGAAAATAATACACTTATAAAAAGTAAAAAAAATGCACAAATGCCACTTTGGATAGTCATAAACAACAAAAAGCTGAACATAAATAAGTTAGTATAATTTCCTCAGTGTTTTTAACAAAGCAATATACACAGGTACACTTCAAAGTTTTACACACATGCAGTGTAACGTCTTTTTCTGTTGTTTTATACATATTTTTGGGGAAATAGTGGCACTTCATGTTCAACATGACTGCCGTTGTGTGGTGGTAAAGGACCAGATTCATGGACTACTGCAGTTAAAATACATGGCCCAGTGTTTAAAAAAATATATCTAAACTCTGCTACACAGCGATGCAAAAGAAATACACAAAGGTGACTAAAAAGAAGAAAAAAAAAAAAACAACAACTTTCATTTCAGTTTTCATTTTTTAGAATTATTTACTCAGTAGGTTGTCATTCATATGCAATTTTCAAACTGTACGATTGGAAAGGAAAATAGTGGAATAACCAAGGGATATAATAATACTGAGAAATCAGAACAATATAACCACACCCTTGATAAAAGAATATCCCTGTTGCAACTTTGGCAGAGTTTTAAATTAACATTACAGAATCAAGTACCAATACATGTTCTCCAGTATTATTGCTAATACCAAAAGACAACCTTTGTGTAGCTGTAGGTCATGTAGTCTAACCAGACTCCAGTTCTCTTTCTAGGTTATCACTGTATGCCTAAGGCTTTAGAGTGCAGAACTGATGCGTGATCAATTTAAGACTGATCTTACTGATAAACTAAACCCTGACAATATTGAGACCTTAGGTTTGAGGTTCCCTAAATATGAGCAAATGTTTTTTTTTAATAGGGAGTATCATTGGGAGTCGCTTTGAAAACTGCACAGCAATTCTTCAAGTTATCCACTCTACTATATATGATTTTTTTCATCATAATGTTATATTTTAATGTGCTACATATAAAATGAGAATATATACATAGGTAGTAAAGACTTAGCAATAAAAAAAAAAGAAACAGAAAAAAGAACACCAATTGCACGTTGCTACATTGTCTGCTTTTGAGGCAAATGTATTCGTTTGAGTGCCAAAACTTTAGTGTAAAAATTCAGTGCTTCTACTGCCTCGCACATCCTTAGAAAAGACGGTGTGCTGCTTTTTTCTTTCTTTCATTGCTGTCCCTGTTTACTTCATAAAGCTCTCGAAGGTTTTGATGGAGAAACACAATCTTCATCTCTGCAGGGAACAGAAAGACGTCTATTTAGCTATAAAGGAAATACCAACATGGTGGATGTATCCACAAAGCACAAAATACATGCATACAACTTTCAGCTTTCTATAAACACTGTAAAGACTAACTGAACAAACTACACATCCTCTGCATGAATTTAAATAATGTAGCCATGTTAGCCCTTTGCACCAAACAAAATAATCTATACCCAAGGTGATCTGAGATAATGTTAATAAATGTCCAGGTCTCCGTACAGACGTACGTGTGTGTAATGCTGGAATCTATGACTCCCCCCCCCCCCCCATAGACATACACACCCAGGGTGTGCGTGACGTCTTACTACACTGTTGTTCACTACACAGGCTTTTGTTTACAAGGTGGAAGTCAATTTGGAAGACATGGTGTGAAAGTTTCACAGTATTGCTCCAGTCTTCCTAAGAGAACCACAGCAGCACTGACAAACCAGATTACTGCTACACTTTGGGTAGTATCTAATCATGGTTCCAGGTTTGATGATGCATCTGCCCACTGGTTTCAACTGTAAGCCTTATCTGAAAGCTGATCTTCTCCAAGTTCAGAGAAGATACTATGTGCTCCATGCAGATACAGCACATACAAGTCTGTCTGGGAGAATATGTTGGGGTGCTCCTGTAGAAGCTGCACTGCTGTCATCAGCTCTTATGTAGCAGATAACGTTGCTCACTCACCTTTGCTCCCAGGGCCTTCCTTACGTGTTGGGCTGTGATTTTCTGGGCGTCTGCTCTTCTGAAGAGGACTCGTCTGGACAGTGGTTCGTTTCCTCCGCATCACTGTTCGCTCTTTTACTCTGACTTTCACCATCTGGTTTTGGGAATAAAAAGGGAAAGATGCAGTAGTTAGCTGCCTTGGGACGTGCAAAGTATTCACCAGGCTACATTGCAGCGTTAATAGTAGCTTCCTGCACCGCTGAGCCTTGTGCACTGCGCGTACTTTAGGTCCAACTGCGGCATAGAACACTGCAGTAAAAGGTGAAGGGGCGCGCGCTTAGCTGAGAGATGCGCGCACACGGGCTGCAGAAATTACAGCTGCGAGGGCGCGCAAAATGGCTGAAAGCGTCAAGAGCATCAAGCGCGGAATAGCCTGTAGAATTTACTTTGGTGCAGCGTAAGTCCAACGCCCCCTCCCTTCAATCAATTTAGCCTTGGGTTACCCTGCTGCTCTGTGGAACGTCTTTTTCTCGATTCACTGCAGTCCGGACGAGCAGCCGTGTTCTCCGCGTGTGCCTCTCCTTCTCCACCTCCCCCTGCCGCTGCTCCGTTCTCCAGACTCGTATTCGGACTCGGGCTTGTCCGCGTCGGAGCTCGCTCAGCAGTCCGCTTAGTGTCCACTCCGCGCGGCGGCCTGCTATAAAAGTCCGGCACGCTTCTGCTGTCCACCGCCTCCCACACGTACTGGCCGGGGGTGAGCGGCTCGTCCCGCGCGAAGTCGTAGTTATATTTGTCCCGCGAAGCGCGCTCCATCTCCCGCAGCTGCTCCGTGCAGTCCCGCTGGAACTCGGCCTCGTCCCCGGCGCTTCCTCCGCCGAACAGGTTCCTGCACACCGGCGGCTTAGTGTGGTCCGCAAGTCGCGCGTCCACCCTCTCCAGCGGGGGGCTTCCGTTAGACAGGCGCACGTCGGACATTTTTCCTACATGAAAAAAAATCGGTTCCGAGGCAAAAAAAAAAAAAGGTAAAAAAAAAAACGAGTAACAAAAAAAAAAACAACGTCGTCAATAGTGACAAGTCTTGCGTGTTATGGAGGTAAACGCCGCCACAGACGACGACTACGAACGTGTAATGTCGCTCCCTTTAAAGCAGAGCTACTCGCAAATAAGGAGAGCGAGCATGCCACAAAACGAGTATGTGCAAGTGAGAGCGAAAGAGAAAAGACGAAAGCGAAAAAAATGAGTAGCCAATGCGGCCGGAATAGCGAATGCACGGTAATATGTGCAGCAGTGGGTAAGGCACTCCTGTCTACTCCGTTTCGTAGTAATTCCGAAAGAAAACCAAGCACAGTCATTCGAGCGCCCAATATGGCGATCGCAAGCAAAGTAAGTGGAAAGAAGACGGACTGACAGCTATGGCTATTTAAACCAGAAGACTTTCATTGGTTCACCACCACGGACCCCGCCCATTTCTTAAAGGGAACCAGGGCTGGAGCTCAAATGGCTCCCCACTCCCTATTTAGTGCACTAGAGAGGTCACGGAGTTACGGCTTTTACAGCCACTGCTAGAAAAGCAGCGTTAATCCACACTAAGTACGTATCTTCAGTGAAAGAATGTAAAGTTAAATATAAAAAAATAAACTCAATACAAAGTAAAGCGTCCTAGTACATCCACCGTGTATCTGCTCTTTTGTGCCCCTTTGGCCTAAACATGGTGTGAGCAATTAAACACAAACGACACTAAACGTGAATGACTAACATATAACAGTAAAAAAAAGTAATATGCTCACCAATATCTTCAGAATAATACAAATCGTAGAATTATTAAACTAAAATTAAACAGTAGTATACAAACAATAATCTGGGGTTGAGCAGAAGACTGGCATAGAAGAGTGTAGCTTAGTCATTGTACTGTTGTATTGTACAAAACTTTTTTTCTTTTTTGCAAGGAGTGAGGTCATATTTGACAATGATCTTCTCTTTGCTAAGCTTTGTCAATATCTGCAAGTAGTTCAGACCCCTGAGTCATACCAGTTGTCCTTCTGTGCTGCATATTTAGTAGCCCCCCTTCTTTCCTAGAATCAGCCTGGATGAATTTCAGAAGGTAACAGTATTTAAATTTTAAATTTTTGAAATCATTTAGGCCTTTAGTTATATCTGTTACTGGGATTCTAAATCTGGTTGGTCATTGGCCAAAAGGATGAGGTGTATTATGTAGTATATTTCTAAAATTTCCAAAATCACTTCTATTATAAAATCATGGTGGTAACAGTGCAATCAATAAATAAAATTAGTAATACAAATTGTATAGTCAAATAGCCAGAACACCAACACCTCCTGCCTAATATTGTGTAGGTCCCTTCCTGCTGCTGAAACAGCTCTGTCTGTGGTGCACTGTGTTCTGACCTCTTTCTATCAGTCAGCATTCACTCCTCATATGCACCAGTGAGTCTTGGGTGCCCATGAACCTGCTGCTGATTCACCAGTTGTTAGTTCAAGGATCACTTTTGATAGGTGCTAACTACTGCATACCTGGAACTCTCTACAAGACCCGCCGTTTTGGAGATGCTCTAACTCAGTCGTGTCATCACAATAAGGCCCTTGTCAAAGTGGCTCAGATTCTCACATTTTTGTCCTGCTTCCAGCACATCAACTTCTAAAACTGACTGTTCACTTGCTGCCTAATATATCCCACTCACTGTCAGGTGCTGCTGGAATTAAATAACTAGATAGTCAAGGTTATTGACCTATATCACCTGTCAGTAGTCATGTTATGGCTCATCAATGTATATTGTCCATTTACGTTTACTGTGAACACATGCCCCACAACATGCAAAAGTCATGAGGTAAGTGCAACACAAACAGTACAGCTGAAGAGAGTTTGGTAGGTGTGTATCAGTTACAAAATAGAATTGTTCGAGTATGATTAGTTTCAGAAGGTGTAAACTTTTTATAAACAAGATGCATAATGCCAGTAATGGTTAAAGAATAGTGCTTGCAGAAGTGGTTAATCTATGGGTGCTTACAGGTAGTTAATGGTTATCTTTTTTTTTTTAGGAATTATTTATTTAGTTAATTAAGGTTTGTAGCTTATATCATTTACATTTAATAATTTTGCTGACGCTTTTATCCAAAGCGACTTCCAAGATGCAGGATCAAGCATTTTAGTTGTATTTAAATACCATCCTCACTGGAGCTGAATGACATTGAAAATAAAAATGGTTTACACTGAATATGTCCAATAAAATGCAGCACAGAAAATCTTAAGTAGTCTCTGCAGTCTGTCTTTCATAGCATATTTATACCTTTTATACATCAAAACATCCCTGAATCAATAACACATTCTGTCCTGGAAGCAAGCATAATTTGTAATTGTGCTCTTCATCTACAATGTCCCTGCCCATGAAAGAAGAAAGCTTTGTCATGTAAGTGAACAAATGCTTCTGCTGACATCTAGTGGTTGAAACTGAATGTGCAGTTTCTTAAACCCATTAGTGATCAATCTATTCAAATATTTAAAACCCAGAAACAAGAAGCAATTACTTGCAAAACCCTGTCTTTATAAGCTTTGTTCAAGGCCTGAATCCGTTCTGGTTTGAAATGTCACTAATGCTATTTGAAAGGTCTTACAAAAGGATAGACACTGTGACATTATATCATTACCTCACATTACTACATTACTCACATTTACCTGGTTGTAGTTCAGAACAGAATGTAAAATGGTTCAAATCACTGTATTCATAGATTTTGCCAGTACTTTTAAAATGGCACTACTGTGTTTTTTTTTGTCTCTTTCAACTTATCAAACTGCAGAAAGATTTAATATTGTGATGCTAATTGTGCATTATTACTCTTTTTGCCATAGTCTACCTGTAGAATCTTAACACTCTTCTGACTTATCTTTTTTGAGGTCCACTTATAACATTTGTGTGGGTTTATTTACAAAACCTGGTTCTCTCCCTTTTCATACTACTGTTTAAGACTGATATATATAAATGACCTCTTTTCTCATTGCCTATCTTGTACTGTGGCTCGCTCAATTAAACTGTTAGACTGAGGCACCCCTTATATCTTTAGCATGAATGAGCAGGACAAAACCATTGTAGGCTGGATAGGCAGATACATGTATGTGCACTGGTTCTGGCAACGTCACAGAAACAATTAATTGAACAATGAAAATGAGCTGCTTCTGCAATTTAGCTTCAACTTTTGGACGGTACGAACTGGGGATTGAACTGTAGGTTTTGAAATATTTAACAAGGTTTGCTTTCATAAGTGCCCTTTAGGCAGAGTGGGCTGGGACAGTAAATGGCCCGAGAAGGGTGTTAAAAATAAGACATGATTCCGTCTGAAATCAAGCAGAACTATAGACCTTCAAATCATACTACGTTTCAAAAATGCAGTACTCCATTTTAAAACTGTGCATTTAAGATGCTGTTTGATATGTTGCTGCAACGTCTTAATCTGAAATCAGTTTTGAACTCATATTTTGAGATCCTTGTTTCCAGCAGTGAAGAGTCTGCTCAGCGCTTCAAACAGCCTTCTGCTTCTTCATTCACCATGACATCACTACACAATGTAAATGTGCCAATAGGATTAGAGCTGCAGAAGAGTGTAGTGATTCACTGGTAAGCCATGTATAAAACCAGGCTCTTTAGTAATTGAGATTCCTTCTTTAGGAGAATTGTACCTTTCAGCAGTTCTTCTTTGGTTGGAACAACTTGAAGCTGTTAAGTAACAACACAGTCAGAGCCATATCCAGTGAGCCACCACAAACATGCTGTCATGCAAGTCTGGCTCCACATCCACTGTAATTTATCTTCTGGAGACCATCTGTCATGTGTATTTGGCTCAAGACCTCTTGTTATTTATCTTCTTAAGACCACAAGCAAAAAGCATTATGGATTATATTCAGTACACCCCTCAAAAAGAAGAAAAGTCAACTTTTTAAAATCCCTTACATCCAAAATGTCCTTGGTCTGCAGAGAGTGTCTCTGACAGACATCAAGATTTCCGAGTAGTTTTTTTCTTAGCCAGTTCTGTTTGAATCTGCTCTGGAAACTGCTCCAGGTGTTCTCTCACACATGGCAAGCAGAAGCGTTTGGTGTAGAAGAGGCTGCAGTCCTGGATTAAGAAAGACATAAGTAAAATGTTCATGATGACTTACGAAGCTTTATCTTCAGGTCAAACAATCACTACACTGTTAATAAATTTGAACAAACAAGGCTGAAACAACTGAATATGAATTAAGACTTCGTAAATAATTCAACAAGAGAATTATTGTGATCTTTTTTCATATTTGGGAAGGAATTTGTATAGGAATTAAATCAGCATGTACAGTAAGGTAATCAAATAAGGTTTAGTAAAAGAAGCTCTTTAGTGCATACCGTGCCAACACATACAATCCGGTCACACAGACAACACTTAGAACCCAACACAAGGAATTTCTCTTTCTCTGGACTGAAGGGATCACGCATGCCATAGCATTCCTCCAAAAGCCTGAGGCAAAGAACATAAACAAGGTGTTTGTACATGTGTTAAGGGAGCCAGGTAAACAAAGAGAGACATCTCACTAGCAGATTTCTGTGTATGACTCAAGACTAGAAAAACAGGGCAGTGACCCTACAATCCCCATTTCCAGAAAAGTTTTCCAAAAAAATTGACCAAAAAAATAAGAACGTGTGATTCATTAACCCTCGTGAACTTGTATTTAACTGTAACTGAGAACTGCATTCTCTGGACCGAAGCCCTTTTCAGATGAATGGAAAGGCAGTGGAAACGTGCTGTGGTCAAATGTATCCACCTCCCAGCTTGTTTTCAAGAAAAATGGACTTCGAGCTCCCCTTGCCAAAGATGAAATGTACTATCATAACTGTTATCAGTGCAATGTGTAAAAGCCAATGTATATAATTGCATGAAAGGCATCAGTGTCCATGACATGAGTGTGTAGGTCCCATTGATACTGAGGTATATTTTGGGATTTTGGAGACTTATTTTGCCATCAATGAGGTGTCTTTTCCCTTGAAGTTCATAGTTATTTTAGAAAGATAATGCCATGCCTCATTCTGCATTCGCGACACAGGTTTGGCACAGAGCACGTGTGCTTAACTGGCCTGCCAGCAGTCCAGATCGGTCTCCTATTCAAATGTATAGAACTTCATGAAAAGGTCAATCAGACAATGGACATCACAGCGATAAAGCAGCAGAACACTTGTATCAAACAAGAACAGGCAAAAACTCCACTTGCTGAATTAGAGCAGTTAGTCTCCTCAGTTCCCAAATGATTAAATAGTATAATTAAAAGAAAAGGTGATGTAACACGGTGGTACATGCCTCTTCCTCTACTTTTTCATATTTACAAAATTCACTAAGCTGATCAGTGAAAACATTAGAAAACGTTTCTTTTAACTTTCATGAGTTAAAACAAAAGTTCAAGGGAGTTAAACACGCATCCTTGTTTAAACTAGGGTTTGGGAAACACTAATCTTATCTGTTGATGGCATTGCAGGGCATTGTAAAGCAAAACGGCACCCAAACGTTATCATATTCCCCTCTATTTCACCTTTATCCACATTACGTAGAAAAACGAACAAAGCCACGTTTTGGCTTGCAGATAAAAAAAACCCAATAAACTACGTTTGGGATTTACCACGCCTCAGCACTAGTATAAGAGGTTTTGCCTACATTGGACCAGGTCACACCAAAACTCTGAGCAGAACTTGATTGTTTACATCGATTTAATCACGTCTGAAGATAGAATTACAAACTATAACTACAGAGAACTATAAAGAAAATCAAATGAAATGTCACTAAAAATGTAATGGTTTGTGTTAAGCACCAAAATCTCACAATTTATGGCAGTACCTACGTTTTCTAAAAGGTGTAATATATAATAAATGTTATACTTACACGATGGCTCTAGTATTTGGCGGCTTTTGGCCGTAAAATGTGTAGGGACTGGATAAATCACAAAGTTCGCATGTGAAAATACCCCTCACAAAGCCCTCACTCGAGTCCATTTTACTTCTTCTAGGGTCTGTTGATGGTTGACATGGGGGGTTACCGCCACCTGCAGGAATGGGGAAGTAAAAGATAAAAAGATGGGTGTGTCGGAATTAAAAATGAACTTCTTGGAATTTTGCTTATTTAATTGCCAAAAGTATATGCCATTTTGTTTCGTTAGATTAGTTTTGCTTTTTTAAACTATGATGCGTTTGTGTTAAAAGGTTTCCGCTGGCAACACTGGGACTTTTGTATTGAAGGCTCCACAACGGAAGAACGCAGTGATTCTAACTTCACACACAGTCATGGATCCGATTGGTAAGGAGGGAAATTCACAGTTTGCTAATGTTCTTATTGTTGTTCATTACTTTTTAAAATATGTCCGCGAGAAACGCAGCACTTAAGTATAACATGTACGAGTTTTATCAGACATCGGTCTATTGCAGACAATACCTTTCGTGGTGGCTGTTTCCGTATTTAGTGTATGGTCGTTTTGGCCTCGACATTAGCATGCTAAATAGCTAGCTAGAGTGTTGATAAATTATAAAGGTTAGTCTTGCAAAAATGAAATCCTATTTTACTTTGATGTGAATGTCATAAGTTGCTTAGTAATACGTTTAATAAAAGGTTGCGCTTTAGTTAAGATAGCAACGTTTCGTTTCTTCCTAGCCAGTTTATAACGACGCGTGTGAGGGCCGGGCAAACTGATCAAAGAGGCGTGGCTTCACCGTACACGCCCCCTAGTCTCATTCACCCGCCCCTTTAAAATCTATTCACTTTTGAATTGCTGCTGGTCGATAATTGAAACTTATACTGAATGTCCAAAAGTATCCAGATACCCGTACTAATCATACTTGATTTTGGAGAAGATATTGGAAGAACAATTTTCTATATAGACTATAGCAACATAAATACATGTTCACGTGTGTGTTTGTGTGTATATGCATACACCTCAATGACACATCATAAGTTGTTTTTTTTCATGCAGACAGTGACATGCAGGGAACAGAAGGGGCATTAGGAGGTCCTGATGTCAGAAGGAGGATTCCCATCAAGCTTCTTCCAAAACAGGCTAGAAGTAGGGGCTCATCTCCACTCCAAATTCAGTGACTGCTTGGGCCAGTCACTTTTTAAAGCACATAAAAAAATATATATTTTTTTGCTTTCAGCCTAAAAGCAGTTAAGCTAAATGCAAAGTCTCAGGGTGAATATTTGTATCTTGTGACAGAGGGCTTCGCCTACAAACAGGAGGAGAGGTTTGAGTGTGGGGCTAAAGCTGGAGATGCATTTGCTGGACAGCGGCGATAC
Organism: Arnoldichthys spilopterus; assembly: GCA_037974385.1. Classification (NCBI taxonomy): domain Eukaryota; kingdom Metazoa; phylum Chordata; class Actinopteri; order Characiformes; family Lepidarchidae; genus Arnoldichthys; species Arnoldichthys spilopterus. The sequence continues at coordinate 22,612,395 of JBBPDA010000126.1, forward strand.
CCTCAGCAGTTCTACTGGGATTATAAGGTTACATACTGTTTTTGTTAATGGCTTTTTTTTACATTCTTTTGTGCCCACTCAAATAAGTGAAAACAAAATTATGACTTCTTGTCTCTTTCTCCAGCTCAATCTGATTGGTGAGAGGGATGAGACCCCTGTGCATTTCTGTGACAAGTGTGGTCTGCCTATTAAGACTTATGGTCGGATGGTAAGCTGTGAAAATCAAGATAAACAAAAATCAATAAATTTAAAATTTCATAAAGTAGCTTTATGGTGGCTTATGTCATTTTATTGTCACAGATTCCTTGCAAGCATGTTTTCTGCTATGACTGTGCAGTGCTTCATGAAAGGAAAGGTGATAAAATGTGCCCAGGGTAAGTTTGTTGTTTTTATCCCCCTAACTTTTTCAAGAAAGAAAATGTAACAGTCAAATACAAAATAATTTCCCTATCTGTATAAAATTGTGTACAATGTGTCTGCTTACCTGTATGCAGTTGAAACATACCTTTAATATACCTTTATAATTTTATTCAGCTCTCTGTATTGTGCTTGTCCTTTCAGTTTAACACTGTACAGTTGCACAGACCCAGTCCAACGAATTGAGCAATGCCAGCGTGGCTCCCTCTTCATGTGCAGCATTGTTCAGGGCTGCAAGCGCACCTACCTCTCCCAGAGGGACCTTCAGGCCCACATTAACCATCGCCACATGAGGTCAAGCAAGGCTTCATCAGGCCGTGTCGACCCTCTACACCTTCCTGCCTCTTCTGAGGTTTCAGACCGATTCCGTGTGCCCCCTCCTCATCTGCCTAAGCCCCATGTGCTAATCCCTCCTCCTCTGCCACATGCGGTTCACGACACTTACAGTCAGCCACCTCCCACGCCCCATGATGACCTCCGAGCACAGCAAGGCCAGCCTGCAGCTGATATGGGACCGCCTCGCTCTCTCCCCCAAGAAACTTTCCGCATTGCTACAGTGACCACGCGGAAGCACAGCAACCTCATCACTGTCCCCATTCAGGATAATTCAAGCAGCCCCTCCCCACGAGATCAGCTCCCTCAGCCTACGAATATTCCCCCTCCACACCACCACCCTGGAGATTACCCAGGACAGCCTGTTGTTACTCACCCGCACCACATGATGGCACCACCGCAGCAGCGCTATGGGCCTCCACCACCTCCACCACCCATCACTCATCCAATGCAACACCCAGCGCAGGGCTCCACCACCCACATGGTTTTTAACCAAGCCCCACCTCCCCCTTTGTCCTCAGTTCCACCTCCCATCACCCCTCCTCCTGGACACCTCATGGGTCAGCTGCCACCATATATGAACCATCCACCAGGCCCCCCTCCTCAACATGGTGGCCCGCCTGTAAATGCCCCACCACCTCACCATTACAACCCCCAGTTCTCAGAGGACAAGGGCACTCTCAGTCCACCTTTTAACCAGCCAGGTGGCCTCAGTCCAGGAATGTGGCCTGGTCCCAGAGGACCCCCTCCCCCCAGAATGCAAGGGCCTCCTCCACAGGGACAGATGCCTGGACCTCATCATCCAGATCAGGGCCGTTACAGGCCATATTACCAATAGAAATGTTTTTCTCTTGGTCTTTGATTTGAACAGTTCCATTTGTTTAAAGAGTGGTCTCATGAGAGCCTGTGGTAAGTTTTTGTATGGCTGTTGTATAGTTGAAGTTAAGTATATATTGGGACTGCATAAAGAGTGTAATTACTGTCAGATGGTAGAATATATACCTTTAATTATGGCTGTTATTTTGGCAATATTTTAATATTTTGTCGAATGTGTTGTTTCCTGAATGTAATAAGAATTAAATGCACAATATGTAATTTTTTATGACTGGTTTATCTTTATTGCTTGACTCTCCTTTTTATTCTTTTTTTTACTGCAAACTCTTAACACCATATCCTTTTTTTTATAAGGTCACATAATGTTTTAAAATGCACCCAAGCAGATAAGGCTAATAACTTACGCTTTTTCTTAAACTTTTAGGTGATCAACACTATGCTGATAAACAGTGTAATCGGCACTCGTGATTTCCCAGGTGTAATAAAGTGAACAAACATGTCCATACAAATGTCTTCATAGGCTAAAGATATTTGCTTTTAACTACACGTTCATGTTCACATGATTGCATCCTTTTGGGTGCATCATTTGTGCACGTCCTCAGAAAGTAATGCTGTACACACGTGAACACATTAAAAAGGTTAAGGTGTATCATTGCAGACTTAGTTCTGATGTAGTATATATAAAAAAAAAATAGCAAGCTGCTCTGCAGAATTTCTGGCTTACTGTGTGTGGCATAAAATAAACAGACTAACCTGATGGAGAAATCCATAAAAAATGGTAATGGGCATGCGAAAATCTGGCGGCATTTCTTATAAATGTATGGCATTGGCAGAGTGAGAGAAACATACTTGCCACTTGTCAAAACATTCCTGATTTAGTGGCCACCTGCAAAGGCAATGTTCCTTGCTCTGATGTGATCTTAGAATTAACCAACCAGTAACGTCATGGTGTCACCAGATTTGTTGTTTACATCATGCAAATCTGTATTTTCTCTACGGTGTCCTCCAGGGGAATCGTCCAATAACACGCTTAGAACATAGACAAATTTATAAACAATTACATTTATGACTCATCTGGTCAGGTACATGTCCAGTCTTACAATTGTGTCTTTGCCTGATTATTTGCGCAGTATTTTGTCTTGTTCAAAAAGCAGTCAAGGCAGAAACACTCCTTTCAAATTTTGCATGGGTGGGGCTTTGATTGTTGTGATGTCACAACAAAAGATTTTAAAAGTACCTGGTTTTGCTGCTTAAATTATATTTACAAACTGGAGTGTGAATGAAAATTTCAAACTTTTTTCCCCATAAATGCTAGGAAAATTAGTTTTTCGCATCATATGAGCCCTTTAAATAAAGCAGCCTCTGCAGGTCATTTCCTTGAAATGTATTAATAATATATGTTTTATTATAAAAAAAAACAATAAAGAAAGTATGAAAGCACTATAAGCAAAGCATAATAAGGAGGTTGATTTTCCAATGGTGCATCAAAGTACTAATCAGTACACAATGACTAAAATGAGTATTTCAGATATTGCTTTAGTATGAAAATGTATTTTCAGTACATAAGAGATATACATATGCATACATACATATATACACACAGCAGAAAACAATACTTTACAGATTTGTACAGGGAAACCAGTATAAAAAAACTTAATGAATGGACCAATAGAAATGATCCAGTATTATTTGGAATGAATTTTATTGGCTGTTTTAAGATGTTAAAAGCATTTTTCTTTCTTTTAAGTTACTGTTTCAGTGTCAAACACCAGGTCCAAACTGCATTATTAACTACATTCTGTACACCATGTATAGTTTAAGAAAAATAAACAAAAAACAATGGCTGAATAAAGAATGCCTAAAGGTTTGCACTTCCTGCTCTTTCTGTTTTCCGCAGGTTTAATCCATCAGTCTGACTGCTATAAACTTTAAAGTTTGCCTCCTGTTAAAGACACACAACAGCCACAGGTCAACAGCATGTATGTTTATGTCAGCATTTTTTAGTAATGTAATTTTAGTAATGTCCTTCCAATCAAAACAGACCCTCCTTACCTAAAATCATTATTATGCATACATTAAACTATTTCAGTAATGCAAAATTTTGTTCTGAAGTTACTGTACCTTTTCTGTTTCATTTATCATTGGATGTTTTTCCAGGATGTACAACATGGCATCGTGAATAGTGGGGAAGAACATGGACGACTTGATTTCATCATCAAAAAACATGCAGTCGTGCAGTTTCTCCATGATGTACACTGCAAAAAAAAGTACATGAGCAGTTCAAGGTGACTTTCGCAAATTTCTGAAAAATAAATATTTAAGATGTAAACAAGACCATTCAGAGTGGTTGGGTAGAAATGCTACATTAGAGAGAAAGATGCAGAGTCAGAATGGCAGTGAACTGAACATTACAGTTATTGTATGAAATGGTTATGAGTATCTCCCTCATGCCTAAGAAATTGTTTTATAATAAGTTCAAGGAGCATTTGCTCTAATTATTTTACTAATTTACCAGTATCACCAAAAATCACAGAAGTCATGTGTACGTTCACTTCTGCTTTTGGATGGTAAATCAAACAACTGATTTGTGTTATAGATCTCACAACTCTAGCTCCCAAGTGTCTTAGATGTTGGTCCTATCATCAAGAGATTGTTAGATCCCTGGTGATGCTACAGCCATCTGTGGTTAGGAGTTTTATAGAGCCCAATTATCTGCTCTGTTGGGTAATATGCCCATTCCTCTACATCACTCAGTGTGATGCTCACTTGCACAGGCATCTATTAGTTGACATATCATAACTCACGGTGAGCTGACTTCATGTGACTTGGAGAAAGCATGTATTAGCTTGTATTTGTCACCCTTTCAGTGTTATATTATGTGATTAAGGAAGACTTAGCTAGTGGGTAGAATTGGACAGTAAAACAAGAGTCAGTACGTTTTTCTATAATTAACTTTATAACTAATTGTTCTTGCAAATCTTATAAAACATCTGAAAGGAATTGATGACAAGGTAGAAGATTTTTAAAAGCATGATTACCATCACATGAAACAATGTAGACGTCCACATCCACACGGATAAATTCTTTCAAAGTCTATTAAAGAGGGAAAAGGGCTTTTTAAGCACATCTGAGGACATCTCTTTACATTCACACAACTGCAAGGAAAGTATGCCAACTTGCAGTCAAAATCTCCATTTAAACTGTTTTACCAAAAGAGGCTTGGTATTTTGTATGAGATTTTTACTGAACAGGTTGTAATTACAGGAGGTCATTCGCTAAAGAATTATCACTGTTGAGAACTGCAGATTCATACTGGATTTAATCCCACAGATCTGATCAATTATCATTCAAACAACATTATCTACCTAGGTTAAACTAATTTAACTCAAATTAGTGTGTAGACAATTCTAGATACAGATAAACAAATACAAGCATTTTTTTTACCGTTTTAAGGCCTTTGAGAGCTGAGATGTCAATAAAGGAGACAGCAGAGAAGTCCAGTACGAGGCTGTGAATGTCTACTGGAGGAATAGCGAAGTTGACAGGAAGTTCAGATGCCCAGTTCACCTGAATTGGAAGATCTGAGAAATCCACTGGTTGATCTAAATTCTCTACATTGCTGTCCTCCACCCAATCCTCAGTACCTGGAAAACCTAAGGGCTTAAGGCCTGTCTGTGTAAGAAAACATTTACTATTACAGTTGAGTTTTCACTGTTTCAGAGATTGTCTCTGACAGACTGAAATAATATTAATTAACACTTTAATTGTTATTAATACTGATATTCCCAATTTGTAAGGCTGAATTTGTCATCACCAATCAACAGGCAGAAAATCTGATTGTGACAGTTGCAGTAACTGGTGGCTTACTGGTGTCATCTGTAGCTCCCCGTTCTTTAGCATATTTCGTATCTTTCCCAGGGCTTTGTTTCTCTTCCTCAAGACTCTGAGTGGATTGAATCCCACCTAAAGGTACAACAGAAAGTTAAAGGAACGTCAGATTTACATAGTCTTCCCCTTATCCCAAATACAATCAGTTATCCAAGATAACTGAAATATGTACTTTTGCAGTTGAGCTGCATGGGTTATGTAGTAGCAGTCTGTGTCACCAAAAAAGATTTTCATAATTTATTATCTACAAAAAAGTTAAAAGGCATCTGAACTAGATGCTAAGTGTTGTCTTAGCTGGTTGACTATGTGAAAGAATATTTTGGTGAAGCATGTACAGTACTGAAAAGCAGAAGCTATTGAATAGTATTTGCAGCAAATACAGTGTAAGAGCAACTTACAGCTTGCACTAGTTTGTTCCTGAAGAAGTCAATATTTGCAAAGAAGATGGGTGAGGGGATTCTGAATATTTTAATTCCCTTGGGTTCATAAATCTGGAAATAAAAAAGAAAAAATATGTTCTCTCTCTCTCTCTCTCTCTCTCTCTCTCTCTCTCTCTATATATA
>JBBPDA010000126.1:22632252-22643623 GCA_037974385.1 Arnoldichthys spilopterus
TCTTCAGACCCCTCAATAGGGAAAGAGCCAGTGACCTTCAGTCCTTTCTGTGAATAAGTTTTAGTAATTATTTATTTGGCCACTGCAAAGGTAAAAAGGCACTTCACATTGTGAAGCATAAAACTTGATGGGTTCACCCACAGGAAAGAAAAACTGAGAAATCTCCTTAAGAGGCCCAAATCCTACATATGCTATTTTCCAGTTGTTCTTTAACCCTTAGATGTAAACATAATGTTTTGTGCCTAGCTTCTCATAACAGTTTGACCAAATGGAAAGAAAAACTGTTGTCTTTTGCCAAATGCTGTTTATTGTGTCCTTTTTGTTTAAAGTTATTTATCCTGAAAAATTTAAAAACCACCATTATGTCTTCTGGGCCCTCAAAGATCAACATTTAGGCAATATAGTTTCCTTGTACGTGCAAGAATGAGAACCTACACAAAATATTCAGGATTTAACTTTTTGCCAATGTCTATTTCAAGGTTGTATAGAGTATAAAAATGGAGCAATGGAAAAAATGAAAAATGGGTCTAGGCTGCTGACCCACTACCCGGTTTAAGCATGTTGGCCATTAAAAGTTTCACGTTAGATTAGCATGACTGATAAGAGTCTGCCTGAGAGAATCAAGGTTCAAGCTCAGAGGGCAAATCAACTGTGACTCTCTGCCAGACTTACAGATGTAACTGTTAGCTCCCCTGTCTTTATGAGTTTTTTTATTTTCCTCAGTGCCTTATTTCTCTTCCTCAGCACTCTCAAAGGATTGAAGCCCACCTGCAACACAGTAAACAAAAAAAGATTGCAAAATATGAATGTGAGTAACATCAGTAATAAAACACTTCATATCTCTGAAATCTTTATAGGTGATGAAAACACATTCATGTAAAAAAAAGTGTAAAGAAAATTCTGTTCTAAAGGGATTGAGGCCATTTCTATTGGTCTGTGTATGATGACAGTTTCACACAGTGTAAAGAAACGCTTGTGTTGCAAATGGTGAAAAAATGGAAACTTCAGTTGCATTCAAAAGTTTGAACACCCCTGACCATTTGCATATGACTGTATATATTGCCCAAGAATGTAAGGGAAACATCCTCCCATGTAGGGAGGTTTAAACAGTAGGTCATTGTGGCACTACAACCAGGTGTGAATCTTAATTACTGCACGAAAACAACATGATTTTTGTTTTGTTTATATGGCATGTAATTTCAGCTTGACTAATCTGTCATGAAAGGCATGAAATCAATGGCTACTCCTATTACAACACCTTTTACATTTATTATCTTCACCTGCACATTGTTATGTTTGTTTATGTCTACACCAGGGTGCAAAGGCATATTAAGTCTTGCACACTGATGTTTTTCTAGCTGTTTTTTGTTTGTTTCATTCTACTTCATAGTTTCTGTATTAGTCAATACAGTGCATCAATCTTAGGTTTAATACAGCTTTAAACTATTTTACTTTATTATTGATCTCTTTAAGGTGTGTATTAACTAGAGTAGAGCAAATTGGCCTTGAAGAGGTTAAGTGAAAGCTGAGAGCTATAAATTCTGAAATTATGGTACTTACAGCGTCAACCAGTTTGTCTCTGAAGAACTCAATGTTTGCAAAGAAGATTGGCGAAGGAATTCTAAAAATCTTCACTCCTTCTGGTTCGTATGTCTGTATAAAGTTTCAAATGAGAAAAAATTAACCTTTTTCTGTACAGATAGAGATGACATACTTAGTGATCAGCTCCAAATGAAGTTTGCATATACATATGGGCTACAAATTAAAGGGAAAAAAGGGAAAAGAGTGGAGATGCCTCCAGGCAGGTGTACTATGTGATACAATTACCATGATCTGTGTCATGCTGTAAAATGCAAAGCAGGCCTAGTTAACCTCAGTTTGGTTTATTACTAGGGCACAGATAACAGGAGCTCCAGTCATCAAGTGTGCTCAACTGGCTAGTGTTTAAATGAGAACACTGGCTAAAGTTTTATAGGCTTATACAACACCAAATCAGAAAATGTTGGGACAGTATGGAAAACGCAAATAAAAAAAGAATGTAGTGATTTCTAAATTGACTTTGACTTGGATTTCATTGCAGACAATATGAACACAAAATATGTCATGTTTTGTGTGGTCAACTTCATTTGTAAATATACATCTTTTCCTGTCATTCAGACCTGCAACACATTCCAAAAAAAATTGGAACAGGAGCAATTTACGGTTAGTAATGAGGTAAACTGGTTAAATAATGATGTGATTTGAAACAGGTGATGTCAACAGGTGATTGTAATTATGATCTGGTACAAAAGCAGCATCCAAGAAAGGTCTAATCCTTTAGGAACAAAGATGGGCTGAGGATTGCCAGTTTGCCAACAAATACGTGAGAAAATTATTGAAATGTTTAAAAACAATGTTCCTCAAAGAAAGAAAATAGGAAGAGATTTGTATATTTCACCGTCAACAGTGCATAACATAATTTAAAGATTCAAGGAATCTGGAGGAGTTTCCTGCATAAAAGACAAGGGCGCAAGCCTAAGCTGAACAACTGTGATCTCCGATCCCTCAGGCGGCACTGCTTCAAGAATCGTCATTAATCTATAAGCAATATCACCACATGGGCTCAGGTCTACTTTGGCAAACCTTTGTCAAGTACCACAATATGTAGTTAAATCCAAAAATGCCAGTTAAAACTGTACTGGGCCAAAAGGAAGCCCTACGTTAACAGTGTCCAGAAGCGCCATCGACTTGCACTTCTGTGATGGCACCATTAATGTTGAAAAGTACATAGAGATTTGGAACACAATATGTTGCCTTCAAGAAAACATCTTTTCCAGGGACACTCATGAATATTTCAACAAGACAATGCAAAACCACATTCTGCACACATTACAAAGTCCTGGCTGTGGAGGAAGAGGTTATGGGTACCTACCTGCAGTCCCGACCTGTCTCCAAGAGATTTGAAAGGCAAATAGACAGACAAAACACAGGACTAGAAACAAGGGACAGATGAACAAGAAACACGGGGCAGGACAAAGACGGGCTAGAAAAAGAACGAACACGAGGAATAAAGCACATGGCTAAACCAAAACCAAAACAGACCCAGACAAGACAAGACCTCACAGATGGAAAGCTCATTTTCTGTGACTGTGATGGCCACAAATTAATGTGGTGTGTAACAGAAAAGCAGTTGTTCCTTAGATGACTAAGAATGTCAGTGCAGGACACGATCAGTCTGTCAGCAAAAACAGTCCATCCACAACTACATAGAGTAGCGCTGAAGTGCATAAACCCCCCATTACAAAGATAATTGAACATTAGAAACAATGAAAGTGAGTGATTATTTGTCAGTGTGAACACAGCACAGCACAATGCAACCTCTGAATTTTGACCCATATGTGTAAGAGTAGTGGGCAGCTAACATGTGAAGGGAGCAGAACTTGGGGACAGTACCTTGCTCACTGGTACATCAATGGTATTGTGCCAGTGCCAGGACTTGAACCTGTGACCTTCAGGTCCCAAGAGCACAGCCTAACCACTAGGCCACCACTGCCCAAATTATTCAGTATTCAGTATAAGCATTCAGTGGTGTTAAAACAAACATATGCACTGGTTATCAGTGATGTGGAAAAAAGTCTGGAAAAGTGCATGTGTGGCATACACCAAGATTTTGACTTATATTTGGTTTAGAGAAGAAAAAATTATTTTTCATACACATGACCTGCATCTTGTCACATGTAATCACACATTCATCACCTATTATTCACCTGTGTTTACATGAAATGTTTATGTGAAATGTTTATATCAAAAAGAACATGTGGGTTTTTGTAATGAAGGAAATGTTTTGTGCATTGACATGACATGCCTTTTCTTTTAAGAAATCACTGTGTAATTTCTGTGACAATGATTGACTTACATTGATGTAGTCCTTACGGTCCCTGTAAATGTCAGTGCCAATGATGTTTGCCAGGACGGAGCAACGTGGGCTGGGGAAAAAGGACACCTCTATGAATGACTAAACCTACTTCACATAAACCTTACAGTATCTCATTGTCAAAGTGGCCATTTTACATTTTCCCCTGTAAGTCCATATATACTCTTTGTTCAGAATTAATCAAGCTGAATCATTAAGACAGACTGCACATTGTTCAAAAAGCAGTGGAGAAATGTATAGAACTAATACTTAAGTGCACCTGAAATCTAAAGGTTCAATGGAAAAAAATAAATAACCAATTATTTTGTATTACTGCATCCTTTGAAGGCTATATTTATACTAAAAAAACAAGTAAAAATCTTTTTTCCATGTTATGACCCATTAAAATGATTGTATCTTTTGTCAAAACCTAATCAGTATTTTGTCTGTGTGGGTTTAAAACATTAACCTTGTCTGATTAAAATAATTTAAGCTTTTCTTAGTTGATGTTAGTTGATGGGTCAGTGATTTATTAATACTCACAACTGAGTCCGGAAGACCACAGCAATTAGTTCAGCTCCAAGTCCCACAGCTAGCCCCAAATCTAGCCCCAGTATAATGGAGGCCACACAGGTCACAATCCAGACAAGCTGGTGGTAGAGAGTGGGCAGGCATTTCTAAAAGTATCTTTCAGTATCTTACCATATTTCAACTATTCATAATTAACTGAAAACAAATGATTCAGTGACTAAGCAAATACTGAACAAATAGATGTTTTGATTAGGCATTATTAATATACAAAAAATTATATTGTATTTATCAGGGTGTGTGCTGGCAAGAGAAAGAAAACATAAAGGGCTCTTACACAGTCCGGCCGATCCTTCCTCCACAGGTAAGGGACTTCACGCACCTGCATCAGCATCCCCTTCAAATTCACTATTACCACTGCACCGAGAACTGACTGTAAACACATCATACACCACAGCTTTGGAGTCATTACCTAAAACTCAGTCAGAAAAGCTAAACATTTAAAACTGATTTAAGATACCCTTCTGGATTTGCATACTGCAAATGTGGTTTCAGTGTATGCAGATCAAGCACAAACTTGGGCCAAAGCAGCCACAGGGACCATCACTGTAAGACTCGTAAAAATTGAATCTCACCTTTGGCAGAGGTTCTAGCAGGAACCCTATAGCCAGGGTTACTACCAGAACAATAATGGCAGAGAGAGCACCAGCAATCTGTAAATGAAAGTAGTTTCATATAATTATTTAGCCTGGCTACTTTTTAATGGAACTGGTTATAAAATGGGATTTGGTTATCTCTAGTAGAATAGGGTTCAAGGCTACATATCAAATTATCGTAAATGTAATATTCTACTATTATCGCACAGTACAACATGCATAAAATGAGTTAACAGGTCAGCTGACTGAGACCATGGACTGTAACTTTTTAAAGGCATCTTAAAGTGGGCCTGGCTCTGTTTTATAGATTGTTGTCCACAGTCTAGGCTATACATGTTAACACTAGAGGGCAGTATTTCTGTTTTCTTATAAAATAATTGCAGGAGGCAGAGACTGAGGTGTGTATTTGTGTATGTATATTTTTCAGGTAAGTATAATACCCCGTACATATTTTTCATGTATTTAAGAATGCATAACGTGACTTTACAAATGTGAATGCACTTTTATTGAATTATTATCTCATGTTTGAACAACATAGAAGTACTATGCTTCACCTAAGTGTTTGAATACCTGTGTTTTCCCCCCAGTGCTCTCCTGCACTGCACTTCTGGACAAAGCTGTGCTGGCTGCCAGTGATTTGAAAGCTCCACCAAAGATGTTGCTTGCCCCAAAGGCAATGAGTTCCTGTGGAGACATTTTTAACTGAATGACTATTGTAATATAGAAATAATATGGAAATGTATTTGTGGACCCTGAGCTTTGTCGTTTTTTGTCTCCCCATATACTTGTATATGACTGAGATGACAATAAAGTTCACTTTGACTATTTTATATGCAAGATTTCACTCTTCACTTTTCTATAAAAAGAAGCGTTTTTCCATGGACAGTACAGATAAACACAGTACAGTCAGCACCTGTGCCTGTTTCCCATTGTACAGTAGTAGAAGTAGCTTTTGTGCTGGTGGTATGATTTCCCTCAAAAAACTAAACAAAACAAAGAAGCAACAATGGATGGGGCTTGGAGTTCTGATTTACCTTTACTTGGTCTTTGGTTTTATGTGAAGGGTCAGAGACAGTAATTCTGGCTAGCTAATGTATTCATTTATTTACTGATTTTTTTGTTTGTTTGTTTGTTTATTTAATTCTTTAAAGGAAGACTCAAGTAACACCTATTCCCTGTAGTTTGATGACTGTGCTTGACAAATGGTCTGCACTATTTTTCCATACATCAGGGGTGTCAAACTCTGGTCCTGGAGGGCCAGTGTCCAGCGCTACTTTTCCCCTCTCTAAACACACTCACTAAACCTGACACTTAGCAGGTTAGTTGAATCAGGTGTGTTTGAGCAGGGAAATCACCAAAGTGTGCTGGACACTGGCCCTCCAGGACTGGAGTTTGATCCCCCTGCCATACATCTTGATTTGGTAGACTGGCAGAAATGATAACCAGACTTTGCATGGGTCCTCAGGTACACTACTACACAAGTCACTTGGCAGCAGAAATGAAAAAAAGCATGATTTGTAACAGGAACATGTCATTCTGCACTGTCCAGTGGAATAGTGTTTTGGTGGCCACTTGCACTACTAGATGAGAAGGGGTCCATAAGCAGTGTATTTTTTCACTGGTGGTACACACTCACCCACAGCTTAGGTTTGCTTCATTAATTTTGAATATAGGGTACATACATTTTGTGAATAACTGCTTTTTTCCTATAATCTTTGGTTTAAAACAGTGGTATATTGTGTTTTATAGGTTAGTGTTTGCCTCGACCTCTAACTTACAAACTAAATATTTTCTCTACAAATCAAGCTAGCAGAGTACAGTAACAAAGTTGCATTGTGGATAACAAATAGTGTAAATAAACCTAAGGTAAACATTATGGTTTTAAAATACTGAGCATTTCAAAGTATTTCATTTCTCTGACTCTTGTTCTTTTTCTTAAATGAAAAAAACTATGTCAGGTTAGAAAGATTCCTGGAATCATGGAATCAGGAAGTTTTGCGATCAAAGTTGAATGTTCAAGTAATAGAACAGCTCTTAGGATGACACTGAGAATCCAAAAAATGTTGTTTAATGTGCTCACCTGGTTTCCATCAATAACATAGTCATGTTTGACAGAGTAGACTTTAGCCACAGCGAACGCAACAGCAAACCCCACTATAGCTATAGGGAAAGCGTCCACTGCTATCTCTTGAAAGACCTGGAGATTAGGAGCCACAGGTGTCTCAAATCTAGCAAAAGGGAAAAGATTTTTTCATTTCTTTCTCACTGCCTGCTCACCACAGTGTTATTCAAATGATACTTGCAGAATCTCCTTACTTACCCATCTGGTATTTTGCCTACAACATCCACCCCATGATTCCCTTTAAAATTGAAGGCATAGGAGACCCCACATGCTATAACTGTCTGTGAGAAGAAGAGTGCATACAGCGATTATTTTTATGTATTAGGGTGTGATAGACAAAATAGATAAAAGGTTTCAGTGAAAATGTTGTATCACTCATAAATCAATAACAGATTATTACATCCTTTCTTGTGTACCGATTCACCACACACACTCACCATAATGACTTCTATGGGGATCGGCACCGGAAGCTTTGACTTAAACCTTTCATTGAGCTCCTTCACAGTGAACACCACCACCATCACCACAATGGAAGTGACAAGGTCATGGATATTGGTTGAAGTGATCTGGCCAAAGACCCTCTCTAAGATCTAGGGTTAAGACAGTGGATAGATGGTGTGACAAAATGAACACTAGTGCTTTGACGTAAGTAAACTGTTTTAGTGCTGGGCTAAGATAAGATATCAGTTATGTGTTATGACATACTTTGTGTTTGTAGAGAATGTGGCAGACAAAAAGGAAACCACCTAGAAAGTTGTGGTTCAATGGCATTTGTTTGCCAAATTTAAATATTACAAACTAGACAGTAAAGGTTATTTTACAAGCAGTTATGTGAAGTTAAACAACAAAGTAATGACAAAATATATTCTCTAATTATTTTTTCATCAAGTTATTCATCATAAACCTTTATGCTGGAATCCTATTTCTTAAGATAATTTAAAATATAATTTTATCTATTATTTTTAAAACCAACTGACAATAAATATCGACTAGGGCCCCCTCATGCAACCAAAACAGCTTTGACGGTGGTGCACTGTGTGTTCTGACACCTTTCTATCATAGCCAACAGTAACATTTTGTGCTACAGTAGCTCTTCTGTGGGACAGCCTTTACTCCAAACATGTATTAATGAGCCTTGGGTGACCATTACCCTGTTGACAATTCACTATTGTCCTTTCTTGGATCACTTTTGATAGGTACTAATTGCTGAATACTAGGAAGACCATAAGACCTGTTGCTCAATGCTCAATGTTATTCATTCCAGCTGTAAAAGATTTCAGTGTTCTGTTTTATATATATATATATATATATAAAACAGAACACAGAACACAATATATATATATATATATATTGTTCTGGCAGTGACATTATGAAGAACTGAGAGCAAGGTGAACTTACGTAAATAATGGCGAGTGGTCCACTGAAGCCTGGTACATTCAGACCCAATACAAACTTTAGCTGTGAAACCAGGATGTGAACTGCAGCAGCAGTAGTGAACCCAGATACTAAAGTATCTGACAGGTAAATTACTATAAAGCCCACCTGCAGCACCCCCATAGCCAGCTGAAAAAAAGAACAGAGGAGTTATTACACTAAAATGACCACTACTATAAACTGTAACAGAATAATCAAAATATTGGTTTGGCCAATACATTTAAGTAGTAATTAGCAGGTTCGAATACATTGGTATACATGAATTGTATTGATAATGTATTGTAAGGTCAGTCCATGCTGTGCATCAGTAGTGGGGGACTGGTACAAACGTACTTGGAAAATGCCAACGAGAAAGGTAAGTGAGGCAGAAACTATGGCTCTCTGCTCATCCATGGTTAACCCCTCAGAACCTGTGATGTTGGCTGCAGGACCGTCGTCAGGAACCAATCTGGTCACCACAGCCCCTACCATCAGACTCAGAACAGGGAAAGCTCCTTGAGTGGAAAAAAGCAGTGGGCAGTTTAAGTGGAAACAAGTCTCCACAGGGAACACACTTAAATATGAAACTTTTTCTGCAAGGTTTAGTATTTAAATTCTATTTAATTGCTGAGTTTAACATATTGGAATATATATATATATATATAGTGATTGTTTTCAATAAATTAGGTTCCAGACAAATATTTTTGCTTTGAAGCCAAACTGGCTTGTGATGTCTTATGGCACATGGAGCTTTGGCTGCTTCTATAACTCTTTTTATAATCAGTCCACAAATTCTGTGTTATTGGATCCCTCCGGCTTATATAAAATACAGCCTAAGTAATTTACTGTAGATTTAATAGAAAAATCTGTAATATCTGTAGAATTTTTAATCTGCCTCAAGAACCAAGCAAGAAAGTTTCATTAGTTTTTCCTAAAATGGGACAGTTTTTTGTGTTGCTCTACTTTAATCTCTCTATGGTTTTCCTATCTGCAATATTATGGCTATAAATAGGACAGTGTCCAAAACTGCCTTCTGATAAAGTTGTACTATATTTGCATTACACACCATATTTTTACAGCCATTACACTACAATTATAGGAATGAGTGTCTGGGGTCACTCTTGAGTAGAACTTTTCTACTCAACAGTCTGCATTCTGTATTGGCAGCACTGTAAAGAAAGCGACCCCTATTGACCAGTCATTGCCACTGAACTGCAGCCAGTTGGAATCCTGGCCTTGAAAGAAACTTGACAAAGTTTTCAAAGTCACTAGCTGCACCACTGTTTTATTGTGCAGTTTTTTTTTATTATTGTTCTTTACCTTTTTTTTTTATTATTCTTTATATTGAGATTACTTAAAAGAGCAACTGGAACTCACCCACAGAAATATGCCGAGATGTGCCAAGGAAGAAGTAGATGATCACAGGGAAAAAAGCAGCATATAGGCCATACCAGGCAGGGAGAGATGCTAGCAAACTGTACGCTAACCCTAAAGAACAAATTCAAAACAAAACATTCTTTATCCAAAAACATCTAAGCATGTGCTAGACAGATATCTACTCAAAGTCAGCACCCATTTGTTTTTGTCTTTACTTGATTAGCTTTGTTGAGTTTACAAAGTCTTGACACTATAAAGTAATCTAAAAAGTCATTAAATCTTGCTCATAAAGATACACTATCGCACTTTACTTTGAAACCTAATATTTATTGATTGTAAAGAGCCCATGTGCTACATTTTTCATGAATTTCATTTTTTCATTTGTTTGCATAGTTTGTGTTTACATTTGTGTGTAATACATGTGTTTATTTGTGTACTAAAAGACCTGGATTTGGTCAACTCAGCTTTTGAGTGTTGTCAAAATAACTTAAATTAATTAATTAAATATAGATAAAAGGGGTCAAAAAATTAAACACAGATTAATTACACTCTTTTATACCCCTTGAGTCCAGGTTGAAATAACCTTAGACTTTCCAGAAAAAGACATTACCTCAGTGACAGCATATGTAAAGCCACCCATGCCATGGTCACTGATGCACCCCCATAACATGGCATGTTGGTTTTTGAACGTGTAGTTGATGACAGTCTGGATGGGCTAAAAATATTTGGCACAAAGGACTCATCATCTATTTTTCCCAGAAATAAGCATGTTCTTATTAGACCACAGGTATAGCCATTTAAGATGTTCTCCAGCCCAGAGGACCCTGTGGCATTTCTGCATAGAACTGATGTATGTCTTTCTCTTTGTAAAACAGGTTGCATTTGTTGATGCAACAGCAGACTCCCAGTCCCATGAAGCTATTATCACAGCAGCGTTTGGCATTGCTCTACACAGACTGAGATTTCTTAGGACTCCCCGAATCTTCTTACAATATCTTGTACTGTAGATGGTTAAAGAATGTATTTGGAATCTTGCAGTGAGAAAGTTTCTTTATGAACTGACTTACAATTCTTACATGACGTTTGGCACAAAGTGGTGAGCCATGACCCATCTTTGCTTGAATTTGATAGATACTCATTTTATACCCAATAATGTTCCCCTTACCTGTTACCAGTTCAGCTGCTTATTGTGAAATGTTTCAAAACAGTGTAACCTTAACATTCTATGTTCCGTTCGCTCTTATGCTCCATTTTTTTGCATGCATTAAATTTAATATACAACATACAATTGTGTTATATATGTATTTACATACATACACACACACACACACACACACACACACACACACACACACACACACACACACACACACACACACACAC
>JBBPDA010000126.1:22644753-22663572 GCA_037974385.1 Arnoldichthys spilopterus
ACACACACACACACACACACACACACACACACACACACACACACACACACACACACACACACACACACACACTCATATGCTGATATATATGCAAATGAAAAAGAAAACTTGCATTGCTTACATACTACAACAAACTCTCTTCAAAACATCAAAAGAGTAAGCAAAATGTGGATTGCCATAATATGGGTCCTTTTAGAAGACTTGAATCTGGTACATCATGTTGTATTTAATGTATTTTTACCTAATATTTTACTATATTATATTTTATTCTATATTATATAACTTTTTCTCTCAGTGATTCTGTATAACATTATGTACAACTAACAGCAAAACAATGCAAATCTAATGGGTTGTTGCCCAGTATTGGAATAACAGGTGTTTTGTGTAGCTGGAGAGTGTTTTCTTTACCTTGCAGTATTGCCACCAGTCCAGTGCTGACCCCAGATACTATATCATTCAACAGCCATTCTTTTACTCTGTACATCTTTAGCCATCCAATGACTGGTAACAAAGACAGGGCTGCATTCTTTGCACGCTTTGAATCACAGCTATATCACACACACACACACACACAGACACACACACATCATGAGTCAAAACTGTTCTGTCTCAGCTTGATATAGAACCGACTATAAAAGTTCTAAAAATTCCACTGTTTTTTTCCCTTAAAATTATTGCCCAATGAAATGGTTAAGATGTAAACAAAGTTCAAAGTGGTGGTGACAGGAACCAGATTTACAAAATATGAATGCCTCTAAAAGCTCCCTCAGAGATAGTTATTACATATTTAAATATGCCTGATACCTAAACTATTTTTTCATAAGCCTTTGGCTTCTGTCAATTTAATTCATGGAGGAGGGACACATTCAGAGGGTTAAAAAGCAAATAAAAAGAGATCTCCCACTGTTTTACCACAATTAACATTACATGTTAAATCTCAGATTTTTTCATAGTAAATAAAATGGCTAAAATTGTGCTGTTGACATCATGGCCCCTGTGATTATCACCACCACTGTAAAAAAAATCAGTCTGCACCATTTCATTGAACTCCTTTACAAATTTGATTCATTTAGGAACCTCTTTAATCAGTTAATACTTACGTGAAGTACTGCATAACATGGTCCAGCATGGTCTTGTGTTTCCGATACACTTTCTCATTGTCATCTGCAAACGCATCCTCTGAGTAGAGTGGTCTGGTCACCACATACTGATTTGCTAATGTCTTCATTGACATGCCTTGGTTTTCCGAAGTCTTCATTGGCAGTTAAATACCTCTGGAGTTCTGTGTCCAGAGAAACCTTTTATTACTGGAAAAGTCTGCAATAGCTGTTAACTGCAACTGCTCTTTGGAATTTTCATATTTTCTGTCATTTGTAGTGACCACCACATTAGAATATATGATCTTATTTAACTCATATTCTGATTGTAATGAAAAAACAAAAACACAGGACTTGTGTCTAAGCTTCTTTACTGCAGATACGGTGAGTACAAAAAGTATCTGGTATGGTTAATAGTGGTGAATTTTTGGTCAAAAAGTCTGTGCATTTAAAAAAAAAACAATTGTTTCATAATGAAAAGGCTATTAGAAGAACACTTAAGTTGGTAAAGGACCTTGACATTATGTTAAGGTTTTTAATGTCTTTAAAATGTTCTTCACACTGATTTACTATTTACAATTGTTTCAGGAACTAAAATGGCTCTTCTAAGTATGCACATTTACTAAAAAAAAAGGATTCTTAAATGGTAGCGCAAGCATCACACTAACCACTTTCTCTTTCAGTTAAAATTAATCTCTAAATTTAGATACTTTGGAAAAACTAGGCACAGAACAATTTTGCTGTGTAGTGTAGATGTCTGTTTCATCAGAATACTTGATGCAGCTAAACTCAGTTTGACCTCTTGTTAACTTCAAAATCATACTTCCAGATCTGTATAGAACAGGCCTGTCCTCAACCCCCTTCAGAAGAATTGGAGCTCAGAGAAACATCTGTTGTCCATCAATCGCAATCGATTTACCCTTTAATCCTGGAAGTTTTTGAACACTGCCTTATAAACAGGACCGTTCAATAAGCTGGCAGCACAACAAAAGACGCAGCCCTGTTCTGGTGCTGTTTAACTACATTACATATGTTGCAAATTTAATATATCCTGTCTCTGATAGCATGGGTTCAGTAAAGCAGTGAGTGTGCTCATTTGACCATGTACGTAAACATAAACACACAACATATGAACTGTCCACCTAAATGTAAACTGCAGTATGCAAATATGCAAAACTATGCAAATATTACTTTTAAATGAGTTTTTGTTGCCTGTTTTATATACATACATAAATTAATTAAAATATCTCTACCTGGAGTATATTTGTAGTGCTGTTTCTATTGCCTCTCCAGTGGTT
The DNA here is from genome assembly GCA_037974385.1 of Arnoldichthys spilopterus. Taxonomy (NCBI): domain Eukaryota; kingdom Metazoa; phylum Chordata; class Actinopteri; order Characiformes; family Lepidarchidae; genus Arnoldichthys; species Arnoldichthys spilopterus. The sequence continues at coordinate 22,647,149 of JBBPDA010000126.1, forward strand.
CTGCTCTCTCCACTTGTTTACAGCTTCATTCTGAGAGAAAGTTCTGAGATTATCTGAGATCTTTCAGACACTTTCCATCTATAAATCTCACACCAGGTCTGTAATTATTAACAGCAGTCCCAATACCGTCTTTATGGGCCCCATCTCCTTGACCATTGTTCTTCAAGATAAAACCCCTGATACTGGGTCTTACACTCATGGCCAGAATAACTTAGACACCCTGAATATTCTAAAGCTTCAGGTTATGTCCTGTAGCAAATATGGCTGACTGCTAAGAGTAACTGGATAGAAGTCTCATTTTACTTGCTTGTAGATGGTTCATTACATTCCTACATTTAAATTCTCAGTCCTATCCTTGGTGCCCTATACCAATCTATATTACTGTACAGTTCAATATCCCAAACACTTTACCTAGATAATCAGTGTTCTGCCTGGTTCAGAAATGTGAGGCTCATTGTAGGCTGCCCAAGAAATAACCAACAACAACTATTTGCAGAAATGTTATCTTGATGTGCAATCGATGGTGGCTTATTTGAAATACAAAGCAGTATTTTTTTTTCTAGTGAATAAAGTAACTACATAGACATGGCAACTTTTATGTATTAATATATTAATATTTTGCCAGTAGTCAATGTTATCTGTTGGTGGTATGAAACATTAACCACATAAACTTTATGTAAGAATTAATTATATTGATAATGACTATATGGCCAGCTATTTGGACATTTTACAGGGTTGTAAATGTATCCGTGGGTACTAAAAGCATAGTGCATGCTTTCATCCAGAGTCAGGTGTTACATGTTTGGTATTTGTAACAGCATCACTACATTAGAAGAAGCAGCATTATCAGCATGTCTCCTGTGATCCACCATTGTCTTATCATTCTGTTTTTAGAGTACAGTATCAAAACAGACAGCTTGTTTATGTCAGTAGTCTCAATACGTAAGATGCTAATTTTTGATGAGGGTATTGTATTGAAAAACAAGGGATCTAAAGGTCAACAAGTTACCACTTGGATATTTAGGCAGATAAAAGCAAGCGGTATTAGACATAATGTTTAACTTTAAATACAGTTCCTCCATAAATCAATAAAATCTTTTTACTCTTTATAAGTATAAAAATGTCAAATATATACATTAATCTATTTATTATACAGGGCTGGAGTTTCTTTTATTAAGGGTTATTTGGGTTATATTATCAAAGGTTTATTCAGCAACTGTAATCAGGAATAAGCTTTGCTCTGTTGCATAAGAGCACTATAATAACCATTGTCCAGCAAATAAATACTGAACAGAGTTAATACCATCACCTTAGATATGTGAAGACAATTATGAGTCTGGCCTGTGTTTAGCAGTAACGCATACATGCAGAACTTATGACATACAGAATTTTGACAGCAAATAATCTAACAGACAACAACAATAAAATTTTATCAGCAATAATGAGTGTATTTTTTGATTGTATTGTATCTATATTATTTTTGTCAAATAATAAGCAAAAGTTTAAATTTAAAAGAAAATTGGACAAAACCATTCATCATGTGGTAGACAAATTCATGGATTAATGAAAGTTCTGTAATCAACCTGTGTGACAGATTTTGATAACTGCTTAATAAGCCAGCAGCAAGTTTTTTTTATGTAGAGGTTTTGCATGCTGTAGACCTGAAGCTTATTGTAAACTGAGACGGCTCCTGACCAGCATGTTACATTACTGGAATAAGCAGTGAACACTGAGCCAGTATAATAAAGCAAAGGTGAAAAAATAAATAGGAATGTGATAAGTCAAGTAAGTAGGTTATATCAATACAGTCAGACAAGGTAAATATAACTTAAGATATGCTGGCAAAATTATTTTCTTATCAGTCTGTAGAAAAGCATGTCTAATTTTCTGCTTAAATGAAAGGTTACAGCTCACTGCTTTGCTTCTTACCACATCTAAGCAAAGCCTAACAGAACTCAATCATGTAATCATGGAACTGGAGCTTTACAGTAAAAATGCAAACAACAAAGCACAAATATTACCCAATGCCTCAATTTAAATGAATTTATTAATAGTTTTCATCCAATTTTTCAAATAAAATGTCTCCAATGTGTAAGGGGAAGAGACAAAACTTTGAATGTGAGACCATAAATGCAACACTATGCTTATCATTAAACCAATGCTGTCAATAATCAGAAAAGCTATTAATCTTTAGCAACCATGAAAAGTCAGATGTTCAGATATGTAATGTTCTTGCAGAGCTGGTATCAATAATTAGAGCAATTATAATAATCCACAAGCCCTCTGACCTGTTCAAATTGACACACCCTCATGCTGCCAGTTTAATTTACACAGCTTGCCTCCTCGGCTAGTGATGCACATCTCATTGGCTGATTGTTTATAATCTTAGAAAAGGTGAAAGCATGTGAAAAAGACCAACTGCAGTACATTCATTTATTATTACTACTTCGTTAAAGTCACTACAATTTTGTAAAGATAGCTTTGTTTTCTAATAGATAAACAAGCTATTGGTCCAAGTTCATTGCAGAGTTAAATTATATTCTTATTACAAGACCAAATAACAACTTTAGTATGACTTACCTCTTAACCAGGGTCAGGTAGTGAAGTTGGACTGGGAGCATGTAAAAGTTCAGAACAAGGTAGGTGTGTGCGTTTGTGTGTGTGTGTGTGTGTGTGTGTGTGTGTGTGTGTGTGCATATGTATGTTTGCTTGTGTGATTAATGCTTTTAGATACAGGTTCTGAGAGTGACAAGAGAAAAAGCACACAACAGACCTTCAGGGTGACTAACAGAAGAATGCACATGGTTACTGTATTTCTATCAGTCTTTATATTCTTGGGTTTATCATTGGATGCTAGGCTCAATCATGGGTACTTGTTTTGTGGTTACAGCTGAATGCATTTGTAATAATATAAGCAATACATTTAATTTTCCATAGAAGTAATTACGATCAAAATGTATACCAAGTTTCAGAGGTTAGTGAAGTAGTGACACAATTTTTATTTTGGAAATGATGCTAAAATCCTGGGCAATTGAGTTAAATAATGGCTTACTCACCTGCAACACTGCCAAACAGTGGTGGCAAGCTTCTCTGGCAGACATTGGAAACACCCGCGTAAAACAGATAAGTCTAGTATGGGGGTTGAACACACAATGATCCTTTGTAGCTAACATGATAAGATTGAATGACAAATGTTAGGGACTTAAACAAAGCAAGCCCAGTTTAAAACCATCTTGTTCCGCACATCTGATACTGTAAACGTCAGTGACATTTTTGCACTGCGGTAAGCTGTTTTGTTCTGAAAAATCTGTCACAATGTGTTTACTTCTGTTTGTTCTTCTAAAATGTTGGTAACACATGTTATGTTATGAGAGTTATCCAGCCTAAACCCATACTCATGTAAAGGTTTTGTTACTTTAATCACAATTAGTCACTGCAAGTACAAGTAAAAGAAGATCAGCAAAAAACAACTTACGTGAAAAAAAAATCTTAAAAGCTGCTTGGGTTATTAGCATAGGAATTGAAGTTTGTCTTAGTTATTTCTAGTTATTCAGTCTTTTTTGGGATATGTTTGGTCTAAAATAAAATGTTAAAGCTTTAAAAGAAAGGTGTGAGCAAGGGTAAAGCAATCCAGGTGCTGAACCAACAGAACATTACAAAATTAAACAAAGAATAGAGAATTAGTAACTTAGCATGAATGGCTGGAAAGACGAAGTAAGCAACTGACTAAGTGAGCAAACTTTTAAGTGACTGAGTAAATGTAAATAGCCACTACCAACGTCTACTAAACACACAGACAAAACACACTGAAATTCATATGTATGTCAGTTCTTTATTACCAAATTTTACCATACATTTCTCAAAATATCCATTAACACTCCAAATCTTATTCCCTGTGAGTGCAATACTGTCACAAAATTATCATGCAAATAAAAAAATCTCTGCTTCCACTGTCACATTATTTGAATCATAACATTAATTTAAAATTGGCAGCATCAAGCAGTAACACATATGCACATGTAAATATATGTAAGCAGGGCAGATGTCCTCCACACAAAGGCAAAAGCCAAGTTACTTCTCTCTGGGTTTATTCAAGGTCCACAGCACCTCTCTCCACTCTAGGTAATGACAGGGTATGATAGGAAAGGAAACAAAGTGTTTATCTGCAGAACCTTTGCTCCTTTGGGAGATGAATGTGCCTTGCATTCTTTATTTTTTAATCTCTGTTGTTTCATATGTTGCCGCTCAAACAATTTTTTAATGCACATAAGAAAGTGAGAATAATGACAGTGACTAAATGTTTAACTAGTGCAATGTGATTAGTATATGAACATGTGTTTATTTGTTTTGTATCTTAATTCTGTTATGGTTAACTTTTGAAGAAAATAATGGTGCACCACCCAAAACTAAAGAAGTTCTTTCCAATCATAAACTATATCCTCTGAGGCATTGGTGAGGACTATGCAGAAATGTTTACTTCAGTAGGTAAAATGCATATGCCGTACCAGTGAATCCAACAACCAAAGCAATTTGCTCTGCATCAGTTTGAAAGACCATGAATAGCCTGAAAACAATGAAGAAATGTTTTAGTTAAAATATTTAACACATTTAACTGACTGATGAATTAACAAGCACAAAGCACAGTGCTCACCAAGTGCTGGTTGTCATAGGTCTCTATCCGATCTTCGTCTTCAGTAAAAGGAAGTGGCTGTTTGTCATCCTGCATTTGTGAAATCTGGACATAGGTAAAGGACTAGGTGAGAATAACTCATTAACTCCTATAGCAATGACCAGCCTTAGCACGTGTGTGTAGAGGCCAGTGTCTTTAAACTTTTAATAAAAAAGGCAGGTTAATATATAAAAGACATTTTTGAAAAATCTCAGCTGTTCCACAATATATTTGTCCTTGTTACAGCTGTATGTATGAGCACCCTTTGCCAAATTAACACTACTTCTAAATATGACATACTTCTACAAATGTTAATTTAACTTTATTAATTTTATTTGTTAACTTTGAAGACAGCAATTTATTGGCAAAATCATAAAATGTGTCTTGTGCAAAGGCTTGGGCAACTTTTGTTTTTCCACTTTTACTTACAGATCCTTGTTTAGAAATAATAATAAATTGTTATGTATGCACAGCATGTCTAAGGTTTAATTTTCTTTCTTTACAGCATGTCTAAGGTTTAATTTTCTTTCTTTTTTGACATTACAGGTAAGGAACCTTTTAATAACCACTCTCTGTTGATGATGTCTGCACAACAACAATGTAGAGTGGGCCAGAGCATCACTGTTTCTGTTCTAGCCAAATCTCCCTGTAGGTCTTTTGCAGTGATGTGGGGGTTTGCTTTGCATATCTAGATAGATAGATAGATAGATAGATAGATTAAAACTTTATTAATCCCTTGGGAAGGTTCCTTCTGGAAATTAAGTTTCCAAGCAGCAGTACACTGGCATAGTTGTAAAAAAGGTTATACATGAAGAAAAGAAAGGATAAATGAAATAAATAATGGAAGACCAGTCTACAAGCAGTTTTTAGAGGTTTTTTAGTATTTCAGATCAAGAGACTTCAATAGTCTTCTTTTAATTCAATTACTTAATTTTCAAACAGAGAAAAGTTAAAGCAGAAATGATTTAGTTTATAGTTGTTCATAGTCTTCTCCAGACTTAGTTTTAGCTCCTCAGTCAGCCATTTAGAGGAGCCAGTGTTAAAGCACAACACCTTGAGTGGTCTGAAGGCTCAAATAATTTATTATGCTCTGAAACTGTCTAAACCTAATTGGGCCGTGGTGGCCTAGAACATTGTTCTTGGAACCTGAAGGTCGCAGGTTCAAGTCTCGGCTTGGGCACCACTAAGGTATTGTCCCGCTACACTGCTTCCCAGGTGCTGTTGATAGCTGCCTGCTGCTCCACTTGTGCAAGTGTGATGGGTTAAATGAAGAGGTCACATTTTGTTGTGGAGCTTGAGTGTGTTCACAATGACAAATAGTCATTTTCACTTTCCACCTTCATGGCCTTGTTTAACCACTTTCACATGGCAACTCTGGAGATGTTATATTAATTTTTTCACTTAGAAAATCAACAAAATATGTTATTTGAACAGGGTTTGGCTACAACTGTAGTAAAAGTCTATAGACATCACTAATAAATGCTTAAGTGATTGCTGATTTGATATAAGTCGATTGAGTCGATTTAATAAAATAACTAATTTAATTACAACCTGCCTTGTCTACCATGAGGTCTGATGTGTTCCCACTGGAAGCTTCTAGCTTGATGAAGAGGATGGCATCATGGACAGTGAGGAAAAGCATGTCTTTAGTCACCACATCATCAAAGAAACACAGAGCCCCCAACCTCCTCACAGTTTCATCTGTAACACAAGTAGATATTTGGGTATTTAGAACAGACATTCAGACAAAGTAACAGGGAAGATTCTGGTTACCATTATCTTATTTCATACATGATAAATATATAATGCTGTATAAATGAAAGCACACAAAAAAAACCATATTAATTAGGGGAATCTTCAGTTATATTATTCTGGGAGAGTTATCTGCTATGGAAGAACTAAAAAATGAAAAAGAATGTGTTCATCATATTTGAAACAGTGTGTGCTCTGACATTAGCCATACCATCACAGCCTGCAATGTACACACTGATTCCAATGCGTACAAATTCCTTTATGACCTGTGAAGGACGAAGACATGACGAATCACTGACTAATACGAAACCCTGAGATAACTATCAGTAATTACACAAAGTTCTCACACTTACACTGTAGCACTGTCTGTCTATTGCAGTGGACTGTGTTTACTTTATTACCTACCCAGTAAATATAATTAAATTCTTAAGGCCCTAACAGGCATCTCCAAACAGGGCACACCCTAAATACTAGAATGTGACAATTAAAAAATATAATAATAATAAATAAAATATACCTGATTAAAATTTTTGCTATAACATTTGATATCATAACTTTACATTAGCATGTGCATTAACTGTTATGACATTAAACCCATGACAACTGCCAGTAATGGTAACATGACACTTTAATATTAATGTGCATAATGAGTCCTGACAATTTACAACAGCATATGTATCTATACATATTTATCATGTTTGATGTGTTAAAGATTCTGCAAGTCAATTCTATGTGCTTTGGTGTTTTGGCTTGATTTCAAACAGAACTGACACCCACCAGTCTGAGTGATTTTGCAGACATCACATCTAGGAAAGAGACAGCAGAGAAATCCATCACCAAGCTGTGAATGTTGACTTTAGGGACTGTCACATTGACAGGCAGAGCAGATGTCCAGTCAACCAGCACCTCCACTTCAATATCTGGTAGAGCCCCACCTTCTGGTCGAGCTCCACCTGTGATTTCCTGCTGAGCCCCACCTTCCACTAGCTCAGGGTCTCTTTCACTCTCAAAGGCCTCATTGTCCACACCCAAAGGGGCCACTGGCACCAGCCCGTTCTGCAGCAGACATCAGTGACTTACATCAAAGGTTATATTACACAAGATTGCACCTTCTTATTAGTTTTAAAAGCACATTGTATTTTATCCCCTTTATGTTAGAGTTTTGTTTAAAATCTTGTGTTGATTAAACAAGACAAACAAGATTTAATTTAATTCAGTTCCAAAGGTTTTTCAGAAAGTTATTCAGAATGCTTTGATGTGAATAAATTCATAATAGAGAAACATAAGAGTAAGAGAGCACCAATAATAACCACAAATTGTGATGTCTATAGCAAAAACAGTTTTTTGTAATTTTTTACACACATTTACTTCGTCAGCATAAATAACTTTTAGGCCAAATTGAACTCTAAACTATTGTAAATCAGCGTCTCAGGCATCTGGCAGATAATCTGTATCCATTTTCTGTAATACCTTGGTGCATTTCACATCATATCACTCTGAATGACTTAATTTGCATCATAATGACATAATCGTGTGGTAATTATGGACAGCGGATTTCCGCCTTGACCTTTGTATGATCCATATCTCTGTTCTGTGCCTGTTTGTGTACCTCAGTGATTTTCAGCTTGCCCCTTTTAATTAGTTTGTGAATCTTCTTTAGTGCTTTGTTCCTTTTCTTAAACACCCGCACTGCATCAAATCCCACCTGCCATTGTGCATTTGCATGATTATAAATAAAATCAAAACAGTGATGTGTAAAAAAAAAAAGCAATGCAGCACATTAAAGTAAAAAGTCTGTAATTTATAAGGATAGGAATACACAGAAAAAAATTTTTTTCTTACAAAGTTTATGTTTTTCAAGCTAGCGAAACAACATTAAAAAATCAACTTACTGTATCTCTTAACTGCTCTTTGAAGTAATCAATGTTGGCAAAATATAAGGGAGAGTTACATTTGAAAATCTTCACTCCAGGAATTTCATTAATCTGAAAGGGGAACATTTATAGTATTATATTTTAGTATTTAGAATAAGAAAAGAAATGTTTTGAAAATTAAAAAAAAATTAAAGGAGCATTCCTTAAGCATTAATTATTACAGTTAATATATGCTTACATTTTTATAATCCTTGATGTTCCTGTAGATATCAGTGCCAGAAACATTTCCAAGTGTTGTACAGGAAGGGCTAGATGAAGTACAAAGCAAATACTTCAAAAGCACCGTTTTAATCAGAGATACAAGTTGTCAGTTTCATTGTATGGAATACAACAGCCAGTTCAGTCCAGAAATGCCATAGACGTCATCACCAAGCTTCTAACAGATTAGATATTGCAAAGTCCATCCTTGTCTCTACAATAATTATGGCATGGACATCCTACTTTGTATCTGGAGATCTACTTTACTTTTACTATCCTACATCTCATTACATCACATCTGTCCAGTAGCTTACGGATCCAAAATGAGGGTGGTGCTTAAAATCAATGCATTCGATAAATAAGCTTGCTATTTTATATATTCTTATTTTCTTAATAAAAACAACTTCACATAAAAAGCCAAGGCTACAGTCTTTGATTTTTTGGCAGTGAGTTGTTTTGCCAAAAAATGTAATTAGTCATTAAAATGGTAGTTAATAATCTTTTAAAAGTATTAATATTTTTATTGTCTTGTCTACTGTGCTTGAATCCTTAACAGTGTATCCTAATCTTTTATGCAAGAGGAATTATCTTATAGCGTCACCCTTAAGATAATTAATTTTTCACAGATTTTTTTATGGCACCTAATATTTAATATCTATCATATGCTGTAATTTTTACACATTGACCTTTCTATGATATCATAGAATTACAAAAGCAGGTTTTAGTAAAGCTTTAACTACAGGGCTATAAACAGCACATGGTCACATTGCAGCAGTCCCACATGTTTAAGTTCAAAGGGTTGCGCAAGGAATAGATCTACATTAATTACAGATAGACTGATATAACATTTCCCAATACAAAAAATTGATAATTAAAACCATGTTTTGGCTGAGGTTTACATTACATTATGTAGATATTTCATATTATTCATAATGTTCTCTTATTTAAAGACACTCACAAAAAAAAAGATTACTGTTTAATGCTAAATTTGATAGGCCATTACCCATTGAGGCAAAGGCTGCATATTTCTTTATCATTACCTTTTTTTCTTCCATTAAGCATAGATATCATAATAATGTCTAGGATATTTTAGTTTTACTAAAGCATAATTCACTGCTTTACTTTGAAAGTAATGATACTTACAACTGTGATCTGACCACCACAGTGCCAAGCTCAAATACTACACCAGTCAGCAAACCCACATCCAGCCCCAAGACGATGCAGGAAATGCATGTAAACACCCAAATGAACTGTGAGGAAGTAAAGATAATATCACCACTACATTGCAGACAATTAAACATTTCTGAGTTGTCACAATTGTCAGTTTTAATTAAACCAGATTTAAAGATTTAGTGTATTCCTTGTGCACAACTTTCCCATTTTGTATTCACATTCATATTCATACTCTTAGTCAGTATTTCGTGCAATAGGCCTCTCATCCACACAAACAGAATACCACCAGTCTTGTAAGGTCTAGCTCTTTACATCTTCTCTAATGTAAATAAAGCTTGTAATGATCTTTTTGAACCACTGGGCACACAGAGTAGCAGTGTTTTAAAAAATCTTTTGCATGTGTATGCGTATATGGACAGGATGGTGTGGCAGAACATTAGGGAATAATGATCCAGCATAATGACCAATAATCAGTGAAAGATGATTAAATGACACCTTTCAAAATCTGACACATTGTACCTTCTCATTTAATAGCTTTTTTCCAGCTACAATAATGAAACAATATAACAAGCTGTCCAGCTAACTACCAGTCATGTTAAAGTTTTCAAATGTTTGTTTATCACTACCTACATGCTACAGCAAGCTAACTTAACATCAAGATTCCTGATCTTGAAATCAAAAAGATTTCAGATTAAAATAGTTACAACAGTAGAGCAATCACAAACAATACCCACAAGTTTGATGATATATAAGAGAGAAAAAAAATCTTTAGTTGAATGGGCAGAATTTCCCATTGAAGGGGACTTTACTCTCTTGCCTACATAGAGTGGGAAATGTGTCCTTCTAGCAAACACCATGTTACACAACCCTGTTGACACAATGTTTTTCATATAGTGTCTCTTGCTTTATGGTTATTCTCTATCTACAGCCTGGACTAGATGTAAATCAGCTCCATATACAAACCCCTTTTCCAGAAAAGTGAGGATATCCAAAATGCAAAAAAAATGTGACGTTAATTTATGTAAGCCTTAATTTAACTGATAAAAGTACAAAGGAAATTATTCTTTATTATAATAATTTAATAGTTTTACTTACTAAATAGTGTTTTGTGCAGAGTTAATATACGATTGAAAAGTACACAGAAAATTCAAGTAACACTTGTTTGGAAAACTCCATGTTAAGCAGGCGAACTGGTAGCAGGTGAGGTGAAGAATGGACATAAACATCTTTAATACAAGACTGCAGAGAATGTGAGTCTTTCAACATGTAAACTACATAGCATTATGAAAAGATTCACAGAATTCAGATACATCTTAGCGCAATAAAGGGCAAGGTCTGTATGACTCCACCTGGGCTCAAGGGAACTTCAGAAAACCATTTCTGATGTACCCCTAAGTCACTTAAGTTTGTCGCTGTGTGTCAGTGCAACTTGAGACTGTATAAGTGGAAGTCATACATCACCTCTATGCAGAAACGTCAGCAAGTTCTCATCTTAGATGGACCCAAAAGACTGTGGAACTGTGGGCTGTGTTGAATTCTCTGTGCCAAAGATGAAAATGACCACCTATATTGTTATCAGTGAAAGATGCAAAAGCCAGCATCTGTGATGGTATGGGGATTCCTCAGTGCCCACGACATGGGTGAGTCACATGTATGTGAAAGTATCATTGACTATAAATCATAAATTAGGATTTTAGAAATGAATATGTTGCCATCAGGGTGATGTCTCTCTCAGGACATCCAGGCTTATTTAAGCAGGACAATGCCAGAACACATTCTACATAAGCTACAACAACGTGGTTTTGTAGATTCAGATCATCTATTGAAAATGTATGGCACATCATGAAAAGGAGAATTAGACAACACCATTTGTGTAAAGAGTTATATCATGAGAATTAATAAAATTTCCAACTGCAAGACTACAACAATTAGTATCCCCCATTTCAAAACGATTAAAAATGTTATTAAAAGGAAAGGTGATGGAACACAATAATAAACATGCCTCTGTCCCAACTTTTGTTCAGTGTGCTGGCAGCCATCAAATTTTAAGCTTGTACATATTTACAAAATACAATAAACTGGACAATAAAAGCATTGAAAATATTTTCTTTATATTTTTGTCAGTTAAATAAAGGTTTAAATAAATTAACATATCACTGAGTATTATTTTTATTGTATTTTGGAAAATATCCCAACTTTTCTAGAAATAAGGTTTGGAAGTCAGTTCTTGTTTTTCTTGCAGCCTTTGAGTTGTGCTATTGTTCTTAGATCCACAGTCTACAGACATAATGACCTACTAGTTTTAATTAACAGCAAGTAAAACAATGTGAATCCCAAAGATACAAATTTTTTCAATCCTTTTTCTTTTCTTTGAAAGAGAATGAAGATGTAGCTCTAGTACAAGTAATGACACAGTGCTGGCTTAAACAGTATGACTATTTCTATAATATATATTTTTCTGTAATTGTATTTCAGCCATTTCATGGTAGTTTAAAATTTAAAGCTTGAAAACATTGTTTGCTATTTATTTAGACCAGGTGGATTAGTCACATTTCCAGGGGAGAGATAAAACAAAAGGGATTAACTACTGATTCAAGTAACCCACATCAAGTAGCAAGCTGAGTAATAGTAATTATTAGTAATAGTAATGAGTATTTTCCTAACTCTACAGGTATATTAACAGTGTTTTATGGTGGTAGTTCAAACAGCTGCTGCAGAAACTTAACCAAAATCATAGACTGGTGGTACTACTGAAGAGAGACTTTGAGGGAACTACAGGCCATTACTCTGGGTTAAACGTAAAATATACACATATTTTGTAGTATAGATTTTCAGGATCATGTCATTAATGTGTTATGATGAATTACATCTTCCTATTTAATGGTCACTTTAAGCTATTTGCTTAATATATTCTGAACTGTGTTTGCCATGCTTGGGCGACTCACACAGTCTGTCCTGTTCTGCCTCCAAAGTATGGGCACATCAAAAACTTGCATGAACATGCCTTTGAGGTTGGCAATGACGATGCCAGCCAGGACTGACTGAAAGTTAAAAGTGGAGAAGGTTAAAAGTATAACAGCAGTCTTATTTCACATCTGTTTCAGCCTAGGAAAGCTTGTAGTCCTTAATGGCTTTTGTTCAAAATTTCAGTGGGTTTACAGGGTCCTCTGGATATTCCATGTTAGTCACATATGTACAGTCTTAGCCATACATGCACAATATTTGCACCTTTATGCCATTTCATATACCTTTTGAAGAGGCTGGAGTAGAGGTCCAACAGCCACAATCACAATCAGCACCATCATGGCTGATATTAACCCTGCTATCTGCAAAACAGCAGAACAGAGAGTTCCAAGAAGGCTAAGCAAAGCAATAGTATTTGTAATGAAATATATTTTCATTTTTGTGTGTGTAGTGTTCGCTGATAAATTCAGGGGATAGTAACTGCAATAATATAGTACACTATACTTAACTCAAATATTGATATTTTACTCAATTTTCATGTGAAATAAAACATAATTTCTTCTCTTATTTTTAAACTTACAAAGTTCTTGTTGCAAATTTAAAGAACATTTTTTCTTGCCCATCAGTGGCATTTTCAGACATTTATTTATTCATTTTTATTCAAACATCCAATCAAATTCATATGTGTAAAATGAAACATTTAAATCCCCTTCTGCATGAAACAGTACTGCTTCTTAGTATTAATACAGTAGGATTTCAACTATATTTTCACTCTTCACTACTTTTTACACCCTACATGTACTGTTTTATTTGTTTTGTGTGTAATTTAACTGTGTGCATGTACTGTCCTCATGTACTTTCATTAGTATTAATATCAACATATTTTAGCAATCATGACATAAATATTTCATATAAACATGCTAAATACATGTGTCGATGTTTTTTGTATTTATTAGTATTTAAAGAATTTTTATGTTTGTTTGAGTGTTAATTTTTGTGGTCCCTTTTATCACTCTCCAGTATTGCTGTGCATCTGTGTGTTGGTACCTGAGTTTTCCCGCCTGTGCTCTCCTGTATTGCTGTGCGTGAGAGTGCAGTGGTGGCCACAAAGCCTGAGAAACAGCCACAGAAAATGTTGCTGATTCCAAAGGCTATCAGCTCCTATTGGAAAGGGAGAGATGCAAGTTAGAAATTGGGAGAGTTTTTGGGGTGAGTTCCAGTGCTTTAAACTACATTCCACTGATGGGAGTCACTTTTTTTACACCTGCTTTTTTATCTCTGTTCTAGTGGGTAATGGTGACCTTTGTAAGATCGGTCAGTGCATTCCCTCCCTTACTTCACAGAAGCTTTTGTGCTTTTCACCCTGTGAGAGAGTTTCTATCTGATAGTCCTGATAGTGATTGCAGGAAATATTCCCCCTTAAACAGACACAAACAGACAGAATTAACTGTACTCAGATTACACAAAAAGTATTAAGGTAATCTATTTGGCAAATATATACACAGATACACCGTGAGCCAGTTGCCCAAGCAGAGATTAAGCCTAGTCATGGACTGTCCTCTCTTCTCAGTGGAAAATCTTTATTGCTAATCCTGTGTAGTCCAGAAATTCACTAAATCTCTGTGTGGTAAATCAAACCCATATGCACAAACGTTTGTAAATGCCTGCTCATGTGAGATTTCTTTATAAATCAAGAGCATTAATTGAGAATTTAAACCTTCTTTGCAGCAGTACCAACCTGTACTCTTCTATGAAAGATTTACATGTACATTTCCTTGAGGATCTGATAACATTTAGCCACAAAAGCACTATTAAGTTCAGACCCTGATGCTCGATGATTAGTTCAGGATCCCTAACACCACTCCAACAGCTATTTGATGGTGCTTCTTCACTCTAGAGATTGCAGTTCAGCTGCTCCACAGCCAAATGCTGTCTAGCCTTTACTTGGTCTTGGTACATGTACTGCTTATCCAAAGCATCTATATGGAGATTATCCAAACTGTGTGGGTGCAATGATGGCCTGCAAGGAGATGCCTTGATAACTTTAAACGTTTTGTGTATACAGACAAACAGTCTTGCATTTTTCTACACTTACCTGATTGCCATCGATTTTGTAATCATGTTTTGCTGCATAGACTTTTGCCACAGATACTGATACTGCATATCCCACCACTGCAGTGGAAAAACTGGAACCCACACAATCCCCGAAAAGCTCTATCTTTGGAAACTGGGCTGGAACAAACCTGTTGAACAAACGAATGTGCACATGTTAAAACACAGAGACACACTCTCATAAGGTTTGTCTTTGCACCTCCAAGACTTGTTTTGCTAAAATGGGCTTGGATAAATTTCCTCTTCCCTATAAACTTTGTGAGCCCTCAGCAGTGCCAGCTTTGATATCATAATTTGACTTAGCAATTGTGTTTTACATTACTGTTTCTTGTTTTTATTGGACCATGGTTGTGAACCATTTGTTCATGTCATTGTTCCAGGGATTACATTGCAGAGTTTAGTTGGCTTCTAGTGCTGTCTGCTGAACAATTTTGTAGGGATGATAATAATAGTGTGTCAATAAAAAATCTCAAATGTCCTAGTAGTCCTGAACAGGAAATAGGAAATGCCACAGGAAGTGCTCTCACCCCCTCGGGATGCTGTGAACAATACTGGCGCCATAGCGGGAATTCAGGTCCACTGCATACGAGATCCCTGTAGCAACCACTGTCTATGAGAGAAAATGTCTTATACATTTTTGAAAAAATAAAAATGTTGGGAGATGCTTTGAGGTCATTATAAAGTCCTCTAATATCACAATAGCCTAACAACCAAACACTATACAACAGCTAGGGTCACTTTATGTGGGAAAAATAATAGTGATTTTAAATCTAGCCTATATTGCTAATAATGCTAATTTTGAGATAACCCTAAAATATTATAAGGTTAAGGCACTTCAAGACATTTTTATTTTAATTTGTGTATTCTCTTAACATTAGTCTACTGGGAAATAATTTTGCTTGTTTCAAGGATTATTTCTGCATTATTTCTTGAATTAGACAAAATTATATACCCATAAAATAGGACACTTCACTATAAAAAATTTAATAATATTTGCAAAAAATGTAAATAATTTAAGTACTCATCATATTCTCTGAAGTATCTTACAATAACAAATATTACACATTGGGACTATATTTAGAATGATTTTGCCTGCCAAATATGTTTTTGCAGAGTATTAAAAGACATACATACCACAATCACTTCAATGGGAATCGGCACTGGAATCTTATTTTGAAACTTTGAATTGACCTCTTTCACTGCCATAACTGTGACTATGGCCAGTAATCCAGCAAGCAGGTCAGCCACGTTGGTTTGCTTGATATTTCGAAATACATCAATGAGAACCTAAGATCATAGTATGCAAGTTAACACTATATACTGGTTATTACCCTTTGGGGTTGGTCATGTTACTGTAGACATTATTAATACTGATAAAGCTGTTATTAATAGGTAGTGGAAACTACCTTTTGCTGCTATTGTTTTTGCACAGATGAAATTAGATATGGTGACAGTAAACATTATTTGATTTTTATCTTAAAATAGATTACAACATATATACAATGGAGGAAATAATTTTTTGACCCCTCACTGATTTTGTAAGTTTGTCCAAGGACAAAGAAATGAAAAGTCTCAGAACAGTATCATTTTAATGGTAGGTTTATTTTAACAGTGACAGATAG
>JBBPDA010000126.1:22674945-22696780 GCA_037974385.1 Arnoldichthys spilopterus
AGTTATTTTTGTGACCATTTTGAGTTTTTCTTTCATTGACTGAAGGGTACCAACAATTTTGTCCATGTGTGTATTTGCAAAGGTGAAAAAACTGTTAATGGACCCTTACAATTAAACAGTTCTGGAAACTTTTTCAGGTTTAAAGAAGTTTTAAGCCTGGACACACTTGAGCCAGTAGTTCAGTCTTTCTTGTTCCACTTTGCAGAGCAGACTGTACTTTGACCATAGGGAAGTGTTTGTTTCTCTCTGATGCTATCTTAATCCCACAGGAGTTGGGGCATGACCCAAATAACACATTATGAATAAATAGGACTGAAAAATAGGGGCAAATATATTTCCTTTTGCAGTGGTTATACATGTTAGTGTGGTATGATAAATTAGCTCAAATGCATATATAGATGGCAAGTAAAATCAGTCTAATTGTTGAACCCCTGTGTGTGTAATTAATAAAGCCATTTGGTAAAATTGGGTTCAGTTGTGTTTAACTATGGGTTAAATTTTTTCACAGGATGCTTGTTTTTGGCTTGCTTGCTTTTTCAGGACTGCTACCTTCCATCAGCAGCAGGCCATGGTACGGCATGCTGAAAATCCAGATTTGATAAAGAATATGAGACCATTGTAATTTACTTAATGTTCCAAAATGGTGATGCAGTTGAGAAATTATTGAAAAACGCAGCTTTAGAAATAGAAATGTTTTCTAGGTAGTGTATGTCTATACTTGTCAGGAACCCCCATGCCTTAGCCCTGTCCCCACAGCTGAGTTGTGTACGTCCTCAGCTGTGGGTCATTAAGTGTTCCCTTTAAATGCCCCCGTGTGCCACCCTTCCGGGTCGGTCTTTGTTGTTGTTGTTATTGTTGTTGCTGTCGTAATCATTGTTTGTGCCTAGTGTTAGTCCTGTCTTGTTCTGTTCAACAATAAAGAATCAAGTCCTGCCTGTGTTTGCTGCCAAAAACCCTCCAAGATCGTGACAAAAAGACAGACCATCATGGCAGCAGCGGCAGGACAACTATACGAGCTGGGTGTGAGTCTGGTGGATGGCTGGCTGTGCTGTGGGGGTGAGCGTGTTGAGGGTCAGAGGATCCTGAGCCAATTGAAGCTGTCTCAGGATCTTGCCAGCGACAAGAGGCTGAGGGGACTGATCTGTGTACCAGCTAGGGAGTCTCCACCCAGACTAGCGGAGGGGCTCCAAGGGGTTAGCGCAGCATAGCTGTGCAGGCGTCAACTAGGCCGCAGCTCGTGGATCGAGGCTGGCCGCTGATGTCGCCCGTGCCACCTTTGGAGCCGACATGGGGCTGGAGCCGCCGTGTGCTGCCGACACGGGGCAGGAGCCACCGTGTGCCACCGACACAGGGATGGAACCACCATGTCCTGCCTTCCCCCCCGGACATTGCTGATGTCACCTAGCTCTGCCTCTGCGTCCCCCAGGCCCCAGGGGAATGCCAGAGGGCATTCCGTTGAGAGGGGGGGCGGCGCCTGAAAGCCCCTGCATGACGCCGCTGAGGGAGGCGGCAGATGGCCCCTCCATCGTGCTCCTGCAGGCAGCTCCCTCTTCGCTGTGCCACGACAGGGGGCAGTAGGGAGCACCAGCCCGCCTGTCATAGTCGCTGCCCGTCTGTCATAGTCCCTGCCCTCTCTGGGTCAACGAGGTCGACTCCGGGAAACCCTGCCGTTTCCGGGTCACTGCAGCTGACACCGGAAGCCCCTGCTCACTCCGGAGCAAAGAAGTTGACGCCGTCCCCGGGTTGAAAGCTGCCTGGCCTCCGTGGGATGTTGTTTTGTTAGCCCTGGCTATTGTTCCCACAGCCCGGGCCATTGTCTCAGTTTCCCTGGACATTACCTGCCTTGTTTTGGACTTTGTTTTTGCCCCCAGCCCTGTTCCCCCTAGTATACATATTTGTTTGTTTGTTGTGTACCATGTCCATGTTTTACCTTTAGGTTTCTGTGTGTTCATGTGTCCCTAGTTCTTAGTCATGTCTTGCCCTGTCTCGTGTTCCCCCTACACCCCCCCCACCACCACCACCACCACCACCACCCCCTCGGGACATCGCCCAGTTTTTGCTTCTGTTGTCACACCGGGGCAGTGTTCTTTGGAGGAGGGACATGTCAGGAACCCCCATGTCTTAGCCCCACTCCCACAGCTGAGTCATGTACATCCTCAGCTGTGGGTTGTTAAGTGCTCCCTCTACATGTTCCCTCGGTCTTTGTTGTTGTTGCTGTCGTGATCATCATTTGTGCCTAGTGTTAGTTATGTCTTGTTCCTGAGTCCTGTCCGACAATAAACCTGTGAGAATCAAGTCCTGCCTGTGTTTGCTGCCAAAAACCCTCTGGGATCGTGACATTACTGAGTTGAGCTTTGTAGACAAAACAAAAGATAAAACATATACACTGACACATGAACACTGACTACCTAGTTATTTAATGACAATGGCACCTGTCAGGAGGGTGGGATATATTAGGCCACAAGTGAACGTCATTTTTTGAAGTTGATGTGTTGAAATCAGGGGAAAAAAATGGGCGAGGATAAGGATCTAAGCCCCTTATGACAAGCGCCTTATTGTGATGGCTAGATGACTCAGGGCATCTCCAAAATGGAAGGTCTTGCAGAGTGTTCCAGGTATGCAGTAATTAGTATCTACCAAAAGTGATCCAAGGAAGGACAACTAGTGAGTAAGCGATGGGGTCATAGGCACCCTTGGCTCACTAGTGCATGTAGGGAGTGTAGGCTATCCTGTCTGCTCCTGCTCCTGTTGCACAAAATGTTCATGCTGGCTATGATAGAATGATATCAGAACACACAGTGCACCACAATCAAACCTATGTTGGTAGCATGAGGAGCATCTACACATTATGAGGCAGGTGGTGTTAAAGTCATTGCTGATTGGTGTATATATAATATGCATATAATGATAAAAATGATTGTACAAATATTGAATACAATATTTTATTACTCATAATTCAGTCATTTTCAACTGGTTGCAGCATGCAAGAGGCCATTCTGGTTCTGTCTGTCTTAATTAGTTATTTTAATGTTGTTTCTTACACACTAAATGTAATGGAATGAGTTATTGTAATCAGTAACAGCATAGAACAAGTTCTATGTATTGCAGAACAGAAAAACATCTCTACATGCTGTACATTGAGTTGTTAATGAAGTGGCCATAAATGTATTTGCAAACACCATGTATTTGGGCTAAAATACATAATAAGACTGAAGAAGGAATAAGAAGGAATTTACAGTGCAAAATTACATAACAGTATAATTACAATATAATGATACTAAGAGATGCAGCACTTTGTACCTAATAAAGTTTTTGGAATTATTGGCTTGATTTGACATGTTGCCTTGAAAGCAAGATATTACCTGTTGCCAGAAAATAAATTAGGAAAAGGGAAAAACTTTTACAATTTAAAGTTAGGTTAACATAAAAAGATTTAATTCCAATAAATTTTGGACCATTTCTGTGTAATTTTAATTCTACCATTTAATATATTCATACAACGCAAAAAGGATCCTGGAGTTCTCCGATAATGTAAAAAGTGAAAAAATGGTGCAGCAGTAATGTGCACCACTTCTTAAATATAAATGAGATCCTACAAACACTGATTGAAATATGAAAACTATAGTAGTCGTGGAAACAGAATGTTAAATGTCACAAATAAAGCAAGAAGTTAACCTATGACATGAGGTTTGTAAAAGAGGAAGGAACCTAAAGTTTAGATTTGGTTACATTTCTTCTGAACTGTACTGTAGCTCAGAAACTTGAAATTGAACATGAAATTTCTCCTTGAATATTTTCTATTTTGAAAAACACAGTTGAGACTATATTATTACCCCATTTCCAGAAAAGGTGAGATTTTTTTGAATAAAATGCATTAAAAACAAGAATATGTGATTTGTTAATTCTCTTAAACTTTTATTTTATTAAAAATAAAAAGATTCCCAATGTTGGGAAAGTTGGGACAGAGGCATGTTTACCACTGTTACATCACATTTCTTTCAAATTATGCTGTTTAATTGTTTTGGACCTAAGAAGATTAACTGTCACAGTCCTGCAATGAAATGTTTGCCTATTTTTCCTTGATGCAAGACTTCAGCAGCTCAACCAACGCTGGCGGCCATTGTCTGTTTATCCTGTTTTGCATGAAGCTCCATAGTAATCAGACCTGGACTGCAAGTACCAGGAAGCATGCAGACTCTGTGTCTATGAAACTACTTTGTTGTAGAAAATGCAAAATAATCCCAAAATATGCCTCTGTGACAACTGAACCTTTGTACCTTCTAAACCTAAGAAGACTGTTGCCCAATCACCTCACCACCACCCCCACCCCCCACCTCGGGTCCAGAAACCTCTTCTCTTTGCGTCACAGAGTTTCAGGCTGCATTTCTCAATGCTGCAGAAGACTTTGTTAAGTGACAGCAGTTTTGCAAAGTCCTCCTGAACCCATGTGGCTATATTTATCACAGTAACATTATGGTTTCTCCTGCAGTTCCTTAATAAGTTCAAAAGAATTAATAAATGACACATTCTTGTTTATAATACATCTTTTTCAGCAGTGGGGTTTGTACTTTAAACATGGAGGTTTTTACATACTAAAAGAGGCTTGCATAATTAGTTATTATTTTTAAATAATAATAATAATAATAATAATAATAATAATAATAATAATAATAATGTTTATGCAGATCATGCCTCATTTTGGATAAAATTACACTGCTAATAAAAATTCTCCATCAAAATTAGTGTAGGGCAAAACATAGCGATAAATGAACATATTGTTTAGGTTGTCTTTTAAAGATTCAGGCTACATGAGCCCTCTAAACAAAAAGTTTCACTCTTAGTAAGAAGACCTGTTTGGCTTTTTCTAAACAGTGCAAAAAAGTGGATAAGTGGTTTAGCCTCAACCTGAGAGCCCATGGATAGCCTGAAAAAAAGCAGAGAGATGTTGTTTAAGAGCAAATTACATAAATGTTTTAGGCCAACAGGAGTAATGAAAGTGAAATCAATTTTGACTAGCCTATTATTTATTATAAATTTCTTATTAGTAATGTCTGTTGAATTTGATTTGATTATTGCAACCATATATAGTTATCCTATTTGTATGAAAAATGCTAATCAATTAATTTCTTTAGTATCTCACCAATTGCTGGTTGTCATAGGTCTCAATCAAGTCTTCGTCTTCGGTGTAGGGTAGAGGTGTTTTGTCATATTGCATCTGTGAAATCTAGATATTGGAAGTGGATTAGGATAAGGGGAAAACGTCTCGAACATCAAGCAATATCAACTCAAGTTTTGTTCACATTACAAGCATTATTGCCTATTTCCTAATTTTTGCTCAGCAAACCCAAATAGCAAGAATCATTGGTGAGCATAGAACTTTAGAGTAGTAGGTGCTCAAAATGTAGGGTGCACCCTCTCATTGCCACAATGCAATAGGCTTAACGAGGGGTGGAGGGGGGGCTTGGGGGAGGTGTGATCAACCACCAGTCTTGCCAAAAAAGATACTTTGGATTAAGGGGCAGGTCACTGGTCACTTAAAGCCCTCTCTGCATCTGCAAATGTTTTAATGCTTCCGTGTTTAATAGAAGAAACCTAAAAAATACATACATTTAGATCAGATCAGATTTGTGTCACACTGATGCAAAAAATGTATTTGTGCCACTTCAACCTGGTTCAAAAAGGTTGTAGTTTATAGTCTGTTTCACTCTTGCCATTCTAGATCTGGATAAAGAAAATGTGACTGATTTTGTTTAAGTGGCAAAAGAGTTCATCCTTCACAGGATTCATCATACGAAAAATATATGAATAAAATTATTAATTCTGAGTACTGACCAAGTCTGATGGCAAAACATGATCAGGTGCTCTTTTGGAAAATGATGCCAGATTCTTATTATCACAATAGCCAACACCTACCATGATGCATTTTTGTGTGTGTACTATTTTCAGTCAGGCTATTAAGACTGTTGGACATGAGGGTAATCTGACAGCACCAGCAGTTCTTTGGTGGGCATCAGTTCATCAAATCAATTATCCTATCTGACAGCATTCTCCTGGTTACTTGCTTATATCTCCTGCAATGTCCTTATTACTAAATCAACATTAAATTAAAGTAATTTGTACACATAATCATAATTTACAAAACATTAGAAGACTGAAGAATGTAGTGGTACAGTAGTCATTACTGCCTACCTTCTCTGCCATTGAGTCATCTGCAGTGTCACTGGCAGTTTCCATTTTGATGTAGAGAATGGCATCATGAACAGAGAGGAAGAGCATGCCTCTGTTCACCGCTTCATCGAAAAAACACATAGACTCCATCTTCATGATGATCTCATCTGCAAGATAAAAAGTTTCCAAAGTTCTCAAAAGACCTCTTGGTATGGAAACACGTATACTGTATACTGCTCATAATCTTTCCTTCAGTCTGTAAGTGTGCAATTCTTTATTTCATGTTTTAGTAAAGTAACATTCTCAGTATATCAGAAAAGGTATAATACAGTACTTGTTTTAAAACAATCATTTAATATATGTTTGCTATACTATATATATATATCTGTAATGTGCTGTTAAAGTTTTTGATAAATACCATCACAGCCAGCAATATAGACGCTGACTCCAATGCGTAGAAATTCCTTTATGATCTTTAGGGAAAGAGACATATGATGAATCACTAATTGATCAGTTCATGACCAGTCTGTCACAAAAAAATACTGAGCTGAGAAAAAGTTAGCAAAGTGTAATGCACAAATTGCATCTGAAGGTCTGCTGGTTACTTCCAGAATCTGATTTCTCAACAATTTGTTTTTGCCATGTTTTATTTTTTTAACTCCTAAGTCCTAAAAGAATAATTTAAAAAATGTTAGAGTTATTTATTAGTTAAAAGTAATACAAACTCTTTTATTTAAAAAAGCAACAGTGTTAATTGCTATAGTGAGAATTAGGGTGAAAAAGGGCAAAAGCTTATAAGTATAAACTCCATTTCTGGAAAATTTGTAAAACACAATTAGAAACACAATTTTGTGACAAAACTACAAAGAAAAGATTTCCAGTGTGTTCACTCAACAATTTTAAAGATATAAAATATAAAAACATATATATATATATATATTTATTTATTTATTTATATAAAAATATAAATAAATGTACAGTAGAACACACTGGGATGTTCACCATTGTGTTCTATCACCATTGTATTGCATTCTACAAAATGTCTCAGACTTTCCAGAAAAGGATTTCGAGATGAATAAATACTTAATAATTTAGTTGTACAACATCAAGTCAACAGTCCAGTCAACCTAATAACTGTTATTATTTGTGTAAATATAATATGAACAATTTGTATCTGAGTGATGACTGTGGCACTAGATATGGTTTAAGGTGATTTCTTCAGAGGGCCTTTGCTAATGCCCTGCAAGAATCAATAATCTTGCATTTGTGTCCCATGACTGGAATTCTTCTTATAACCTGAATCTCTTTTTCATTCACCACTTCAGTTAACTAAATGTTTCCATCATTCTTTCCATCATAATCTTTGTCATTACTGTTGTTTTGACATACTCTCCCATAGCTAGAGATCCAAAGATGAGGATGTTATCATACTTTAATGGTTCTTAAATCTCAGTTTTAATCCATAATTTCTCAGTTTTGCTAAAGAAACAGCTATAACAAAGACCCACCAGTTTTAGAGACTTCGCAGCCATCACATCCAAGAAGGAGACAGCAGAGAAGTCCATCACCAAGCTGTGGATATTGACTTTAGGCACTTCCACGTTGACAGGCAGATCAGACATCCAGTCCACCTGCACCTCCACTTCTGTTTCCTGATGAGCCCCACCTTCCATTTCCTCATGTACCCCACCTTCCACTTGCTCCGAAATCTGCTCACTCTCAAAAGCTTCATTGTCCACACCCTCAGAGGTCACGGCCACCAACCCATTCTACAGCCAACATTTTAGCAGCAGAAGGGTTAAAACAAGACTGCACTTTGCTACAGAGTTTGGTGAGTTTTTAAGGTTCTTGGAAGATCTCTTAACCCTTTACTTTATTTCTAATTTCTTTATACCAGTAAAAGGTTTTTCCCCTCATACACTGACATTAGGAAAACCTACCTTGTATCTATACCATTTGTCCATTGTACAACTGTCCATTTTTGTCTCTTATAGCTCTGCTTACCATATAAGTTCACATTGTAGTTTTTAATTACAAACTTTTTTGTCACTTATTACCCCATTACAAAATTTTTTGTCATTTATTACCCCATTCAACAACAGTCAGGGCTTCCAAGGATTACCAGCAAAAAGATAATATTATTAACATAGCAGTGACATTTATGTAGTGCTGCTGGAGATTTTTGAACACCTCAGTGTCATTGCTGAGCTAAGAAGACCAACCAAAAATGTCCCGCTAATGGTGTCCTTTGGCCAGAAACTGATAAGTGATGATAAAATACTAGAGGATGACTGTGCGGCAACTGTTATCGGTAACTTCTGCCGAGTAAACCAATAGGTTATATGTGTCTAATAGCATGGACAGTAAGTGGACACAGTGTTTAAAAAGTGTATGGTCTGTGGATATTTGGAAGTAGTTACACCTCCATTTTAAGAAAATCATAACATTTCACCACTTTTAATAAAAAATAAATGGAATTGAATGTGCAGCTGTGATGTTCACTGTGCCCTGTGACTGTTTGATTGATGTACCTCAGTGACTTTCAGTTTGCCTTTTTTGATTAGCCTGTGGATCTTCTTTAGTGCTTTGTTTCTTTTCTTAAATACCCGTGCAGCATCAAATCCCACCTGTTAAAGGATAGTTAAAATGTCACCAGTGCACATATAAATATATTGAATGTAAATATACAGAAAAAGTAAATGATTTAAATTATATGACATTTTAGCAAACTGATCAACACTTTAAGAACAAAATGAACTTACTGAATGTTTTATCTGATCTTTGAGAAACTCAATGTTGGCAAAATATATGGGTGCAGTACATTTGAAAATCTTCGTTCCAGGAACCTCAATAATCTGAAAAGAGAAATGGTATTATTTTTTTTTTACAAAAGGACAAATACTATCAGTGTTACATATATGAGGGACTGAAAAAGTAATTTGGATGATTCTAGCATGAGGGCACCTGCAACTCTTAAAAAGTGTAACTTTTTTTTTTTTTAAATTAACATTGAATCTAAGTAAGCATGCATTTAACTACTGATTTCAGGAACTTCTCTTTTTTTCTTTGCTGACAGTAGCTTAAATGAGTAACAGGGTTGAATTATATAGTACGAAACATGGTTAACTTGCATCAGTGCAAAAGGATGGCACAAGGACATTAAAGATGTCATATTTAAATTATTTAAATGAATAATTTCCTTTCAGCAAACAATATAAGTAAAAGGGATGAACTTTCGAAGTGATCATGTCTTTCATGTTTTTTAATTCTTTAATTTCTTCTTGCCATGATCTTAATGAAAGTCAGCTGATGCAAATTCTGCACATGTTGAATATGTGAAAAATTTCAGATATTTCATGGGGATAACAGGACTGACCTAATGTTAAGAGACAAAATTAAAATGTGAACATTTCAAAGGCTATAATGAATCTTAATATTATTTTTAAAAGTATTTTTAATGTAAATATTTTGTGTAGCCTTCAGTGTTCTTTACCTTACCTCCTTTACATACATATTTGTAGTTTTATGGAACATCAGTGCCACCCCAATTGTAGAATGGGTAATTCAGTGTAAGCATTGATTACAGCAAAAGGGATAGACAGCTCTTCATTTTCTTACATTTTTGTAGTCTTTTCTGTTCTTGTAGATGTCTGTGCTGGGTATATTTGCCAGAGTTGAGCAGGAGGGGCTAAAGGAAATCATTAATAAAATACACATGTTTAGGTGCAAATTCTTAAAACTACATTCCTTTAGTTCATGGGAATAATCAAAGCACATTCTACTTATTTTTCAGTTCTGTTTTCAGTCTTATTTGTGCAGTAAATAGTAATTGTTGTTAAATTCTAATTGTATTTGTATTAATATTTCAAAAATGTTTTTGCAAATCAGTTCTACGGTATTGGATGACAAGGATACTCACAACTGTGTCCTAATAACCACTGTGAACAGTTCAAATACTACGCCAGCCAGCAAACCTACATCCAGTCCCAGGACGATGGAGGCAATACATGTAAACACCCAAATAAACTGTGGAATTGTACAAGATTTTAGCATTCGTACAGTTCAAATTATAGTCACACAGTAGATAACATTGCTACACCCTAATATTACAAATACTTAAATATTATTTATATTTAATCATATTTTACTTATTTTCTAAAAACTTTGTCATGACTTACACAGTCTGCCCTGTTCTTCCTCCACAGTATAGGCACATCATGCACCTGCATGAACATGCCTTTCAGATTGGCAACAACAATGCCTCCGAGTACTGACTACACATTCATGAGAAAGAGCAAAAAGTAAGTGTTCTGCTGCATGATTGTCGCAGGTCATCTTCAAGTCAGTGTTGTGCACATCAGGACATATAAATTTTCCATACACATAAGATCAACAGTCTTATTCACAATAGGCAGATGTGGCTGCAGGATTTTATTCTAGCCAACCAGAAGAAAGTCTCATAAAGTTAATCAGATGTCTGAAAATTAAGAGACATGTGGAATCCGATGAGCTCCTGCTTGTTTGGCATGAAAACCCACAGCAACACCAGTCTTTTGTGGATAATATCCATAAACCTTGCCTTGAACCTTTATGGGCCAGCATGTGGGTTCAAGCTTTAAATGTCTCTCAGAACACACTTTTTCAAAACTACTATCAATATGTTAAACCCTTTAAATGTCTAACACAGCATTGTAGTGTTAAGTCTTTTCTAGTACATATATCTATTATAATATCATCACTTATTTCAAAGCTTGTTCTCTATATATCTTAAGGCTGAAACTAGAGATGGCATGTCAGTACTGATGGGCATTAGTACCAAGCCTGAAATAGCACACAATCATGGTTTCTTGTTTTTAGCTGTGTACTTCTTCCTGTGGAGCAGTAGCGTGCTTGACTAATTCAAGCATGATAGCCTACTTTAAGATCCTCATCTGAAGTGAACCATATCAATGAATAATTTAAAAGTATAATTGACTTTGCAGAATAAATATCGATTGGTATCGGTATCAGATAATACTGAAGGTTGTAATATAATAGTATTGGCATCATACATAAAAAAGTTGTTTTGCCATCAGTAGCTGGCACAGAATGATAGCTAATGTCAGTGTTGCCATGGACAGTATTTATTTCACATTCAAGAGCTGTTTTATATACCTTTTGTAGGGGCTGGAGCAGAGGCCCGACAGCCACAATCACTATCAGCACCATCAAAGCCGATATTAATCCTGCTACCTGCATCAGGCACATCAGTAAGTACAATACATCAACAGTTATAAATTTCAAATTGTGTGTGTGTGTGTGTGTGTGTGCAAGATTTCAGTGTGCACCTTCAGCATTTAACCCATCACACATGCACATGTGGCACACTAGGCAGCAACTGTGGAGCAGTGTAGCAGGATGGTACCTTGCTAAAGGGTACCTCCGGACTTGAACTTGCAACCTTCTGTTCACAAGGGCATGGTCCAAACTACTTGGCCACCACTGCCCATTATGAGCATGTGTGTGTACCTGAGTCTTTCCGCCTGTGCTCTCCTGAATTGCTGTGCGTGAAAGTGCAGTGGTGGTCACAAAGCCTGAGAAACTGCCACAGAAAATGTTGCTGATACCAAAAGCTATTAGCTCCTGTTGGAAAAGGGGAGACTCTGGTTATACATTTTGTGAGAATTTGTACAGATTGTTTGATTGAGTGCTCTAATCTGCATTCCACACTGATGGGAGTCACTGTTTTCCACCAGCTTCTTTATCTTGATTCTAGAAGGTAATGGTGACCTTTGTAAGATCGGTCAGTGTGTTACTCTTTCATCTCACATAAACTTCACTCCCTTAGTCTGGGTAATATCAACTCTTGCAAATGGACGCATACCTGGTTGGGATCAACTGTGAGGTCATGTTTGGCTGCGTACACTTTAGCTACTGATATTGCTATGGCATAGGACACAACTGCTGTGGAAAAACTGGAGCCTGCAAAAGTGTTAAAGAGTGAGTTATCTGGTGCCCGTGGTGGAATAAACCTGTTGAAAACACACACAGAAATGTTTTGATGAAATATACATTTTTTGTTTTGTTTTTATGTGTTTATAATGCCAGAAAACTTCAGATTGTAGGCAACGTGATGTGTTCTCACCCTCTTGGGATGCTGCGAACAATCCCAGCACCATAATTGGCACTGAGGTTCATTGCATAGGAAACACCTGAGTCAATGATTGTCTGCCATCAGAGGAATACAGAGAAATCAGGGCTGGAACTTTTCAGAATATTAATATAGTTGTATGCAAAAGTTTGGACACTCCCAGTCAAATTTGTGTTTAGAAGAAATACAGATATGCTACAGAAAGAAAGCTTAAATATTGTAATTTTTAGAGTTCAATTTCTATTTACTTTAACATACTGGGAAAAAAATAAACCTTTGCACAAGTCACTTTTTATCTATTTTTTCGCTATCATGTTAAATGCAACAAATGAACAGTAATTGTGCATTAAAACATGAAGAAATATGTTCTCTGTAAAGGATGTGCATTTATTTTTACTTAGAAGAACTGCATAATAATGATTAGGACATTTTGCAGTGTCGTTTAGAACAACAGAATAAAGAGATACGTACCACAATCACTTCAATTGGGATAGGCACTGGAAGCTTTTTCTGAAATTTGGCATTTATCTCTTTTACAACCATTACCACAATGATAGTCAGCACCCCAGCGATCAGGTCAACCATGTTGGTTTTCTTGATGTTGGTAAATATGTCACCAATAGTCTAAAAAGGAATAATAAATTAAACTCAAGTAAGTAACAGCTTATCAAAACTTACACTTTATTCAAGGATGGATAGATATAGTGGAAGTTATGACATGTCATTGGTCTGTACAGACTTATATTGGATTTGCTATTAACCATAAAGAAGGGTGATTATATATTAATTTACTTGAAAACAGCTGATCCGAATAAAGGGAGGAATCATTAAAGATATAAAGTAATGTGTGCCTGTGCTTTGTAAGTGATTATGCTTAGTGGTGTTAATCACTAAAACTTACATAAAACAGAGACAGGACTCCATTGTAGTTGTTGGTTGGAACATTAAAGATCAGTTTGAGCTGGGAGACGACTACTTGTAAAGCTGCCGCTGTGGTGAAGCCACCTACCAATGGGTCAGATAGGTACCGCACCAGGAAGCCTACCTGAAGCACACCCGCACCAAACTAGGAGGAAGATAGGAAGAAAATATAGGGTCTCACAATTCTGCAATTACACCTAGACCCAACATCATAAGAAATTCAGACTTTTCCTGATAATTTGATTAATCCAAAGTTTATGAATGCTTATTTCACACTGTTGTGCTACTTCTTAAAAACTTTAAGAAGCAGGAAAAAAAATGTATAACTTATAAATTAATGTAAAAAAAAAAAAAGTTTTGGAGCATTTGTACCACTGCATCCCAATGTGAGGAGGAGCAACACAAAATGCAGGGCCGTGCAAAGACCTTTAGGGGGTAGGTGCTCAAGTGAATTGGGTGTCGGGGTTCAGGTGTATAGAGTGGCGTGGATGTGTAATTGAAAATTTTGTTGGGGTGATATGGAACAAAACAACACCAAACATTTTTTTGTGGATGGGGGAAACAGAACAACTGACAAACAGAATACCACTCAGTGAACATGATGAGTTGTAAAAATGTTTTACAGACTAGCTAGAACTAAACCACATTTATTACAGCAAATATAGAAGAAGCTGAGCTGAACATGTGACAGATACACATACGTCTGCTTACCACTTCGATACACCATTAGAAAAAAACAGGTGTGAATTAATTTAAGTTTATTTTCTTTCCATGATGTATTAGGACCACCTGAAATGTGAGCCATACCTGAAACAGTCCAATTAACACAGTCATAGAAAGAGCTATTGTGAGTCTTGCAGCGTCTCTCGCTGTAGTATTCTCCAGCATTATTACTGTCCCATTCACACCTGTTGCATTAGATGGATACATAAACTGGCTATCAGGAGCAAGATTGAGCACCACAGATCCCACCATCAAACAGGTGACTGGAAAAGGACCTGCAAAGTCAGACAGAGAGGTTAGAGGGTCAAATGTGCAAGGAAAACAGCTTGCTTGTTAAAACAAATTGTGTTGTTTGTTTCAGAAATTGTCCTGCCATCTGTGAGGTTCAAAGGAAAATTTCACAAATTCAACATTATCCAGTGCAGAAGAAAACCCTACCCACAGAGAGGTGTCTGGAAGTGCCCAGAATGAAGTAGGTGAGGATTGGGAAGAAAGCTGCATAGAGCCCATACACTGGAGGAACATTCACTAGCAGTGAGTAGGCCAAGCCTGTGGAAAGAAATGGAATTGTCTTTAAATAATACAGGCCATTGCCAGCGTTTGACATTTTCCCACACTAGGCACCCTCAGCTTCAGTCCAGGCACAAATCATTTGCTAAGGGAGGAGGAGGTTTAGTGATTTAAAATTTTGCTAAGGGGGAGACTGAAGCAAGATTTAGTTGTCCCTGGCATGGTACGAAACTTAAGATTTGGTTGTCCCAGCGGGGATCACTAGCCTACTGTAATGATCCAAGCTACATTGGGAGTAGCAGTGGTACTAAAATGGCAGGTAAAAGAAAATGTTAAAAATTGGAATAAGAGTGTTTATTCTATTAAAAATAGGATGGCTGACAGGTTTCAAGTCAAGTCAAGTCAAGTTAAGTCAAGTAGGCATTTATAGTCATTTCAACCATATACAGTTCACACAGTGCACAGTGAAACGAAACAACGTTCCTCCAGAACCACGGTGCTACATGAAACACAGGACCACAAAAACTAGACAACTGACAACATAAAGTGCATTGTGTGCAAATATGTGCAAACATTGCAGGACAGTGCAAAGACAGACAAGTACAAAAAAAGCCATCTCTGCTCTTCAGAACTGTTTTGAAAACACAGACTGGTACATGTTCAGGGAGGCTGCAACCACTGGTAACTGCACTAACTTGTTTGTTTGGTGGGAGGTTAGAGCTACAAATAAGATAATGAAACCATTTAAGTGTTCAGATGCAGCTCGAGTGGTGTTTCTTCTTTAAAAACGTGGTGTTGTGGTTCCACAGGCAGTGATGGCCTAGTTTATCTACATGGACACACTGGCCCTAATACAGGCACACTTTAGTGATAAACTAAATAAACTTAATGCTTACCTTGTAAAGCACACACCATTCCAGTAGTAATTCCAGACACAATATCACCAGGAAGCCAACGCTTTAGCTGGTATATCGGGATCCATTCAAGGACTGGGAAAAACCTCTTAAATAAGGCTGTTACCAGTTTAGGAGAACATCTGTAATAAGCCAAATATGTAAACACAACTGCAAGATTAAACAAGTGCTTAATATTCCAAAATCAGTTGTAGTTCATTTATCATTACCATTTTTTAGTTAATCCCTTAGAAGTCCTTGTTTTTACATGTCATTAAAATTGATATATGTAAATGGCCTCTGCTCTAATTAACTGTCCTGTCTGCATTCAAGGCAGGACAAGGCATGGCAAGTTTATTTATACAGTACATAATGGGCAGTGGTGGCCTAGTGATTAGGACATTGCCCTTGGGACCTGAAGGTCTCAGGTTCAAGTCCTGGCCCGGGCACCACTGAGGTACCCTTGAGCAAGATACTGTCCCATTGCCTGCTGCTCCATGTGTGCACGTGTGATGAATTAAATGCAGAGGTTACATTTTGTTCTGGTGCTTGGGTGTGTTCACAGTAAAGACTTTACAAGAAAAAATACATTATTAAAAAGCATAGCAGGCATTATATTTTATTACTGTATATATATATATATATAATTTGAAAAAGCCACTTGTCCACTACACTGTGTGAACATTTAATGATGAATGGGCCAACAGAAATAATCCATAATTACTTTGTAAAAAATACAACTTACAAACACTGACTTCTATTATGAGCTAAAAATATTTTTTCCTTCATTAGAACTGTTTCTATTGTGTTTTTGTTTAGACAGTGACTTTTATTTACAGCCAGCAAACATTAAACCATTTACCCATTGCACTAATTCTGCAGCAGCCACATGCCCTATCACTTCACCTGCAGGCTGAAAGGGTTGTCATATGTAAATGTTTTAATTGCTGTGACCTCAGAGTTATGGTGACTTGAATATGAGGCATTTTTGTGAACTGGGGAGTTATTTTATAACCTATAACTGAGTTTAAACAGTGCAAAAAATTCTTAGATAAAGGCCCTTTAAATAAAGTAAGTTCAAGCAGACTCACCTTATGGAATTAGTGAGCTTTTCTTTAAGGCTCTTTGGCTCTCGGATCTGCTTCTCATTGACATGTTCGAAGGCGCGTGTTGAGTAGATGGGTCGGGACACGCAGTATTGATTCTGGCTGTCCATCATGAATGGTAACCTTATTTTGAAGGTCAGAAAGAAACGACAGGAGCCATAGTAGTAACATGCATCTAGACTAAAATAATACATTTGAATTTTATCAGACTTTGATACATGTTCTTCAAACATGGCTTTCAAAAGAGCCAAAGGTGGTTATTATATGGTATCCCTTAAAAAATCCTGTGTGGGACTTTTAAAGAGTGTTGAATGTTATCAGTGGAAGTCAGCAGTGTGTGGTGAAATTAAGTGGAAGGCTTCATCGTGTGGAATAAAACTGGATGTCCTTAAAATGTTGTAAATATTACAAGTTCAAATATTCCCTTTATAGACCTTATGAACCATGGAGTACCTTTAAGGGTGATTTAGGCTGTTTGTACCTTTGAGGACTAATATTTAACATGACAATACCTTTTTTTCGGATAAAGTTCACAGTGTCTGGCACTGTGTTGTACATACATATGGTAGCTGTTCCCTTATTTAGATATTGTTCGCTGTAGAGGATTTATTTCCTTCTATTTACTTCTTGCCATAATCTTACTAGAACATAGTATGACATGATATAAGACTAGCGATCATGACAAGACATTACATCAATATTAAGTTATGGGCCACTATCTTCTGCAAGAGCTAGGAAGAGATAAATGCAATGGCATTAAAACTGACCAAAACCCAAAAAAGTCGCTGCACCTAATAATATAAGAAACCCCTCTGAACTGAGGAAAGCATAGAAGGGGGAAAATGCTGAGCATTGCCCTGAATAAGGGGGTTTGTATGAGTAAATCGAGCACCCTTTCTCTAATTAGGGCTAGTCACCAGATCAGAGCCCTACAATCAGTGATTCCTAAAAATGTCTTAGCTTGTATGTGCAATTTAGTACAATACTTTTAGTGGAACTAAAGATTTAAAAGGTAAAAGTTGAAAAAGTATACAAAGACAGTGGGTTGGTACACTGAGAGGTACCTCTTTAGTACCTTAAGTTAGGAAACATAAATATACCTACTTCTGTTGCAGTTATATTATTTAGTTACTTTACTATATATATAATATTTAACATGACAGCACCTTCTATCTGAGGATGTCTGGCACTGTGTTGTATTTACATATGGGACATGTTTCCCTCACGCCACAGACCTTTAGATCTTTACTGATTTCCATAGAGGTTTTCTTTTCTGTTCTTGCCATAATAATGTAAGACAACATTACATGAAATGATATTAAATCTACAAGCAGTGCAGGCAACAGTGCATTGTAAAAAAAAAGTTATTCAAGCATACTTTTAAAAAGTGCACTTACTTAAGAGTGCTTATTGGTTCTAAACTGAAATGAATTCTGTTGTCTTTAGTTGACTTAAGCAATTGAAAAGACACAGGTTCTATAATAGGGTTGATAAAACATAATACTGTTTAAGTATGAGCTTATTGAATTAATTGTATTTCTTTACAGCATACTAAAGTATCAAGTACAAAATTACTAAACTTAAAATTATTAAACTACATTAAATACTATAAATGTTCTTATTTTTGTGCATAAAAAATATGGTAAATGTGCATAAAGTATATAGTCACTGGTCTTATCTGGTGTGGGTGCAAGCTTTCATTTTAAGCAATTTTAACCATTTTAAGGCCTCTCCTCATGTACAATGTTGCTTAAAAGTTTGTGAATCATTTTATATTTCCACAAATATTTGACATAGGCATAATAGTCCTATGATAAAGTCCTACAAGTAGACAAAGACAATCCAATTAAACAAATTAGAAAACACTATTATATTTGTCCATTTATTTATTGAAGAAAATGATCCAATATGACATATCTGTCAGTGGCAAAAGTGTGTAAGACCAAAATAAAACTTTTTGGTTTTTAATGAGAAGCACTGTGCTTGGAGAAAGGAAAGTGCTACATTCCAGCATAAGGATGTTATCAAATCTGATAGTGTCATGGCTTGGGCCTGTTTGCCAGAACTGCTGGCCTTCATTGATGGATCAATGGATTTTAAATCATACCAGTAAAATATAAAAGAAAGAGTTGTTCTGTGCACTGAAACTGAGGAGAAAGAGAGACATGTAGTAAGACAACAACTTTACGCACACAAGTAATTCTATCAAAAATGGGTAAAGAAGAATAAAGTTCAAGACTCATCAACACTTACTGGAAACATTAAGTTGCAGTTAATGTTGTATAAGGGTGTCGCAACAGGTACTGAAAGGAAAGGTACTTGTACTAATGCACTATTGACATTCACAGATGTGTAATATTTGATTATTTTCCTCAATAAATAAATGTCCAAGTGCAATATCACCAATTTCCAGAGAAAACCATGTATATCCATTTTAGTTTTATCAATTTTTAATTTTCTGCATTAACACAGCAGCTAGCTTTTACATTGTTTAAAGCTTTTATGATGAACAGACCAATAGAAATGCTCAAAAATCTAAAATGTTCTTCTATTAACTTACATTAGAAGGAAGGAACATTTTTGCCTTCTGTAAAGTTACCATTTTAAAGACACTTGTTGCAGATATGTGGATAAGACTGGAGACCCTTATTTACAGTATAACAGTAAACCGTGCATCTCCATTTTTTTCCCCATTGTTTTTAAAAGTTTGTAAAGAATTAACTAATAGAAATGCCACAATATTTCTTGAAATAAAAATGCTTTACACTCATATATATTAGAAGTTTAAAAAGCCTTTTCCCATAAAGGGACCATTTTAGAGATACTTTTTTTAAATAGATACAATGGGTAGAATCTTAGAAGCCTTACCTGTAAAGGCAAATTTAAACTTCATACATCAGGTCACCCATGACTTTAGATTTAATTGCAGGTGCACTGTATATTAGCTCCATTAATTGAAATCACATAAATCAATGAAACCACAGTGTTGGGTCTTTCCTCTGCTTCTTCTTCCTCTTCTTAGACACACACAAACACACTTGCTCTTTCTCTGGTGTGGGACGTTTATTTATAAGCAGAGGTGACCCATGGGAGGTGTGTTATGACTTTGACAGTGGTGACAGCTAGACAGGGTGTCAGTCACCCGTTGTCATTCTAAAGTTTGTACATATCTTGCATTAGGGAAGTGGAGATGCTGTTTTAAACCATAAAGTGTGGAAGGTGCACTGGAGTATTACTGAGTTTGCATTTTATGTTTGTACAGAGACTAATATATGTTTGTAAATACTGTACTGTAGGTAGAATCACATCAGATTTGAAAGACTCAATATTTTATATTCTTTGATTTTTCAAAATCTTAAACTTGATATTGTCTATACAATAAAAAATGATTCAGTGTTTGAACGTAGTAATTAACCCTGTTACCTTAAAATGTTGAAATCATTGAACTTGAAATAATATGTATTTTCAGAAAAACAGGTTAATTATTTTATTAAAATTAAAATGCCGAATCAGTGCAGAACAGCATAAAACCATGAAACATAAGTCTGTATTCAGCAGTTCACTGGTATGGCACTTGGCTGTGTGATGAGGGTTTTGTAAGTCTGCTAGCTTTGTAGTGGTATGTGGTACAGTTTCCTAGTAGGGTTGCTTGTGTCTGCATGTAAGATGGTTTCCTAGTACATGTGTTTTCGTATCTAGCTCTATTTGTAGAACTGCTGCTGTTTGTGGATAAGCTGTTCCATTGAGGAAATGCTTACATGAAAAACAACGATACAAGCTATAATAATACAGTATTTTCCACTGTCTTTTATACTAAACATTGCCAAATTGACATATTTAAGACCAGGGTTGAAAGATTTTTACTTTACTGTATTTATTATTAACACTGAAGTACTTGTACTTTTAATCAACAACATATGCAAATTCATATCATATCAAACATGCAAATTCAAATCAGTGCTGAATTAAACTACACCAGATCAGGTAAAGCAAATATCACTGACTATATGATTATTTAATTATAATGGCATCTGTCAGGGAGGGCTGAAAGCAGGAAAGATGGGTGATGTCTGGAGTGTTTCAGGTATGCAGTAGTTTGTACCTACCAAAAGTGATCCTAAGGACAAATGATGAATCGGCGACAGGGTCATGGGCACCCAGTCCACAGAGGAGCTACTGTGGTTTTAAAAGTCAATTATGATTGCAAGGTATCAGAACAGAGGGAGACATACTCAATATTAGACAGGTGGTGTTAATGTTACGACTGTCCAGTGTATGCACAAAACTATGCCAATAGTAATTTAGTTTCATTTGTCCTTTTATGTGCTTGAGTATGTTCATGCTTTTTAACTTTCCCTCACGTATTTCTGGCTTCATACTTCCATCTCTTGAGTAAGATTTGGAACCAGTACTTAAACTTTACTATAATTCTGTATATATTTCCCACCATATTTTAGACATAATGGTATGTTTACCATGATATGTAATTCAGAGTTCCAGTTATATCTGGTCAGTTTAAATGGTCAATATGGCAGTATTAACACCTAGAGTTTTAAATTTCACCTAAAAATCTTACTCCTCGCATAACAACCTGGATGCTGCCACTCCTCTTTAGTCTGGAGGACGTGGCATTCATGCTTTTCGAAATGAACTTCAAATTTTGATTTGTCTGACATTTGCACATCATTGCATTCTGTTTTTATTTACATATTACACAACATTTCAGAAACTTGGGCTGTAAATCATTAACATGGCACAATTATTCTTTTTTCTAATGCTATTAACACACTTTCTTTATCTGTAGTCCAGGCTGAAGCCAGTGGCAGTGAAATGAAACTGAACTCAGTCTAACTTTTTCTGAATGGGCTAAAATGTTCCACAGTTCATGCCACGCATCATGACTTTCTTGCAGTGGTAAATGTTGATTGTGTTTTGTTAGATTTTTTTCTTCTTAGAATTTGTTCACTTTTG
Source organism: Arnoldichthys spilopterus (assembly GCA_037974385.1). Classification (NCBI taxonomy): domain Eukaryota; kingdom Metazoa; phylum Chordata; class Actinopteri; order Characiformes; family Lepidarchidae; genus Arnoldichthys; species Arnoldichthys spilopterus. Next base: position 22,696,368 of record JBBPDA010000126.1, read on the forward strand.
AATGCCCTAATGATAAATAATGCTAAATGACAACAATAAAAAAAATTAAATCCTCTCCTTGACCTCATATACTTTGTTCTGTGGCTTGTGCACTGAATCACTGATTGACTGATTTTATTGATTGATATATATTTTTAATTTTTTAATTTTTTAATTTAATTAAAACATTGTTCATCGGTTTCTTATGAATGTCCAGCACATATTTCAAGTGAAATTGTCAGCCTGCTATTGTTCTAATGATAATAGTGATAGATCTACCAGAATATGCCATGCAACTGCTAGTCCAGGCCCTGGTCATGTCTCGCCTTGACTATTGCAACTTACTGCTGGCTGGTCTACCTGCAACCTCAATCAAGCCACTCCAGAGGATACAGAATGCGGCAGCATGGCTGATCTTCAACCAGCCGAGATGC
>JBBPDA010000126.1:22696880-22736297 GCA_037974385.1 Arnoldichthys spilopterus
TGATGTTGTGTAGGAGAAACCGGCATGTTCGAGAAAGTTTATTAATGTAAGATGAGAATGTAAGACCCTCGTCCAGAATGATCCCCAGATTCTGTGCTTCCAATGTGGGAGTGATGACTGCATTGATTGACACAAGATGAGGAACACCTGAACAAGGAAGAGACAAGAAACAAGGATCAGGTGCAAGAGGTGGAGACATAGGCAGGGCTAGGACATCACAAAACACCAGACATGTGGACAAAGTGGCCAAGAAAGAATTTCCCATTTTTTGCATAATTTATAATATGGAGAATGTCAGGCCCTTATTTATAATTGATTTTTATTCTTCTTTTTTTTAAACAACACATTAGGTCTTATGAAACATAATATTTTGCAAAGGAATTTGTTTAGGAATGCAATCAGAGAAATAACTATTACTAACATAAAACTTCTACAGTATTAAAAGCAAAATAACATTAAAAGCAAAATAACTATGAACTCCTTCTGTAAGATTACAAGACAGTTTTAAACTTTAAACCAGTCTTTAACATGATTTAAACCAACCCTTTCCCAGAACGTATGCTCAGGCAAATGGGATTCACTAATAAGCGTTTAACTATTAATAAAAAAGCAGACTCCCATCACAAAAACACAATGAACTACAAAATTAAAACTGATACTGCTGAAATATTGGTGAGAAGAAAATGTATAATTCAAGATAGTAAAAATAACATAGATTCAGGCAAGACACCCACACTAATGCACTCACACTGCTGGCCAGCCATTCACACACATTATGAACTGTTCATACTTTTCACATATAATAAATTGGCAAAAAGTCTTCGTTTGTTCTCAAATATCTGAAAGTGACCATTTCTGGAGGACATTATTCATCTGCAAAATCTCTTTGGGTTCTGGCAGATTTTCCAATCACAGAGCTTAAATTTAGAAATGTCCATCCTGCACTTAGGCAGCAGTACTAGTATGTCTGTATAGTGTGCTATATAGCACCCTATGTAATGAGTGAAAGTTGTTAATCTTGTTTTTTCTCAGGCCAGAGGTTGCAAAGACATTGTGGTTAGTAGAGGAAACAGAAGACCTTTAGGCTGTGTTAGTAAGGCCAGTTAGTGTAACCCATAGTGTACCACTAGGCCAGAATTTGTGTGGTAATCAGGCCCTGAAAAAGTGGGCCTTCATATGCGCCTTCCAACGGCCCAATACACAACTTCTAGTGTTTACTAGATAAGATAGACATCACCAATAAGGACTAATCCCATTTTGGCTTTACTGACACCAGTTTATACATTTGAGCAGTAATTTCATTAATTTCTATTCTGTCCAGGCAAACTTGTGTCAGCAAAGCAACTTGCTCAAGCTTGCTGTGTTCACAGTCAGGGTCAGAGCCTGCTTATCACTCATGTTTACAGCTCAAACAGTCAGAAAAAAACGTACTCTCACAAGACAAGTAACCTGGAGATGGAGGTGCCAGACATTAGTTTCCTTCAACTTCAACCTGGCAGAGCTGAATGGACTCTGACCACACAGCAAAGTCCGCCCACTTTCACCGCAGCCTATCAGTCATGACTATTATGGGCTACTACCCATTATTTGTCAAACATACACTTATGCTTGACTCCTAAAATGTAGTTGTTAGCCTTAAAAATAAAAGAGCAAGACAATGATACAATGGCCACTACAGTGTGTTCAACACTGCCAGCGAGCAGCGCTCGGACATCATGTGGTGCGATATGAGCAGCTGCCCCGGATTGGCTCTGTGAAGGTGCGGAGCTAAACCTAAGGCAGTGTTAGAAGTAACAACCGCGCCCCGCTGCTGCAGCATGTAGCACGTTCAGAGCAGCAGGCGCTCTGCAGAGCAGCGTCAGCGCACGAAGTAGTCTGCAACACAAACACAGTCGACTGTTCCCCTTCACCTAAGCATGGGAACATGGATCTAAAATCAGAGCTGCTAAAGTCCATCTGGTACGCGTTCACTTCGCTGGACGTCGAGCATAGCGGGAAAGTATCGAAGTCTCAACTAAAGGTGAGCTTTTCTCTGCGAATGAGCGTAAACTGCCATGTAGTCATTACTGTCTTTAAAAAAAGTAAAGGTTTACGTTTATTTGACTTGTGCGTGACTTATTTCATAGACCGTTGTGACAGTTTACGCGACCTAACTTACTGTATTTTAAGGCACGAGCTGTAAAACTAACTTATTAGCTACTTTCAAGAAAGTGTGTCCTCAGGGTATGCGTTATGCCAGCGCATTAACACGTCCATGAATAACAGACACGCATAGTCTAGTTCTATAGTCAGGAACTCTTTTCCTTATGCAAAACGACCCTATACCAATACCACAGTAACTTCTTTGTATACTAAGAAATGAATTATTAATAGCATGTATACAAAGTACTCGTAGTAAGAGAGCACTAAAGAAAAATGGATGAAATATATAAACGGACACAGAAATCTTTAATTTCAATTGTATCGCTATATGCCTTTTTGGATCCGAGGATGGGGATATTTATTCAAAATCAACCTGAAGTTAGAGAGGCTGAGTTGTCTGTAACTTTGACCAAATGACTGTCTCCCTGCCTGTTGCTCAGCAAGGCTTCATGTTTAAACAAGTCCTTGGCCACTTGGTTAAAATTATGCAACAACAGGTAGGCGTCCAGACATGCCGTGTGCAAGGCAAAGATAACCTATGTCTGCCTACATTCATGTGGAATTAAGTTGCATATATGACTCTTCTTTCGTGCAATGTCTTTATTTTTTTTACACTGCTTAAAAAACTGAACACCTCAGCATTTCAGTATCCTAGCTACTTTTGTGCCAAGCTGCAGGTTAACTTATGAGATCTTGTGACACCACCAATAAACAAGGTCTTTATTGCAAACCTGCCTCTCCAAGCAGTGGTAAGTTCATATGAGGAGGTACATGATAAATAATTTATTTTTTGTTCTCTGGCATGGGAATGTGTTGATTTGATTATTTTTGTAGAAGTTTATTTCATGAGAAATTGAAAATGCGTTGTATATTTGGCAAATGTCCAATATAAAACCAGCTGTACTGCAGTTGAATATAGAACCTTAATATTTGCATTTGCAATTTATATGCATGTAGTCAGAGTTATTGATGTTGTGCTTCCTTCCATTTTCTTTCTATACATTTGTGTCACAGGTGCTCTCCCACAATCTGTACACAGCTCTGAACATTCCACATGACCCCGTGGCCTTGGAAGAACACTTCCAGGATAACAACAATGGACCAGTCTCTAGCAATGGATATATGCCATATCTCAACCAGTATATTCTGGCAAAGGTTGTGTAATACATCACTGTTCAAAAGTTGGAATGAATATTCTCATGTTTTAGTAATATAAATTTGGTTTAATTGCACTAAATGGTTAGAATATGATGATACTACTGTATAACTTTATCGGGAGCTGTGCGGTAGAAAATAATTACTGTGTGCAGAACTTTAGGTTTGTACACTAGGCTATATTGCCAAAAGTATGTAAGCATATGATCATCAAACTTAACAAAAATCCTGTAAAAGAGCCCCAGACTATTATCCCTCCTCCACCAAACTTTACTGCTGGCACTAGGCATTCCATTAGTTAGCATGCTCCTGGAATCTACAAAGCCTAAATCATCAAGTAGGTGATAGGCTTGTGTGCAGCTGCTTGGCCATGGGAAGCACAGTTCTTATGCTGATTTGCTTTCAGTGGAGCTCGGTAGTAAATTATATAACGGAAGATAGGTGATCATTAGGAGTGGGAATTGCTACAGGGGCAGTGGTAAAATGCTATTGCAATATTTGGGCCACAATACAATATTGTGATTCTTAATCTTGAAAGTAAATGTATAGTAGTCTCTGCAGCCTTCTTAACGTGTCTTGACTTTCCGATTTCTTCTGTTATTGTAGGTCTTGTGCCATTCTCTAAAACAAAGACAGAGTAGACACCAAGTACAAAACAAAAATATGTAAAATAAAATATTAAAAATGACAAAATAATTACATAAATATCAATATTTGCTGCTTTTTTATTAGAATAATAAAGCACCAACAATTATGTATTTATTTATTTTTTCCAATCTCTAGTGATTATTGCAAGTTATGCACTACAGTGCTCAGCAGTCCTGCTGTATGAGTTTGAATGGTCTACAGTTTGTGGCTAAGCTGTTGTTGCTCCTAGACATTTTTTCTTAAAGGTGACGGCGCAGATCGAGCAGAGCAGAAATTTCACAAGCTGACTTGTGGCAGAGGTGGCATCTTATAATGTGCCCTTTTTAAGTCACTGAACTCTTCAGTACAGTCCATTCTACTGCAATTGTTTGTCTATGGAAAGCAGTTGAAACACCTGAACTTCATAAGTACGAGAGGTCCCCAAAAATACTTATACTGTGTTCATTAGGTTTTCAGGCTTTAAAGTGGGTGTGGCCTTATTTTTTGCTTTAAAATAAATACTGCAGAAAAAGGTGTAGATTTTAATAGATAATTACTTTTCACTTCACTTTGCTGTTTCATTCTTAGGTTTACAGTGACTTTAATAACTGAAACAGAATGCAAGTCTTTTAAACTGTTTAGATCCGTCTTTAATAAATCATTAAGTGGCTTTCTCAAGTTTCTGTACTAGAGATGGTGCAGAGTTCTAAAGATGCGTCCTGCATGCATTGTAGTATTTTTATTGAAAGGCCTTCACAATCTTCTTTTGTTCCCAAGAGCATCCACCAAATGCATAATTTCCTGTTTTTGATTTATTTTATGTGGTTATAAGCAGTTGAGGAATTGCATATAAAATGCAATTTCATGTTGATTTTATTCTGTGTCTATTTTTAATTGTGACACTCAGGCCATTGAGGGCACATTCAACAAGGAGACATTTGATGATCTGTGCTGGATGATGACTTCTAAGAAGAACTTGAAGCCCTGTGTCTTACAAGGACTTTGTTCACACAGAGACTGCTTCAAACTCTTCTGCTTGTTTAATCTGCTGTCTGAGGACCGTTACCCTCTTGTCATCATTCACCCTGAGGTTTGTGTGTGTGTGTGTTTGTGTGTGTGGGGGGGGGTGTTATGAGAGAGAGCGGAACTGCTAGTGATAGTGAGAGATAAAGTGCTGTCTGAAAAAAGGCTGGCTTTACTTATAAAGCATCTTAAAATAGACTTCTAACCCCCAACATGTATACATCTGCTCATGTGGTGCTCAAGTGAAGCTAGATCAGCACTCTTTAAGAAATGTGCTGTTAGACTCTCTGAAACCTCAAAGGTGCAATAAATACATTTGCTAACATAAGGAAATTGTAGTTAGCTTGATTCATTTTTTAATAACACTTTTCACATTGCCATCTGCATAGAATGCCTAAAAAAGGAGAAACTTGTTTAACTTTAATGTAGATAAGATCTAGTGCATAAGTAAGAGAAAGTAAGGCTTAATGTGTGATGCATTATAGGAAGGAAGTTCAAGGGGAGTAAAGTAAGAAGTAAACTCAAATGGCTTCCTGATGATTACCCTTGCACTCTTTTTGACCCACCAGAAATACCAGAGCTTGTTGCACAATATACATCTAAAAAGCTCTACTTGGCAAAAATACATTAAAAAAAATACTTTTAATGTGTCAGATTGAAATTTCAGGTGTCTCCCTAGAATCCATCTTTGCATCTTATCTCACATTTCCACCCTTAATACATTGATGCCTCAAATACAAATCTCCTCTTTGGCCTCAGCTGGAGTACCTACTAAAGAAGATCTCCACAGTAATGAACCAGGAATGGGATGAGAGGCTGCTTGAGGTCCTACTGTCAAAGGAGCCCTCTCTGCAGGACGGCCTTTCTGTGTGGGTGTTTCTGGAGCAGCTGAGTGCAGAATGCCTCATGCGAGTGTCCAGCAAGGAGGCCTTCAGTCTGGCCCTGGATGAAGTCTTCATGGAGATGTACCACAATGTACTGAAGAAGGTGGCCAATGTATATTTAGATATATACCATGCTTACAGATGTGTAGGAGCTACTGTGGTTGCTCCATTGTAAGGAAGAACAAGAAAGTTGTTGTAAAACTAGGCATTGTAAACGGTCTATCATTTTGGATAATAATATTTCAAATGAATTGTCCCTGTGGTTATGCACTATAGTCAGATATTGCAGATTAGTGAGATATTCCAGATTAATGAAACAAAGTCATGTTTAATCAAGTTTCAATGAGTTTTTATCACATTCCCCTGAGGAAATTTTATTTTATAGATGAACTGGTCTTTTGTACCCTCATAATATCTCTCGCTCTCATTCTCTCTCTCATTCTCTCTCACTCTCTCACTCTCTCTCTCTCTCAGGGTTACATGTTGAAAAAAGGCCATGTACGCAGGAACTGGCAGGAGCGCTGGTTTGTGCTGAAGCCTGGCATCATGGTCTACTATGTCAATGAGGATCAGAAGGAAAAGAAAGGGGAGGTGCAGCTGGATGGGAGCTGTGTGGTAGAGGTTGGTTGTGCAGGAGGCCATTCTTTGGCAAGCCACTCTTCCTTTTAAGATGCATATAAACTTAGCATATTACCCAACATGTATATAAGAGAAAATCTCCCCTCTGTATCACTGAAATACAAATATTGCCTTGTATATGCTACATACAAGCTAACATGTCTGTGCTTTTAAAATGACATTTTGGCAAAAATGAAAAGATGACTACAACTGCTATAAGCATGTTTACCCACATCTGACAGTTGTACCGCAGAAGTCTTTAAAGTTTACAGTTACAAGTTTAAAGACTAGAAACCTCCTTTTGATACTCAAGGTGTGAGGATATTCTCAATTAAGGTAGAATAACTTTTGTTCGCTAACTGAAGTAATAATGAAGCAATAATTGTATTTAATAGCCTATAGATCAGTGACTAGGGTAGCAGTCTGGAAGAAGTGGTTAAACCACAAGGTTTCTTAGTAATTCCATTAAGTTACTGCAGTGTGAGAACACTGATGAAGAAAAACATGAAAATGGTTCAAAATGATAACAATAACATTACACATAACATTAACTTTAATGTATGTGTTTTAGGTAGGAATGGACCTTTACTTGACATCATAAGAATGGCAACTACACCAAATTTTCCCAAGAAGTAGCCAAACTTTGAGTGCTTTAACTTTGTTAAAGTTTGAGAAGCAGGTGTTGTTAAATGAAAATATTGGCTGGATATTGTTTAAACATAAAAACCTGGTATTAAAATTGCTTTAAAAGCATACATTAATTGTGTTTTTAACTGCCAGACTACACCTGATAAGGAAGGGAGACGCTGTTTGTTTTGTGTGAAGACTCCAGGCAGAACATACGAAATGAGTGCCCCAGACCAGAAATTGAGAGTGGAGTGGATTCAAGGTGAGAGCCCATCATTAAAATTCTTTTTGCATTTTATTGATATTCTTAATATATTATATTTACTCACTTTGCATTTTTAAAAAATGAAGTTATGAAGCTCGGTGTGTTCTGTGCTCCTGTGACAACTGTAAGTGTTTGTCAGCTATACAAACAGCTCTACGGCTGAAGGCAGAGGGGAAGATCTCATTGCATCAGGAGCTGAAGCTGCGCAGACGAGAGACACGGGAGTTCAGCCAGAGTGGCAGCCAGAGCAGCCCGACCAGAAAGAACAGCCAGAACGACAGTCAGAATGTTCTGAACCCCCAAAGTCTCCAGAGCAGCAGCCAGAGTGTTCAGAGCACTCCGAAATCAGTCAGCAGACAGTGCAGCCAGAGTAGCCAGAGTGAACCCCCTGCTGAGCAACCTATCTCTGATGCACACTATGGAGAAACAGAGAGCAAGGAGTCTGACATAGAGATCATAGACATTATACAGGTAAGAGGGGAAAAGAAGAGTGATGATAGATATTTTGTGTTCGGTTTTTTGATTAAATTACAGTTAGTTTTAGTTGGAGTTCTTTAAGAAACAATGCAGTTAATCTTGAAATCTAAACTTTCACTGCAGTTAAAGTGACTGGGTTATTTTGGTATGACAAATGTTTAAAAATACACTGCAAACACAATGTGACTGTAGGAATTCTTTATAGATTAGTGAAATATTGTCGATAAAAGCAATATGCTCAGCTTTTAGCACCATTTTTACTTTTAGGTACATTTTTACATCGTTCCTGTGCATGTGTGTCTTAGCAACACCTTGAAAAGGAGGCACAGCGCAAAGAGGAGGAAGCACGGGAGAAAGAGAAGCAGAAGGAGCGGCAGCAAGAGCTGGAGAGACAGCTGGCAGAGGCAAATACAGTAAGATTTTGGAGATATATTTTTTCAGATTTTTTTTCAGTCAGCATATTCAGTCTTACCTTATTTTTCCTGTAGGTTGTTGCCCCTATCCATTTTTGTAAAGATTGCTACCATCTTGTTTCTAAATTAATATATCATTATGTCAGTTCATTAGGACAAGTTTTCAGAAGCTTTGTTTGGTCATTTTCTGGCTGTTTGCCCAGGCCCAAAAGAACATGGTGGCTGAGCTGGCTAAAATGGAAAATGAAGTACAGCAGCAGAAAAAGAGGATCCAGGAGCTAGAACTTACTCAGCAGAAACTGGAGGAAGCACTCAACTTGCAGATTCATGCCCGATTAGAGGAGGAGAAAGTCCGACATGAGCTTGAGAGGTCACTCACATCTCTTCATCACATGCTTTACACAGGAACTGCTGCTATATTATTTTTTTTATATATATATTTATTTTAGTATTTTTCTTTCTTTTCTCCTGCTTGTTTTTGCTGTCTGGTGTCAACCAGAGGAGGATGAGTATCCCCTTCTGAGCCCTGGTTCCTCCCAAGGTTTCTTCCCAAAGTTTTTCCTTGCCTCTGTCGCCCTTGGCTTGCTCTTTGGGGGCTCGGACCCAGTTTCTGTAAAGCTGCTTTGTGACAACGTCAGTTGTAAAAAGCACTATATACATAAACTTGACTTGACACCTGTAACTACAGGCCAGAGAAGCGCTTGCCAATTAAGTCAGTTTGCCAACAACCATACAACACAGATTTATTTAACATTTTAAATAAATCCTTGAGGTGCAAATGGTGAATTTCTGTCTTTAGTGTAAACTATAACTGCAACATTGCTCTGCCTCAGGGTGGCCCTACAGCAAATGGATTCACCCAGTAGAACACCACCTGTCCAGCATAAAAACTGTAATTAGGCATGAGAGACAAACATTTAGGACTTTACACTACGTGTGCAGCAACACTGCACATAGTGTTGCCTGTACAGATGCCCAGTACAAAATTTGGAAATGAGTGAAATTTTATGTTTAGATTTTTATTTTTAATCAAAACGAATTGTGACATGTTTCAAATGTAGAATCAGTAACCAAAACTTAGCTTAGAATAACGCTATCTACCCTGACTCGGGGGAAGGAAACACTAAAAACCAAAGATTGCTTTTGGATTACTGAGGTTAAAAGCAGATTTAAGGTTTACCTGTATCTTAGCTCCCTTATAGTAATATAGAATCATTTCTGTGTGTATGTATGTTCATGTCACAGGCAGCTGGAGGAGGAACAAAGAAAGCTTTCTGAGATTTTGCTTCTCCAAAAACAATTGGAGACTCCTGCTCCTGCAAAGAAGAACCAAGGGGAGTTGTTGGAGCCCCTAAAAGATAAAGAACGCAGCCCCCCTTCTGCCTCCTCTTCCTCTGTGTTTACTCCATCCTGCAAACCCCAACCAACCTACCAACCTTCATATCCCCCTACAGGCACAGCAGAGACCCACTGGAGCCTAGAGGTATGAAAAACGTGATGTGAGAAACTAAGCATATAATGGATGGAACACTGGGGTAAAGCAAGTGGCTGTTTGGCAGAAACATTTTAAGGCAAATTGAATTATTCTTCCATATCTTTTAACTTCTTTCTCTCGCTCTTTGTGCAGAAAATATCAGAAAACTATCCAAAGGCTCAGTATATCCGGCAGTGGAACGTTCAAATGAACCGCCTTATGAAGCCAATCACACCAGCAGGTAACTTATATTAGAAACTTTGGGAGCATTCAGATAAAGCCTTTACAAACGAGAAAACTTGTGTGTCAAGAAAATATTGTGCCAGTGGAATAAGATGATTTCATCAGATTCAATTATTGTCCAAAAGTTTTTTTTTCTTGTTGTTGGATATCAAATCTACGTCACATTTTGTTTATGTGAAATGAAAGATCATGACAATGTATTTGCTGTTTTCCCTTGTCCATGTGTAGACAAGATAGAGCGTATGCCGGGGAAGGCCAGTTGCCCAAAATATGACCAGGCACTCACCAGCACGGAGTTCATAACTAAGTACCAATCAGCAGTTGCTCAGGAATCAGGATTATCTGACAGCCAGTCACCAAACACAGAGGAGGAGGCAGACTCCTTGGAGCCAATCAGTCCATCTGAGATGGAGGACCAGAAGAGGACAAGTTGAGGAGATCAGAGTTGAACATAGTGACCCACAGACACAAGTTACACAAAAAAAAGACATTGATGCGAATCAGTGCTCTTATGAAACAAAAGCTTTTTTTTATATTTTGTGTATAATTTCAGATCAAAAGGGGACATAGACTTGGATGGGACTGTCTTTGTATAAAGTAATATGACATTGTAGTTAGTGCAACATTATTGTTAGATTAAATGTTAAAATCTCTTTACTACCACATATTTAAACATTGTTTATATAACTATGGTATGCACTTCATTTTATGTAAGTGTTTCCAGTCAAGTAATGTGTTATCTAGCTACCAAACTACAGTAAGTGAAAGTGGCAGTTCGTAAAAGTTTGTTCATACCTGAAATGAGATCTGAAATCCAGTTTAAAATATTGTTTCTCATCTTCGAAAGTCTTCATATTCATGCTCCTTTCTATCTCTTCAGTTATCAATTATTAAGTTATACTCTGCATATTTCCTGTGTGCCAGCTACACATATTGTATTCATTCAGCAACAGCTTTAAAGGATAAAAACTCCAAGACTAAAAAGTATGTACAGAATTTGTCTTCAGAGAGTTGAAACCTTTCATCTTTAAATTAGATATGATTTAAATAATTGGTTTACCTAGATGTGTTTGTAGTAATTCTCATAGTTTATGTTTTATGACCTAATATATGTTTAAATAGAGCCTGTTGTTTGTAATTTAATGGATGACCAGTAGAGGGAGCAAGTGTTCTGAGATTTATGTCATGACTTGAAAATACCTTTTGGTGTAAATGTTCACGTTAATCCACTGTATATTCAAAGCTTCTTTGCACCATTGACATTCTTTGTCGTTAATCGTTATTTTTCTATTTGTTCTCTTAAAAGAAAGGTATCACAGGTATAAACATAGATGACCTGGCACTGTCAATTATGTGAATAAGTGTTAAACAGCAAGAACCCATGAACCACATCAGCCTCTTCTTTGTGCTGCTGATAATGTTTTGCCCCATGAGTGCCAAATCAAACCCTTCCAGAAACAGGGATGCCCCTTTTTAGAGCTTAACAGGGAAAATAATCTTGGCATCTATATTTGGCTGTGTTGGGGCTGGCGAGCAAGTGGGGCTCAGTTTGTGGCTGGGAGACATCACAGGGGAGAAGATGAATTATGTCTTTCTCTGTTGGTTTTGGGTAGTAATCAATAGACTGACTGTAAATGATCTTTGAGAAGTAGCCATGGTTGTGATTTTTCCAAAATGAGATCTTTTCCGCTGGAGGTTGGAATATTTCTATCTATATACCTACAAACTGTGTGGCATTGTATAGAATCTACAGACATTCAGGGGCACTTCGCATCTCCACAGCATTTGACTAGTTATTACATGTATTATATGTGTTATTTTTAACAAATGATAGTTCTCTATGTGCTTGGAAATTATAAGAACACTGGAAGATATAATACCCTTGTCTAACTCAGCATTAGCACCAGCCTTTACCACATTGCAAGGTTGAGCTACAAAGCCACAAAATGGTAAAGTCGGAAGGACCAAGTACCGGTTACAAACCCGTTTAGTGCTTGAGCTACACAGACAAGCTTTATTTTCACCACTAGGTCAAGGTATCTACATTGTGGTGGGTACATTCAGCATAAGAAAAGCTATTTAATTTAATGCTGTGATCTATATTTAGTAGCCATATACAGTACAGTGAGTAATACAGTTGTGTCATAATGCATGAGACAGCATTTACTATAAGGAGTGTAGTACTTTCCATGGCGTTTATGTAAGGTGTAAACATTTGAAAATGTATGTTTCACTTCCCAGTTCATATGTGAAAACCAAGCTCCAAAACGAGCCTTTTAATTGTTGTGATATCACAAATACCAACACGTTTAATGTATTTTGCATTTACTGTTACTTTTTGTTCAGTGGTACAACCCTAATTCCAAAACATTTGGGGCACTGTAAAATCTTAATAAAAACTAAATTCAATAGTCTGCAAATCTCATACATAAATATTTTATTCACAATAAAACATAGAAAATGTTCAAATGTGCAAATGCTGAAAGTGAGAATTTAATATTACAACCCCAAATCAGAAAAAGTTGGGACGGTAAGGAAAATGCAAATAAAAAAAGACAATATGAACACACAATATGTCATGTTTTGTCTGGTCAACTTCATTTCATTTGTAAATATACATCCTTTTCTGTCATTCAGACCTGTAACACATTCCAAAAAAGTTGGGACAGCAGAAATTTAGGGCTAGTAATGAGGTAAATTGGTTAAATAATGATGTGATTTGAAACCGGTGATGTCAACAGGTGATTGTAATTATGATTTGGTACAAAAGCAGCATCCAAGAAAGGTCTGGTCCTTTAAGAGCAAAGATGGGCCAAAGATCACCAGTTTGCCAACAAATACGTGAAAATTTTAAAAAATGTTTAAAAACAATGTTCCTCAAAGAAAGATAGGAAAAGATTTGGATATTTCACCTTCAACAGTGCATAACATAATTGAAAGATTCAAGGAATCTGGAGGAATTTCAGTGCGTAAAGGACAAGGTATTTTTTGGGAGAAATGGACGCTGTGTGCTCCAGACCAAAATAGAAAAGGATCACCCTAACTGTTACCAGCAACAAGTCCAATAGTCAGGGTCTGTCATGGTATGGGGTTGTCAGTGCCCTTGGCAAATGTAACTTGCACTTCTGTGATGGCACCATTAATGCTGAAAAGTACATAGAGATTTTGGAGCACAATATGCTGCCTTCAGGAAGACATCTTTTCCAGAGACGCCCATGCATATTTCAACAAGACAATGCAAAACCACATTCTGCAAAAGTCCTGGCTGCGGAGGAAGAGGGTACGGGTACTTGACCAGCCTGCCTGCAGTCCCAACCTGTCTCCAATAGAGAATGTGTGGCAATGAAGACCCTGTACTGTTGCCCACCTTAAGACTTGTTTGCAGGAAGAATGGGACAAAAATTACATCTGAAACACTTCATCACTTGGTGTCTTCAGTCTCTAAATGTGTTGTGTTGTGAAAAGGAATAGCAACATTACAAAGTGGTAAATGCTTTACTGTCCCAACTTCTTTTGGAATGTGTTGCAGGTCTAAATGACAAAGGTTGTATATTTACAAATGAAATGAAGTAAACCAGACCGAACATGAAATATTTGGTGTTCATATTGTCTGCAGTGAAATACAATTCAAAGTAAATTTAGAAATCACTACTTTCTTTTTATTTGTATTTTCCATACCATTCCAACTTTTCTAATTTGGGGGTGTTTATGAAAAATAAGGGAATGTGCAAAAGAGCAAAACCGGTATGATTCTTCATGAAAATCACTGCATGGACTCAGGAACACTTCCACAAATCATTGTCTGTAAACACAGTTCCCTGTGCTATTCACAAATGAAGGTTAAAGTTCTGTCATGCAAAAACATATGTAAAAATATTCCAGAAACACTGCCATCTTCTATGAGCCAAAGCTCAAAAATCAACTGAGGCAAAGTGGAAACTTTTCTGTAGTCAGATTAATGGAAGTTTGACATTCTTTCTGGACTAAAGAGGACCATCCAGCTTATCAGCACTCAGTTGGAAGGGCTGTGTCTCTGATATTATGGGGATGCATAAGTGCTTATGGAAATGGCAACTTGCACATCTCGAAGGGCACAATCAGTGCTGAAAGTTATATACAGGTTTTAGAGCAACATATGCTCCCATCCAGATTGTCTTTTTCAGGGAAGGCCTTGCATATTTCAAATATCTATTACAAAAGCATGGATTTGTAGTAGAAGAGTCAAGGTGCTGAACTGGCCTGCCTGCAGCCTGACCCAACTAAAAACATTTGGTGCATCCTGAAACAAAAAATACATCAAAGAAGCCCCAGGAGTGTTGAGCAGCTAGAATCCTATACCAGACAAGAAGTGGGACAACTTTCCTCTCCCAAAAGTCCAGCAACTGGTCTCCTCAGTTCCCAGATGTTTATGGACTCATATTAGGGGATGCTACATTGTGGTAAACATGGCCCTGTTCCAACATGTTCTGAGACGTGTTTTGTTGCTTAAAATCAAAATGACCATATTTTTTTCAAAAAATTATACAATTTCTCAGTTTAAACATGTCATATGTTTTCTATGTTCTATTGCTGTCATTGTAAGGAATGTTTCATCCTAATGAAAACAAATGAGTGGTTTGAAAATGACTATGTAAAAAGAAATTGAAATTTTTGTACATATCACAAATGATACAAATGGACCTCAGGGGAAAAAATCATGAATTTAGATAAAATGTATTTATTAACCTTCTCTGCCTTATGATAATTCAAAATTCTACTCCAAGGATTTCTAACTTGTAAGTTTAGCAATGTATTTGGTGTATGTTACTATATAGACAGCACTAAATAAAATGTCCTGGTTGTATACATATTATCTGGGTGCATCTTCATGTCCTAATAGCATTTGTAAGGTAAATGATGAGTTTCTTGACAGACATTTCTAGTGGCAGAGTGATTGCAGTTTGGGGACATGTGAGCTCAAATGTCACAAGTGCTCCTCTAAGAAAAGAAGCACTGACGGAGAATATAAACACTGGGGTGTTTGTTCCTTAGCAAACTTTCCTTTGCTACAATAGGGTTTCTTAGAAAAATCCTTTGGCATCCAGTCACACTCCATTTTCCCCCCAGTGAATCAGGGTCAGATACAAGAATGATTAGGGAGAGTTTAGGTTGGAGAATGCTGGGAACAAGGGAGACAAAAGCCAGATGTGATTTTTCTAGAAAAGAGGCTAAGATCCCTCATGTCAAGAGAGAGTGTTTGGCTCTTAAGAGAGTAACACCTATCAGCTGCTCTGCATATCTCTAGGGCTGCATAACATTGTTAGAAACAGAGGGTCCTTCCAGCTTTTGTTTCATTCTTTCAGCTGATGGGTAACTGCAGTGATGTGCCTGCAAACTCGTTGGTTCCTCAGTGTCAGCACAAAACCTTGTGTCTCCATTTTTGTCATTCTTTTGTCTTTTTTTTCTTTACAATGTAAAAGTTCCATCAGCATCAGTATGCAAAATGATTACAATGTTTTACAGTATGGTAGGTGACTGAAAAAATTGACCTTTGGGATGTAAATCTCTCTATATAAAAAAATATATAAAAAGTTGCATTTATATAGTGCCTTTTAAAAACCCAAGAATGCTATGCAAAAAAAAAACAAATTAATTCATTAAGCAGCAGAGGAAAATAAGTGTTTATTGAACATGTCTAGATTTGAAAATAGAGAAAGAGGAGCAATCACGTAAAGACTGCGGGAGGAAATTCCATTCTGCAGATTGGTGGTAGACTGCTAGTTATGTCTGACTTCATAATGACTCTGTATGGTTCATATTTCTTTAGGAAATAATTCAGTGCATCATGACAATTGATACAATTACTTTAGTACAATTAACAAATTAAACTGGATGAACCATTGACAAAGTAGTCAACATGTAGACAATAATAATAATAACAAAATATTTTTATGCTTAAAAATAGTACAAGTATTTTCACATGCTTAATGAATCTAAGTGTGCTTTACTAAATGCAGGGAATCTTCCTACAGTGAACTGTTTTGCATAGTCTTTATTAAAAGGCAATGTATTCTTTAGTTTTGCCTGTTTAGTACATACATTCTTTCCCGCTGTGGTTGATTTACTGAAAATTCTTTCCCTTTGCTAAAGGACAACAGATACAGTTACGGTGAGAAGAACATTTTCAGCTTGTCCATAAGCCATTAAGTAGACGCCTTCACTTGGCCGTCTTCTCATATGATCAATGAGTCTATCTTAAGGTTCGGTCGCTGCAGCATACCATCTGTGTATTAGCTGGGGGCCCACCCTAGCCAGAGGATAGCTGTCTGATACGCAACCACCTGTAATTATATTCTTCAGCCTCAACCAACTTCCTCTAGTGCATTTTGCAGACCAGAGAAAACATAAGATGGACCACAGAATGGGGAGCCAAGGACCAAAAATACTTCAGCACTCATGAAAATTCAAAAGGGAACGCTGCCCTTTGTTGTTGCAGCTGGAACACTTGTCCCCACAACTTGTTTGTGAAAAATGGAGCCATTGATCTTAAAGCCTTGGGAACACTTGATTCAGATGAATGAATGTCAGATGGCCTAGTTTATAGTGGTGGTGGTGGTGGTGATGTCATTCTTAAAGTAATAGGATGTGAATGTTACATCACGGGGTAAAATTGATGTAACAGCTTGACTGAAATTTAACTTTACTGTCTTAATGTCTTAAAACACACTAAAGATGACCTAGTGACCAGCTGGCTGTCTTACCACCATGATTACCAAACCACAAAGTTATTATCAAGCCACATAGAACAACAAATCCGCGTGTGATGTCCTTTAAAAATCCAATAACCAATAAATATGTTACATTTTAATTACGGTTTTCATAGTACCAAACAAGAAATTCGTGTGGGGGGAAAACAAGACACGAACTACTTCTATTACAAAAAAACCGAGCCACAACACCAATAATGGCTATATCCGGCTTTTATTTTGAAATGTTGCTTCACCGACACTGAGAACGACAGAGATTGTCGTTGCGCGTTCACTGTTACTGGTAGTGTCATTCCAGACAGCATGCTTACTCTAAACTCCATCAAACTCGATGAAATATGTACAGACAAATTCACTCTGGATCATCTCACTAGTTTACAGTGTGTGACGAAGGCTTTACGAGAAGAGCAGCTCAGGTGCGAAGACGTTTTTCGTGGCCAGTTCCGCACTTCTGTTAGTTAGCTGGTGATGCTCTGTGGCTTTGGCCAAGTTGTCTGTCCCAGTGAAACTGCACATAACGTTTTAAAATAATTTTAAATTAATCATTAGACGTGAACAAGAAGTAGTTTATTAGTACTTTTGTGCTTCAGTCTCACCTTATCAAAGCGCTTTGTATCTACGTTCTTAAAGCGGATTTTTGCAGATTGTTGGTCATTTTAATAGTTGCAAACTGTTTCGAGAAGTAAAGTCGTTCAGCGGGGACCGACTTTGGTCAAAGCGGTGTTTATGGGAACCAGGCGTCTGAAGAGACTGATGTCTGAAAGCTGCCTCACAGAACTGAGACACATATAATTTATCATATGTATATATTATATTATTATTTATAACATATAGTAAATATATTTATTTTATCGCAGAGTGTATATATATAATATCTAATTTTGCTGTATGCAATGAAACTTGCAGTTGGTCAGTGTTTTTAAGTACTGACAATATGCAAAGAAAAGCATATTAAAAGTCTGCCATTGATCTATATATTTATGTACATAATATTCCAAATTAAAATGTATATTGTGACAGCATATTGCTATTTTATTTTTCCCATATAACCCACCACTACTACCTCCTAAAATTATTACAAGTGTTTACGAATGCCTTCTGTCCAAGACATTGTCTTAATTTTGAAATGGTTTTGACCTCTTATGTATTTTTTAAAAACATATTCATGGCAAATGCTTTTTTAGGTTAACTGCTGCATTCTGATTAGTGCTGCTTACTAAGTACAAACTGATTGTAAAGCAGTGGTTGTGCTGCTGAATTAGATGCACTCATCACCTCAGTCATATTTATGCATGGTTAATTGTGCAGTTCTGTTTTGTGCTCTCAGATTCAGTGTTGAGGTGGACGTCCTGGGGAGACTTTCTGCAGTGCTGTCCAAACTTTCTGATGAGATTCAGGTTTTCACTGAAGAGGACCAAGAACAACAGTCTGCTCTGCTGTGTCTTCAACTTACAGCAGAGTGCTTCCGGGCACAGCGAAGTGCCTGTGTGCAGTGTCCTCGCAACCAGTGCATTCTGAGGTAACTTACTGGATGTGTTGCGGGATATTGGAGCGTTTGTTTTGTTCTGTAGTTCATAGCAATGCCTTACAGTCAAGATATGACAGTTTAGAAAGTACATGCTATATGTAAAGTCACTTTCCCTCCCCTTCCCCTTTGTTTAGGCAAGTTTAGAAACCATTTGTGGCAGTCTTTGCACATTTGAGGAAAACAAAAACTAATGCTAAATGCTAATGCTAAAAACTAATGCTACTGATGGGCTGTGGGGAAATACTCACCACAACCAAGAAAAGGTGTCACATTTTACTTTTTCCAATAGGGATCAAGGATGTATCCAAGTATCATTAGGAATTTTGCAAAAGCTTCTTAAGCTTCCATCAGGAGCTTCTGATTATTTTTTTGATGGTAAGTTCTCTTTCAGAAACCAAATACTTAAAAGAACAAAAAATGTATTGCAAAATTTTATTGATTTGTAATACTCCTGATTTTTACATGACTAGATCAGGAGTGCCTAGTGTGGTCGAATGATGCTCCGCATTTACATTTTTAAGTGATTTGGCCAGTCCACGTCTCTGTTTTGGCAGCACTACGATGTGGGATCCAGTTTCTCGGTAACATTGCAGTCGGGAACCAGCTCTGCAAAGCTGACATTTGGGACCATGGTTTTCCACACATATTTTTGTAAGTGAGTGTGCACCAGACCAACCAACAGTGTTTCAAAATCATTATTTGCTGGTCTTAACTCTTCACTGTGACATGGATCCCAGATGCCCTAAGTCTTGTCTTCTTTCTTTTCAGGGATCTCCTGGAGCTACCTGATGAGAGAGCTGTGGCATATACATGCATGGTTTTGCACACCTGTCTGGATAAAGACAAGACCGAGCAGCTGAGGACAGAGCCACAGCAGATAAAGGTTGCCTTGAAGGTTACTGAGCTGTGCAAGACACTGCCTGAAGTTGACTGGACGTACGTTGATTTCAGAATAGGGGGTTGCTCATCCTAGTTACTGAGGGACTTCTGCATGTGGGCTGGTATTTTTGGACACCTTTCAGAAATCATTACATATACAGGTTTTGTATGTTTATACCCAGTGGGTGTTTAGGTGTAGCACAACTATAAATGTGCATTAATTAGGAGGTAGCTCAGATTGTAGTGTCTGAATTTCAGAATGTTTGTTTTGCAGAGTTCTGATTGTCACGCAGCATTTTCTCCGATCATCTGAGCTCACTGAGAAGATGTATGCAGAGATGAATGATCACGAAAGGTAAAATATCACAACATATTTCACTGTATCGAGAAAGCTAGTGTTGCTACTTGGGATGGGCAGTATATTGTCTTTACCAGTACACCATGATAATTTGGTAACATGATATTGCTTTTTAGTTTTACACTCTGAAATCATAATGTACTTATAAGTCATCATGTACCCATAACATGTTACTGCTCCTTTGTTCCCTTTTAATAAAAGAACATGAAAAATCTGAACCAGTTTTTGCAAAACAAGGGTTATCAGGTGTGTGAGGCATTTTTAAACATAGAGAAGCAGTGCTCTAAAAGCATTCATTCACTGATTATATTTATACAAACTTCCCATATCCTGTATCATCCTATATCATGTGTGACAAAGTGTGTCTTATATTTTGATATTGAATTTTTATCAGTATCACTCAGCAGTGCTTGCTGCCATGTATGTAAAATTGGTAGTGTCCAGTTAGCATAATTCAAAAGACCGGTTTAAATTACTCCAGGGTATTTTGGCCCCTAATTTGAAAGTACTATTGAATTTTTTGTTTTTCACACCATTTTTATACTGATTGCCTACACAGGTGATCTACTGATACGAGAGCAGAAGCAGGTTAATATTCGGCTCCCCATTCATCCTCTAGAATTTGAAAATGTACACAGAAAGTGTATATGAGACAAAGAGGCAAGGAAGTGCTCCGTGTGTTCACTGAACTGCAGAGGCGGAGGATGTAGAACTGTGAAAAACACTTGATTGCTTTAATAATGTATGGGCCAAAGCTTCAAGGCACTCACTTTACCCTTTAATTTCAGCTGCCAATTCATAGCAAAATGCTGCAGCTCTTGTTGGGAAATATATAGATAACAATGTTCACCTTTTCCTAACCCTCAGACAGGTCCAGCAAGATAAAGTATGTCCAGTTCCTTCTTTGTGTCAGCTTCCTGTTGCTGTCAGCTACTTTGTATGTCCTTTTTTTCCAGCTTTAAGGTGGAACATACATGGGTCTTTAGACCTTTACAGTGTTACACCCATTATGTACTTTTGGTATTCATAAATATACAGTTGAACATTTTGGGTTCTTGGTATATATTACATTTTGTTCATTTTGTTGAAAGTCAATACACATTCTATAAAAGGACAAACCTCTGCAAAATTACTATTTATTCGCTCAGTGTAACATTGTGTGGGAAAACCCCCTAACAAAATGCGACCAGTGTACTTTGTTTTATTTTTCAAATATGTTAAACCAGGCAAATACATAGAATTTGAACTAAAATATTTGACTTCTAATTTCCTGTAGAGCTGTAGTCTTCAAACCAGTTCAGTCCAATGTTGTATATGACTGCATATACACTGGCAAAAGAAGGTATAGTTAGGTATAGTTTAATTGGCATTTTGTTGATCCCCCAGTTTTGAAGATGACCTGATCCTGCTGTTATATTTTCTTGAAGTGCTTTTTATGATTTAAAGAAATACAGGCTTCACTGCTGTTCTCCTAGTGGCTGGATGTTTCTTCTCAACTCACTTCTGAGCGTAGCACCACAATATGTCACTGGGTTTTAAAATCCTTCCTCAATTTCATTTTCGTTAACTATATAGCATCTTGCATTATCTTGGTCATTTGCTGTGGTGTGTGTATGTGTGTCATTTTTGTGTGTCTGTGTGTATCAGATAATTTATAATAGTTTAAGGGCCTGTTCATGTAAATGCATGTTTCACTTTTTTTTTAAAAGGCTTACGTTACTGGAGCTTGTTTTAGCCCAGCTTGGGGAAGATAAAGAGGACTTGCTAATTCCTCTGAAAACAGCCCAATTCCTGGCCTCTTGCTTCCAGCACAGTTGTAGGGCTGTTCTCTCTCTGAGGTCAGCCTCATCAGCTGAAGACCAGGTAGTTATTTCAGCAAACTATGATCTATAGTATGCTGAAGCTGGATTGAAATCTTGTAAGCACTGATTCATGTCTTTGTTGGTCTGTTTATAAAGAAGGCCTTGGCAGTGATCAGGCTTCTGGATATTCTCTGTGAGATGACCTCTGACCAAAGGACATTCATGGCCCTGCAGAACCACCCAGACCTTCTCCATAAAACAATTGGTAAATACACCTAGGAAAGTCAGCTTGATAGGTTTTTGTCTTTTTCATGAGGAAATTACCATGAAGAACCCTGAAAGAACACTGTACTGTAAGAGAAGAGAAGACCTTTTGTAAATCTAGTACTGGAAAAGGTTTGATTTTACTAGAAAGTGCATTGCTTTTCCACTTGTTTTTAGATACAGGGTATTTGTTTTGGTTCAGTGAGCAAATTCAGCTTGCTCGGTGATGGGATATTTTTCAGTCTCGGTATTCTGTGGTCACTCAAATGACTGGAAAGAGTCGATTTCTGGCCAGTTTTTGATGTTTTCAGCCACTCTCATTCAGAACACACATAAAGCAGTCATCACTATGGGCCAACGCAGTGAACTTTCTCCACCAGGAGATCACATACAAGCTTTACAGTCATCTGGTGCACCAGAGCTTGTACCTTAAAGTCAGTGTGAATCAGAAATCAGACCACAATTTTTTTCAGTATTGTTACAGGTATGAACATATTTTGTGGAGGTGGGAATGGAAATGTAATGACATTTAGTTGGTGCACAAGAATTTAATCTAAACTTAGTGAGGCAGGTGAAAGTCATTTTGCATTTCATATATTGGTGGAATTGTGTTATTTAAATATGACACTAAATATAATTCTGTGCTTTCTCTTTTAATCTCTGACTCTTCACTTCATTTACTTTTCTACTCTCAACTGCCAATGATGTTAAAAGTATTATCTGAAAATATTGAGAAGATTGAGGCAGGGGAATGAAAGAAACATTTGAGGGTTTAGTGTTTTCAAAAATACTGATATCAATACCAAACATTTTTAAAGAACAATAAGTAAAAAACATACAATACTAGTTCCATGCAGTATTGATACTATTCATATCAAATGCACGTTTCTGCTTGGTCTTTCTTTGGACACACATAAACTTCCATACCACACATACCAGTCTTGTGAGGCCCCCCAATGCCAGTGTGGTATCTTTTGCTAATATGGTAGTATTAAAACTGCGCACTGACCTGTATAGAGGATGTTGATTGCTCCTGGTTCAGTAGTGCTAACGTTTAACAAAGTGTCTCGTCGAACTATCGTCCTGATAAATGTATGTATTTATGTATTTATTGGGCTAGCCATGGTCGAGAGCCATGAGGGCTAATGCCTTACACACACTATACGATTGTGAAAGTGGTCAGATCGCTGTATTGTTCACTATACATAGCCACAAGACTCCTGATCACAAGTCAGACACTTGTGCAGTGTAAGGCATAAGCCAACTAAGCAGTTAAGATTTTTCGTACGTTTATTTGGATACGTTTATTTTGAGGAGAGACTTTTTTTTTCTTCTGCTTTTGAAAGGGAAAGCAGTATCAAACATTCATATTTTTAAGTATTATATCAAAGTTGAACACTTAAATTTTGTGACAACACTGCAAGGATTAATATTTTTCTATTGTGCTTTAGAGCTCCTGAAGGAAGTCCATTTGCTGGGGAAGACCAGTAAGAACATATTCAGTGCAGCACAAGAGTTTACTTTAACAAGACCAGGGGGCGCTAACACTCACCCTGCAGTCAGCTTTAAAGCCCATCTCATAAGGCTGATTGGAAACCTGTGCCATGGGCACACAGCCAACCAGAATCAGGTACTGCACACCATTTTGGATAGTTGTTTGTTTAAAGCAAGTGTGCCCAGCTTTTTCACCCGAGGCCAAAAGTGCAATGTTTGTGATGGAACAAAGGGGAACAAAAAAAGCATAGAAATAAGGAGGGTAAATAGGATTTAAGTCAGGTTTTTGGAATTTATTTTATGTTGTAAAACTCAGGTTTAGGGAGAAGTGGAGGTTATCAAATGCGTATTGAAATACGTATTGAAATATAAATTACTGAATAGTTTCGATTCAGGTTTTAAGCCACCAGCACTATGTCCTTGTACTCTAGTTAGCACGATCGGTAGCTTTTGAATTTTGACACTCATCCTAGTATAGACTAATTAGCATGAGCTTCATTTGTATAATGCTAGTATGGTCCTATTAGCTTTCATTTAGTAATATTTCGATTTTATAGCAATATTTATTTTCTATAGTTTTCTTTTAATTTAATACAATACTTCACTTGGTTGGAAATCAACAATATAAGGACAACATGATCCAAGACGAAGGTAAGTATCTTTTTCCCCCAAAATTTCTACATAATCTCTACCACTCGAGTTTCTGTCTCCACAATTTCTACACATTATCATAATGTAGGACGATTTTCAGTAGATGGAAAGAAGAAACCTAAAACTTTGCTTCCGTGCTTCAAATTGAGCACGAAAAAGCAATCTGCTGTGGGCTCACCCGTTGTGGTTTTAGACTCTTATTGACCATTAACTGCTTCGGTCCTGTCTTATTGTTGGCGCCGTCTACCTCCTTGAAAACTAATCTAGGGATTAGCATGTACTGATAAAGGCTTCTGAATCTATCTGAGTCTCTTTGCTTGTATCATCTTTTCTCCCTCTCCTTGAGCTGTTTCCCACTTAGTTCTCTCTCTCTCTCTTTTTAATGAATTCTGTTGTGAGTCCCCTCCTGTGTTGACAGCATTTGCGCCCTTTTCACATGTGTCCTATTCAGTCAGCCAAGAGCAGAGACTTGTACCTGCCCTGTTAAATGGGGTCAAGGCACACAAGGAAGGGTCAAAGGCCAAAAAACAATAGCAAGGGAGTCTGAGATTGTGCTCTCACTGTTTGACCATGTAATCCCTCACTTGTGAAGGCTGCCACTCATTGCTGCGTTCTCATGGCTTCCCTGCTTGTAGCATATTGGGTGTGTTCTGGCACAAAGACGTGGTGACTTCAGTTACTTTGTTTGAGTTTCATTCTTGGAACTGGTTTATTTCTCACATTCTCCTGGCTGGCGTACCATATAGCACGGAATGTACAGCCCTGTACTTAGCCTCTCAGTTGTGTTATTCTGCACTTTTCTCTCTCTCTGCTAAGGTGGTTTATGACTCTTCTTAAGTTACAGTGAGCATGTTGTTTAATGTACAGTGAGATACTGCATGTGACAAAAACCAGCGCAGCCTGATATGACTGCTCCAAACCAAAACTTCACCACATGTGCTCATGCTTCATGGAAAGTCATTGTGCTTTAACTGATCTGGCTTGTAACACATTCAACTTGCAGTAACTGTTGTGTGCTGACAGTCTGCCTTCATATGTGAAATATCCTCACTTCTGTTTCTATATGTCTTCATAGGTCCGAGAACTGGATGGTATAGCCCTCATCCTGGACAACTGCAGTATTGACAGCAACAATCCCTGTATCCTTGGTCATGAGTCCTGCTTTTGCCCCCCCCTCGCTGTGCTGTTGTGGTCACTGTAATGATGGTCTTCTGGTTTCACAGCAGCAGCCACAAAAAACGGCAAGATATGGCTTGCGAAAGTGAAAATAGCACAGCAAAAAAAAACTTAGCTGCCATTACTAATGGAGGGTTTACCACACTATGTGTTGGGAAATGAGCGATCACTCTATCAGGGTGAAAGTGTGGATGTTATTGGCTGAAGTTCATGGCCACTGTTGGGCTCAGCCATCATGAGGCACTCCACCTAACGCACCCCAAGCAAATGGAATGACAACCCCTGGGGTGAGGAGGCATACCAGAGCTGATTCAGTGGTCATTAAGGACGCTCAAAAGTCAGCCTTGCTTTGTGAAATATTTGGTCATAATAGTTTGTAGACCTAAATATATATATTCCTTTAGTGAGTAATATTGTGGTAAAATTAGAGCGTCATTTTAACTGAAGTTCAACACTTTATGGAAAACATTGTTGACACCCTAGGTCGAAATTGCCGCTTTAATAAAGTTATGAGACATTTAGCATTTTTATGATATTGAATTCAGGCCTGCCAAGTCAGTTCAACACTAAACGCATCATTGATAACTCGACAATATGATCTGTCACAGCCATGCTGGTGAAGTCCTTCCAGTTGATGTTGGCGCTGTTGTTACGCTCGCTTAGTCTCCTGCAAGCCACACAGGGCTTTGTTGTTCTGTGGGCATTGCAGGTCCAGCTGCTTTTTTAAGGAAAATGAGCCGTTAAGCCTGACTTACCTCCACCCGCACACCTTTTCCTGACCACTTTTCTTTGTCTGCTATGTAACTTTTATCAGTTTTACAACTTTTTTAGGGTCGGGAGCAAATAACCAAGTTGAAGGCAATATGTTTCTGGAAAATTACATTAATGCAGTTTTCCCTTTACCGCCAAATGCAATCAGCTAAGACACAGTTGGTGTTCATGATAATGGTCATATGCAAGTGTATGGGCACTCTAGTAATATGACATATTTTGTTGCTTTTCCAAGTGAAAATAAGTGCATATCCTCTACAGCAAACACTATTTGAAATACAGTTTAACTATTAAAATACTCAATTACTGTTTCCCATATTTAATTTGTTGTGTTTGTTTGTTACTTGACTCGGGTGTTAAGATTTTGCATACAGCTGTCCGGTAATGTCATGATGGAGTAACAAATCTTTTTCAACAGTACAACATGGCACAAGTGTGTCAGTTTAGGCACACTGTTTTCACAATGCTAAATGGTAGTATATAAGGTTCCACTGTTATTCTATTTTAGCCTCATAGGCCCAGTGCCAAGCTAAATATAGCAAACTTGCTATAGCTGAACAAATTAATTTGGTTTTTTTTCACAATGGATAGACGAGATGAAAAGCATGACCATGCCACTTTTTTAGAAGTTTTGTAAATTTTTTATTTGATATTTATCCTTCACCCTTAATTCAGTTATAAGTCAATGGGCTGTCTTTGCAATTCGCAACATCCTGGAACACAACGTTGAGAACCAGAAGCTGGTGCAGGGCCTGAAGAGACAAGGGGTGGCCGACGAAACGGTGCTGAGGGAGATGGGCTTCCGAGTGGAGGAGCGGGATGGCAGCCTGCTCCTCAGACCGCTGAAAAAGGTGGAGGAGCCAGGAGAGCGCTAGCTTCAGAACAGTGCAGTTCTTTCCAGTCCATCCTACTCCTCTTCACTCTAAATTACACTTTGGAGACAGCTTAAGACACCCACTGAGTCCGTTGTGCACACAGAAAACGCTGAGGGCATTTTAATATCCAATCAGTATTGAGAACACAAGGGGGAAAGAGGTGAAGGGGGGGGGGTCCTGTGCTTTGTGCAATCAGCACAAGAGAAACACCAAGGGGCTTTTCTACAGGGACTCATGCTGATGTCTGTGATGCATTTAGTGGTCTTTGATTCCAGCTCCCCTCTGAATAGGATTCAAATCCTCTGAAACAAGGAGACCCATGTCTTCCTGGCTTTTCAGCCACCAAAGAGATTCTGGTGACCAGTGGGGAATAGAGGTTAATCCTTAATCCAGTGAGTTTTATGGAGAGACCTGGGGCCTCCTGATCCTTTCACATAAGAGTGTACTCCCAATAGCCGTGGGACTTGGTTCCCCTTGTTGTGTTTTTTTGTGGTGTTTTTTTTTTGGGGGGGGGTGTGTGGTGTGGTGGCTACAAGCTTACACAATTCCTGTGCTTCTTTGGTTTTTTTTTTTTACAGCTAAATAAATGTGATTCCACATAGACAGATTCCCAATTATTCATTTAGGTGTAGGAGAATCTAATTATAATTCAAAAATATCAGTTTTCATTCAATTTTTTGCTCCTCTTTTGGTTATCCCAGGCTTTCATCCCCTCTCCACTGGCCCTCTCTATCCTTCAAGTCCCGGGTGGCGTTCAGGTTAGGCATGGCTGAGGCACGCTGCACTTCTGCTCAATCAGACCAGAAGTATTAGCTTGCAGGATGACATCTCGTCCACAGAATGAGCTGAGTGGCCCTGACACCTCCATAATACCCCATCACAGAGGCCTCTCCTCGTCTGTTTGCTCTGCCTCATATTTTTTAATGACAAAATGTTTGTGCGAAACAATTGGGGTTGACTTTTCTCCCAATCCAGGCTATAGTGTGTGGGAGCTTACACGGTTCCGGTGGCCAGTGGTTCAGACGGCTAACAAAACACGTCCAACTTACTTCTGCTCCGCTGGCTGCCTGCAATGCTTTTCACACACAGGAAAAAGAGCGCTGAGCGAGGGAATGAATGAGGTGGCACAGCACAGCTATTCAAACGCTTGTCGGGCAGGACAGGGAGGAGAGGAGGGCCCAGCAAGAACAGCATCCATGATCACACTTCGCTCGAGTGATGCAGTTGTGCAAACTGAATAGCTGTACGGACAGCAGTAAAATGCTTGTGAAACAGCTGAACGCTTGACTGTGTGACGATGTGCTGTTAAATAAAGATCTACTTTTGTTTTACCCATGCACGGTTCAGTTTTCACTTTTGACTGTGAAAATGATTGTCATGAATAGCAGTTGCTCAGTCCAGGTGTCCTCAAACTGATTCATTTATTCACCTACTGATTTAATTGCTGCCTTATAGACTACAAATATGACCAGGCTACTACAAAACGATGAGATGGATTCATATCAAACTTGAAGCAGACCAAAGAAGGACTGCTTTGAAAAGAAACCCTACATAATTACTTTGGGACAGAATTCAGCATAATCTGTGGCTCTAAAATCATGACAAAATACTAATAGAGGCATAAGGAAAATAATAATTACTCTTTTTCAGAATATACATGACAAAGTGCCATATTTTTTACATAAAAAAATATACTTTTACAAATTTGCCAGCCATAAAATGTGTACAAACAATTTAGAAAAAAAAAGAAATTGTTAATACCCAAAATAACCATGACCTTTCACCTTTTCAGACCCCAGCTGTATGGTTAGGCAAATTCCAATGGCTCAGGCAGAATATGACTGTCTAAGGGGACCTTGTGCACACAGGGCCAGAGATGTGGAATGACATGTCTAGCATTCGTGAGAATGTTGTGTGTGGGGGTTGCCTACACAAATGCCTTTTGGTGGAGTATGTTAAAGGGGTACTTCAGTGTTTTTTCAACATATTCTCTAAATGCTACATTTGTACCATGTTGCTGATTACCATGGACAGTCATTTTGATGTGCATCCAGCACTTCCCTGAAAAGAGCAGAAAACCTGTTGTCTCAAAACAATATTTTTTTTCTGTTCTTTTGTAAATATGATGAAACAAATCAAAATCATTGTCCACGAAAATTGACTGCGTAGTTAAGATGTGGCATATTAAGATTAGATTCATAAACACCTGACTAACCCTTAAATAAGCTCCCTTGTACTTACATCCATTTGTGTGCACATACACATATTTACAGAGAAACAAGCAGTCACCATATTGTGGTGTTGTCAGAGGATTTTTAAGTCTTAACACTTCTCATAAAAGTATGCAGTTTGACTTGAGATGACAACACAACAGGACATAACACACAATCGCAGCAATCAGCAACACATTCAGTGACATCTTGTCTAATTGGCTCTGGATTTTTAGCTGGCCTCTTTTGTCAATGAGCTGCAAAAAGAAGCGGGTAAGAGGAATGGTTTATGAATAAACATTTTCGTGCTGCCATAGTGTGTTATTGTGAGATATGGAAATATTTTAGCAACATATCAGTAGCAATCAATTTTGATGTAAAAGAAACATCTGTTTTAACAAGGTCAGCACAAGACGTCAATGTATTGTTAGATTTCTCTCCAAAGTAAAGGAAAAGAAAGGCAGTCATTCAGTGTTCAAGAGATACAGTGTGAATGAGAATTTGACATGTTCCAGCATTTTACATTGAGGAACTCTTTCCCCTTTCACTTTCTGTTTTCTTCCTATGTATTTGACAACAGGTCCAGTTTTGAGTTTTTGTGAACGTTCCATTTTTCAATCTCTTGATTAGCTTCTTTCTCTGGCATTTGTTAGTCAATGTCAAGAGTTAGCATTATATCCATAGACACAGCTTCCATTGACCTTTCTTAAGCTTCAGAGACTGAAAAACTATAAGCTTCTTGCTCGTGTGTTCCCACATACGGCATGAAAATCATAAAAGTCGGAGTGTAGTCAGTGCATTTTTGCCATTCTCCCTCCAAAGACTTTTCGACTTTTGTCTCCTCTCGTAGAAAAGAGTGACTGATGTGCAAAATGAATCCGCAAAAAAAGCAAGCTTCCTTCCGCTTTCTCTTCATTTTTGGCAGCCTCGTGCCTGTCCTTCACTCATCTTCATCCTCTTAATTCTCATTTGCACGTGAACACCTCTGTCTTTTCGCTGCAGGTGTTGCACTTGACAAAGCAGCACCACTGGAACTTGCAGTTGCACTGCCACACGCGAGTGTACTGGTGGGTGTCATGGCCACGACCGCAGCACATAAGGCCGCAGCCGTCAGGGAGGGGTGAGGTGTGATTGCAGAGTCGACCCCGTGTCCCCGCGCTGCCTGTGGCTGCGTCCTCCTCGCAGTAGTTGGGTGAGCGTTCCAGGAACACCAGGTCTGTGTCGGTGGGCTTGATGTAGCCGCGTGATTGCTTGAGACGTAGGAAAGACGGCTGCCGCAAACGAGTTGCCCGGACCGCCTCCACCTGCACAGCTTCCCCATAGCGCTCCTTCAGCGCATAGCCGATCTCACGGAACTTGGGCAGCGTCGTCCAGCATGTCTTGGTGGTACATGAGCCAGAGACACCGTGGCACTTACACTCCAGCTTCATCCTTTCCTCCAGTACCTGAGAAAGCACAGATATATAAATTCTCCAGTATAGTCAAAGACTAGTCCGCTAATTGCATTCATTGATAAATTATGGCATGTGTGCAAAAACAAAACACTTGGATGATCTGAAGTAAAGTTTCCATGCCCAATGTTTTGCATCTCCCCAACACTGAGCTGTGGAGTACTGGCACTGCATTCTCTGGAGTCATGGAGCTCCATCCAATATGTTTGGTATGAGCACGGTGACGTCTGTGATCCAGAACTAATCATTCAACCTCAGAATCTGACCTCACTGTGCCCCTGTGGTTGAGTGCAATCAAATACTCATGACAGTGTCCCAACATCAAGTGTAATACCTTCCCAGAAGAGGCTGTTACAACAGCTAAGGAGGTACAAACTCTATATTTTCAGTTTATCAAACCCAGATTAAGCCTAAGACTAAACTAAAAAGAATTTCCAGTGGTTGCTATTGGTACTGCTGTGTAGTCCAAGACTACGCTAAATGAAGTTTCCTAGACAGGCATTTAGTGAGAGATTACACAACATTATGAATGGAGATTTTGTTATGTCTTACACCCAAACCACTGATCCTACTGAGTCTGAAGAGCTGGTAGTGATACTGCCTAGCTCGCCCAAGATTTAAGATTCCATTAAGTAAATTGAAGTTTAAAATTCCTGCATTAATGGGCACAACTTCAAGCTGGAGAAACTAGATTTCAATGACATTCGTACTTTAACAAACTTTGTTCAACCCAGCGGTAAGTTACAGATATTAAGTCCTTCAAGAGGGGTGTAAAATTGAAAGAGAGAATGTTTGCTTCCATTTTCCCTTTAAGAACCACAAAAAGGGCCAGGGAAGTGGCAATTTAGTCAAAATGAGCTATACAAATAGCATTAGTAGCAGTTGTGCAATTTCATCTATGTCATACATTTTCTAATCAACTGGGCCAAAAAAACTACTTTTTACATTAAAAGTTGAAAAGCTATACTCCCTAATTCATGATGTTTTTCAATTTTAAAGTGGTTTTTCATTGTGTACATAGTCTCTACTTATAATGCAAAAATATTTCTTTTGTATAAGCAAACTGTTTTATTATTAGCCTCTAGGAATTTGACACTAAAAATTATTTCATCAGTTTTGACATTTGTGGCATTAGCAAATTCATGCAGCTGAATGATCGAGGAAATGCTTGACATTCTACTTTGACTCTTTTCAGCAACGTGAACCAAAACCCATTATTCAATAGATCTTGAGCAATGCCTCAATAAGTATTGCCAGCTATATGTCAGATCTGAGAGGAAAAATTTGGTTTTTGCCAAAACATACCCTGTAATTTTCACTACCTTCCGAAGGGCCACATCAAAGGACAAGAAAAATGTGCATGACTCTCAAGTAACCATTTGTGTATACGGTTACGTTTGAGTTAAATGGGGATCTGTTTGGTTTTTTGATGTGTTACCAATATGTTTTGCAGACACTTGACTGTTAATCATTTTGTATCAAGAGTATGTCTCAATAGAAAGGACTGAAGATTCAAAATTAAAATATAAAAATCACCTTTAAATTTTTTTTGTTAGCCATAATAATATTACCACAATTTATTCCTCCCTCAATTAAATGTTTTAAATAGGGGGTGTCCATTTCCCACAACGTTAATTTATTTTTATAGCAACAATAAATTATTCAAGCAATCAGACTTGCACAAAACCTTCTGTTCTCTTTTGACTTGCTTTCTGAATTTACAAAGGCCTCATCATAGACTGGTGATAGAGTTGCATGACCTGCTTTGGCTGTGTGTGGACAGAGCAAGAGAGTAAAAGAGAGGAAGAGAAAGAGACTAGCAATAATATCCTGTATCCTGACTTAATGCTCTGTAATTCAATGAACGGACTGTGGGGTTGTGGCAGGGCTCCAACTGGCAGCCACTGGTTGGCCTTTGCATTCCCGTCACACACAACGAAAGCCTCAACTCCATAACCAGCTCCATTAGGCACTCAACTTATGGATGGGCTTTGTACGCCTAACGGACTCCTTTTGTTGGCCTCTGAAGTGACGAATGAAACCAAGGAGCACGCCTCAGTGCAGCTAGCCTAATTGGCATGATTCCATAATGGATACCAACTTTGCTTAATTATATCTGTACCTGGAGAAACTGACCTGCAGGAAATTATCACTACAAAATGTTTTGCTTACAGAAACCTGAAATCTGTCACAACCTGCAGACCTCTGCTGAACTGTTAAAAACTTTCTGTTACATGTGTTTTTATACTTTTACAGAAATTTTGGGGGGTGGGGGTGGGTGGGGGGTGTTCTATATGGGTTTGAAATGATATAATTATTAAAGGTTACTATGTCATGTTACCTGTAAAATAAAAAAAATAAAAAAATATATATATATATAAATATATATTTTGTGTGTGGGTGCATGTGTGTGTATTAATGGTTACCTTTCTGCCTGCCTCATTATTGTGCAAGTTCATCAGCCTGCGGGCGTTTTTTTTTATTTCACGGGCATCCACAAAGCGCCTTGAGAATTCCACTCCATACTTCACGTCAGCTGAGCAGCCACCCCATTTCCAACTCTCCTCATGGTCATGGTAGCCCTGCTTCTCCCTGTCACAGCCACAGTGGCTCAGGTTGCCCTGGCTGCACGCCGCTGTGACTGCATGGGCCACACCTGCTGCTGTGATGGCATAGGTGAATGCTGCCTCCTTGCTGCCTAGGGAGAGGAGGGGACAGAGAGATATCATATTCTGCTGCTATTCTTTTTGTCCTGTGGAAGGGTGGGGAGTAGTGACTGACCAATGCAACCATATACTTTAAAATAAAGCACAGATTTCAGATCAGCTCTTGGTGTCTTATTACAGTAATTCATAGACATGAGTATGGGGCACCCTTGTTTTGTACATTTTAGTGCAGGCATGTTAAACTGGGTTCCTTCCAGGCCACAGAACAGTGGAGTGTGGTATTTTCTCTCATCTTAATTTAATTCATGAAGGTGCTGCTAGTTAACTGTTGAGTTGAATCAATGAGGCAGAAGTCTGCACTGGCCTGCGAGGACAAGAGTATGATGTGTTGCAGGTCTTTCTCTGCTTTAATTCCCCCATGTTAGCTCAGAAAGGGCCTACATGTTGTACTTATCACTGCCAGTAACAAAAATAACACATTTGTGGTTGAAAATAATTTTTTTATGATTTAAATTTGATGAAATGTTCTGTGGTGTACAGTTGTGTGTATTTTTTGTCAATTTGTGATTTTATAAGATTAATAAGAGTAGTACATCAAACATCCTGATCGCTAAGGGTTATTAACTGATTAGCTGCATCAGGAGTGTAAAAGCAGAAAAAAAGTAAACTATGAAAGGCAGAAGTACTCCAAGGGAGCCAGGGTTGGGAACCACTGTGATTTTGGAAACTGTCTGAATTCCCTGCTACTGCCATCTGTTCACTTGACTTGAATCTGTGCATATTAGGCCTTTGGAATCTGACATTCTGGTGAAGCAGAGAAAATATGTGTGGTATCTGTGGTTATCTGTTCAAAGCAATAAATCCAAGCGTCTAACATGAAGTATGATCACTTTGAGATGAGCCCACTCAGTTTCCATCTGAAGAGGCATGTGAGGGGACAAAAGTGACCCCTGCTGGTAGCCTAATGAGCCTTTATAACTAACCACTAAGGCTTCATAACACGGTGACTAGACATAGAAGCCATAGTGTTTTTCTATTTGCTATGAGAGACTTACGGCCTTAGAGATTACTCATCTAACAGAGGTCCAGAATGAGAAGTTTTAAGAAAACTGTGTAGTTAAGATCCCAGTATGTATGAAGTCAAATCAAAAGTTGTGTAGGTTCAATTTTGTTAAATCCTCTGTACAAAGATAGACAAAAATAACAATTTTGTAAGCTTTCACCTAATAAGTCTTATAAGTCTTCCACCTTATTATAATGCTTTTTTAAAAAATACATGGAAATTTTGCATGCATTATTCTCTCAAAGATTTGAATATTTTGTTTTGTTTCATATAAATCTGACCAATATCACTGGCCAAAATGACATGACTGCTATGAGTCCAACCCCTTTTTACTTGATTTTAAGCAGTTGGCAACTGCAAATCACATTGACCTGCCACTGGACACCCCCTTTATAAGAGTGAATTTGAATATTTCACCACAGCAT
Organism: Arnoldichthys spilopterus; assembly: GCA_037974385.1. Taxonomy (NCBI): domain Eukaryota; kingdom Metazoa; phylum Chordata; class Actinopteri; order Characiformes; family Lepidarchidae; genus Arnoldichthys; species Arnoldichthys spilopterus. The sequence continues at coordinate 22,731,188 of JBBPDA010000126.1, forward strand.
AGATAGGCTCAAATCAAACCCAGTTATTAATGGGATGCATTTGTGCTCATGCCAGCCTCTTGAACTCTGACTGACTGGAGAACCCCTCTCATCCAGCCAAGAGTCCATGTACACCAAGTATGGTTTTTACACTGATTGACCACTAAAAAATGCATGGTTTGACTGATGAATTTAAACTAGTATGATTCTCATGCATTCTGTAGGCCTCTCTCAAAAATCCATAATGATAATGGAATAATGGTTGGGAATGACAGGAGCCCAGTGAAAAGCTATGTCATGAACCTGGAGCCAAAAAGGTCATGGATTTGGTCCCAGCTGATAATGTGCTGCTACTACAGCTGTCTATGGTAAGCCACTTTGGGTATTACAATGAGAATAATGGTAATAATAATAATACTTTTATCAGAGCTGACATTCCAAGCTCCTATGAAGTTGCGCAATTTGAGGAATCCATAATGCTTTTAGCCTCAGAGTTGGCTAGCATGGATGGCATTGCATTTTAGGGAAATATTCTGTTCTGTTTTGTTCTTGCCAAAAATAATTCTAGTCAGAGCTCTGGGTATTGCCAATACAGTGTATAAAAACTGCAAATAAATAGTTGAGACACTGGAAAAGAATGATGTTGTTGTGGTCATATGAGAATCTCTTAATTTGTGACAATTATTGTTTTGTTGACACACAAAATATCCCTTCTTTATTTTTGTAAAAGTGTGATAAAAAGATATGAGTGACAAAAACATTATACCATTAAAAAGGCAGCTGCGCTTAAAACTGTGTGAACATTTCATGATGAATGGATTGGTCCAAAAATTACATGGAATAAAATCTGACCTACATAAAATTTGAGAATGTTTTTCCTTCTTCTATAAAGTTACCATTGAAGAGATATGAGGTTTTTTATGACAGCGGCAATACACCAACATAATATACAGCACACTCTGGATAAAATGAGCGATCATAATGACACTGCCTTTTAGACGATGATGCGAAAACCAGCTTTAGACACCCCCACCACCACCACCAAACACCAAAGAACATGAGAGAAGGACGTGTTCAGATGAAGCCATGGTGGAGAACACCACAGCTGAGAAACAGATACATTTAATTGAACAAAAGAAATAAAAGGAGCCAGCTTTGAGCCAACCAAACCCCAGAAGAGTGATTGTTACCAGGGCCATTGGATTAAACACAGCCTCAAACCACACTTTGACCGAAACAAAACATTTTTGACTGAAAGGCCATTTATATGAGAGCACCATATTAAAAGCCACATTACGAAGGCATCAATCCACAAAATGTGAACCCCAGCGACTATCGCTGTTGTTCCTGCATTTGAGGTTCCCTCACACTCACTGGAATTGTCAATGTGTGATTCTGAAACAGATTTTTTTGCAGTAATTTCATTGCTGGTGGAAATGAAAGTTGCCTTTACTCAAAGAGCTGTCTCCCACAGCAATTGAGGACAGATTCTCCCCATGGTTAACCTCTTTTCATCTCCTCTCTTGTCTTACAGGCTGTACCGCCACAAAAATGACACATTTGGCAGCCATACTCAACCCTCTTTTTAACATTGCAGAGTACAGCAACGCAGAATAGACGTAATGCACATGCCCATGCATGGACACTCAAACAGTATTGTGCAAAAGTTCAGGCACCCCAGTCAAATGGCATTTTTGTCTCACATGCTCTACAAAAAACCCAATTCTGCTCATGTCAATGCACAGTTGCTTTTTATTAGCTGAACTGAACATACTGGCAGTTATATTTTATTTTCCAATTTGTTAAACTCAGCCAGTAAATGGAAAATGCACTAAAATGGCTAGAAAATATCATATGTACGTTTGTATGTTCACTATTTTATTTAGAGAATCAACAAAATATGTAAATTGACAAGGGGAGAGAAGGGGAGTTAAATTTTCACATACAGTTATACAGTACTGTGGAAAGGGCTACCAAAATGTTATTTAAAGCTAAGAATCTTATCAGTAAGTGTATCCACTCAGAAAACACCAGTGTAACCAGTGTTAGAATACATGCAATAAAGCTTGAAAGCCAGCCTTCTGAGAAGATCTACTGACCTACTCGCAACTCTTGGCCAAAGACGGTCCTCTCGCCCAGGGAGGAGCAGTTCCAGCGGCCGTATCGGAACTGGTACTGGCACTCGTTGATGCCCATCTGAGCACCCTCGCCAATGATGATGATGGCGTCTGGCCGGCTCTGGCAGATGGCACGCTGTCGGGGGGCCAGGCCAGGTATCTTGTTGCAGATGATATTCGCACCCAGAGCCACCACCGAGGACAGGGCTCTGGGGAGCAGAGCACAACACAGACACCCAATTAAGCAGTGGAACAGAGTTATGGCTCTGCTTTTTTTGTGCAGTTAAATGAATAGGTCATACCTTAAACTTCACAGGCTAACATTAGTTTAATGCTAGTTATTAACAGTGCTTTCTGAATAATATGTCATAGCCATATTATTTCCCTATATCCCTTGCTTATTATTTGTTTATTAATGGCAGTTATAAGTCTCAAGGTAACTATATCTTAAGCATGTGGATATACAGGATATGAAGTTAATATTATTAATAACTGAACATTTGGTCTAGCATTTAAGGAGTTACTATAATGTAACCTATAGTTATAGATTATATATATGTATATATAGTAGAGCTATGCAATATGATGACATTGATTGTTATCTTGTTAAATTGTATCTCAGTATGCTTTTGTGAGTATATCACTGACATGTTGCATGTTTCATTACAAGCAGCATAATCATGCCTGAGTTATATTTATTGTAGAGCCTGGTGTGAAATATGAATTATTTGTAATCATTGATTTTTACAGATTTTTTTAATGCGGCATTACTGGCAATTTCCGTCCATTCCAACTTATCAGCTGTCAGAAAAAAAATACATATATCGGTATACATTGGTGACTGTGAATATTTTTTTTTAAGTATTGTGATAATATATTTTTTCCATATCAATCACCCCATATACTTTTTATATATTGTTGCTGTCAAGGGAAACATTTGTTTCTGTTGTTGTTTAAATATATGTATTACAGCTGCTTTTAATGTGAAGATTTTTTTCTGACAGTGTTGATTTACTATAGCAACTACAATAAATGATTTAGTAACCATTATTAAGCCCCCCACTGGGGTTTACATGGTTTAGGTTAATAACTAAATAGAAGTTAACAAAGTATTCTAAAACCTCTTTTTTCTCTCTTAAGTTTCAGCTTTAATTCCAGCACATTAAAGGAATGCCATTATCAGAAGTGAAAGAAATCAAGAGGGTTTCCAGCTTTGTTCATGTAAAACACAACAGACAAGTCAAAACCTCTCATAAAGTGAACAAAAACAAGCACTCGCATGCGGGCAAGGAGCTACACTTAGTAGAGAAAAAAACCAAACAACGTCCAAATGAATTAGCAGCGCAAAGTATGTTACTCCACAGAGAGGGACAATACGCAACCAAACGATCACAGAATATACAGCCCAATTAAAACATAGCCACACACATAAAATGTAGATTGTTCCTGTAACTCAAGCTTGCTCCATGTTCAACTAGGTTCAACTTGGAATAAGGTATATAATTTTGCACTGAATGTAAATGAAGTAGAGCAGTTATTTTAGAAAAACAGTGCCAAGCACAAAGAATCACATTTATAAGGCCTAAACACCCTCTTAAATGAAAAAGCCAGAGCCATCTGTGCCCTGATATAGTCCTTTTTTTATTTGCACTTGTCAAACACCAGTCGAGCTTATCTCCACAAACAAATCTGTAAAGTTTTAACAGCTAGCCGTACAAACCCATACATCTACACACACAAAGTGCTACAAAGATTGTTCGAGCCTCTCACAACTGATGCTTTAATTTTGGTTGAATGATACTGATGTAGTTTGTAGATTGAATAAGTAAAGCAGAAGAAAGCACAGACAACTAAATTCAAAGAGAATGTCACAGTGCTTCAGGAAGCACAGATATTGCCACATGGGTTTCTGCCACCATTTCTAAGTTTAGAAAATAAACATGAATGCAAGAATATTAAAAATGTAAGGAATGAATTGTTACATTACCTAATAATGCAATAATTACTGGCAGACTTCCTGCAGTGCATCTATCACTCTGAGGGTAAGATCTATATGGTTACTGATTGTGTGCATAGATGATGTTTAACACTGCTAGAGCTTGTCTGACACTTTTGGAAATAACTGTTTATTCGCACACTGTCTCCTCCCAGTACAGGCTCTCAGATCAGAATCCTAATGCATTACTCTTACTATATGACAGATCATTTCAGCAATTTTGTGTGAAATCTGTTTCTCGTGTTGTGATTCTGAACACTGGGGATGGCTGGGTGAGCCATTAGAGAAGAACATTGCATGCTACAGTATGCACTGAGTGTCAATCAGAAAAAAACAGCTATAGCTGTATGAGAGTGGATTACTATTTAATTAAAGTTGAAGGATTTTGAAAGATTCAGCATTTCATGTTCTATTGTGCTTGGTCTAAAAACAAACTGCACCGTAAAAAAGAAAAGTCAGGTCAATGTGATGCATTAGTTTATGAGGTACCTCGCCACTGCCCTCAGGATGAATTAACTCAAAAGAACTTCTGCATTATGCTGACAAAAAAGGTTTTGTTAGCCTTACCTTTTTGCAGTGCACTTGTTTACAGTACTTTTGTTGCTGCTGCTGCTACTACTATAACTACTACTACTACTACTACTACTACTACTACTACCACCACTACTACTTCTATTACTACTACTTCTAATACCACTGCTACCAATACCACCACCAATACTACTACTAATTATAATAATAATACCACTACCACCACTAATACTACTACTTCTAATAATAATAATAATAATAATAATAACAATAATGCTACAGATGTAAAACACATACAGTAATAATAATAATAATAATAATAATAATAATAACAAATTCCTCTTCTATTTCTCTGCTCTGTGCTGGCAGATCACTGTTTAAAGTCAGTAAATACTAAAGCTGCCTACACTGATCTGCTGCCAGTGCACCTGCTGCTCTCATCACCAAACACAGTTACACTAAGCACACATTAACTTAGCCAGACTGA
>JBBPDA010000126.1:22743114-22753284 GCA_037974385.1 Arnoldichthys spilopterus
TCAAGCACCACAACAAAATGTGACCTCTGCATTTAACCCATCACACGTGGAGCAGCAGGCAGCTATCAACAGTGCCCGGGGAGCAGTGTAGCAGGACCTTGCCTCATGAATTCCTCAGTGGTGCCCAGGCTGGGATATAAATCTGCGACCTTCAGGTTCCAAAAGCAATGTCCAAACCCCTAGGCCACCACTGCCCTCTATGATTACGTTTTGTGTTTTTGTGTTCAAGTTTTATGATTTAGTTTGTAAATATACACAAATTTAAAATTTTACACCTGCAACACAGTCAGAAATGCTGAGATGGAGCAAAATAAATGTGAAATGTTTATAGAACATTCAAGTTATGCCATTTTGAAAAATTCCACAGTAATCAATTGAACTAGTAAGAGGTGAGGGGAAAATGATTACATAATTTTTCAACACACGATTACATAGTATTGAGATATTTAATCATATACAGTATGTAATAATGTGAAAAGATTCAGGGAATATTTGTCAGAAACTAGTGTTGAATATGTGTGACCTTCGAGCCTTTAGAAGGCAGTGCATGAGAAACTGTCATGCTACTGTAAAATGTCACCAGATTGGCTTGGGGGGACTTTGAAAAGTCACTGTTACTCTACAATGTATGCTGCTGCATCAAGAAATGCAATCTGAAACTTTATTATGCAAAGAGAAAGCCAAACATCAGTTCTGTACAGAAACATGGCTGAGCTCTCTGGGCCTGTGCTCATCTTGGATGCAAGAAAAGACAATGGAAATGTGTGGTGTGGTCAGATGAGTCAATTTTTCAGCTTATTTTCAGGAAAAATTGAGTTTGTGGTCACAGTGCCAAAGATGAAATGACCATCCAGGCTGTTATCAGAAAAGGGTGCAAAAGACAATATCTGTCATGGTATTGCGGAGGGCTTCTACCGCAGAAGTGTGAAGATCCCATTGATTAAGAGATATATTTTTGAATAGTCCATAATAATTTCAGCAAAGTAATGCCAGGCCTCATTCTGCATGTGCTACAAGAGGGTAGCTCCATAAAAACCAAGTGCCAGCAGTTACGATCTGTCTCCTATTGAAAATGTATGGACAACAACCACCACAAACTGTTGAGTAGCTGAAGTTTTGGAGCACATAAGAAAAAACAAAAATTCTAGCTACAGAACTGCAAAAGTTATTCTCCTCAGTTCCCAAATGAATAAACAGTGTAATAAAAAGGGGTAAACATCCTTCTGTTCCAACGTTTTCTAAGTGCAGATGTCAGATTCTAAATTTGTTTATATTTACAAAATACAAAATAGTTAATCAGTGAAAACACTGGAAATCTTTACAGCACTAGGTTCCACAGTCTTGATCCATTCGAGATGAGTTTGGACTCAGAGAACTAGTTAGTGTTTCTGCATAGATGCTTCCTCCTTGCATAAAACAGTTTCAAGTTGCATTTCTTAATGCAGCAATGGACTGCTAAGTCTACATGGTTTTCTGAGGCCCAGGTGGCTTTATTTATAACAGTAGCTTAATGGTTTCTTGGACAGTGCCATCTGAGGGCTCAAAGATCACACACGTTCAGCTTGTTTTGCACTTGTTTTGTTTGTCTGAATTCTTTTCACAATATTATGTACTGTTGATGCTGAAAGGCCTAAATGTGATACAGTCTTGCCGAAATGTTCCTTTTGAGCTAACAATTCTCTCATAAATTTTGACACAATGGGGTAAGCCAAGTAGTACTAGTGTTGGTGGTGGTTGTGGTAGTAGCATTAATGGCAGTAGTAGTAGTTACAGCAGCAGAACTAGTATCTGTAGTAGCAGTAGTGGTAGGAGTATTAATAATAGTAGTAGGAGTAGAAGTAGTGGTGGTCATGTTAGTGGTAGTTAGTATACATAAATAAAATGTAGCATCAACACAATACTTTTCAAAAAGGCAAACTTAAATTGAGTTATGTTTATGCATGACAACGTGATTCGTTTTAATAATTTTCACTATGAAGCATTTTCCAACCTAGAACGCTAGCTCAAGATCACATTACCTGTAAACACACATATTCTGCACTTTTAATACAAATACAATAATCTTTGTTGGCGTTTAGCTGAAAATAAAGAAAGTGAAAACAGGTGTGTTTTTATATGTGCAGATTTGATTAAGCCCAGCAGAGGGAGACAGTGCCGTGCGCGCACGCGCGCGCACACACACACACACACACACACTCCCTGCTTGTGCCCGGGCTGCTCGTGATGGGACCAAACCTGCACCCACCCATAGTGAACCCAACAACCCCTGAATATTTGCATATTCATAACCACACATATAACCACGCCCCCTTTTAAATCAGACCCCTTTAATTCTCCAGTCCGTCCACACGGAGGCTCTGGTGGACTGCTCATTCGAGCGGTGTCACGCTACTCCCGCCACCTTGCACAACCGTGTCGGTCAGAGCTGGAGCGGACCCAAATCCCAAGCACACCAGCATAAATGCGTGACACCAGCAAAAACAAGACACCGTTTTTTAGATTCTGAAATAATAATAATAATAATAATAATAATGTTATAAAAGGGTCCAAGAAAATAATCCATCGTTAATAATAATAATAATAATAATAATAATAATAATAATAATAATAATAATAATAAATAATAATAATACTTATTATTATTATTATTGTTATTATTTTAATTTATTATCTTGGTATATCTTGGCCTATATAATGTAAACAGTGTTTAAAAAGGTTGTCTTTTCTTTTTCTTGGGCCCTTTTATAAGAACATGGTCTTCCCTGTACACACACGCATGCACACACACACACAGCTCTGACCTGTGGGGAGCATGAGCTTTGAACACAAGACTTTTGTAGGTGTGCTGTCTTAACTGGCATCAACACTTTAGCAGCAGATCTTCTAAGTATTGTAGGTTCAACGGACTTTGGATTGGAGTAGTTTGTCCAGCACCTCCCACAGATGCTCAATTAGATTGAGATCTGGGGGATTTGGAGGCTGAGACAACACATTTAACTCTTTGTCATGTTTCTCAAATCATTCCTAAACAATTTATGCAGTGTGGCAGGGTGCATTATCCTGCTGAAATACCATTGCCATTGAAAAGTGTACTTGGTCTGCAACAATGTTTAGGGAGGTGATAAGTGTCAGAGTAACATCCACATGAATTCCAGGAGAAATGGTTTCCAAGCAGATAATTGCCCAGAGCATCACACTGCCTACACCAGCTTGCCCATAGTGTGTCCTGGTGTGATCTTTTCCGCAGGTAAGGTACCCACACACACGCAGCCGTTAGCCAGTCTACGTTCTTCCACTGCTCCATGGTCTAGTTTTGATGCTCACATGCTCATTGTAGGCAGTGGACAGTGGTCAGCATAAATGCTCTGACCAGTCTGCAGCAATGCAGCCCTATAACCAGCAAGCAAGTGCATTGTGTGTTCTGACACCTTTCTATCATAGCCAGAATGAACTTTTTCAGCAATTTGTACTACAGGAGCTCTTCTGTGACCAGACAGACAGACTAGCTCTTACTCAGCACTCGCATCAGTGAACCTTGGGCGCCATGATCTTTTTATTGTTCATCTTGGATCACTTTTGGTAAGTACTAACCACTGCACCCTGGGAACACCCCAAAAGACCTGCCAATTTGGAGATACTCTTACTCAGTCATCTAGCATCCCAATTTGGCCCTAATCCTTACTCAGATTCTTACACTCACCTGTTTTTCTTGCTTCTAACATATCAATTTCAAATACTGACTGTTCACCCAATGCCTAATATGCTTCCCACCCATTAACAGGTGTCATTGCAACAATGTAATTAATGGTTTTCACTTCACCTGTCGGTGGTTTAATTGTTGTGGCTGATCCTTGTTTTGCTGATTTAGGATACATTTACTTTTAATGATATATAAGCATACAGGATTATCTGGAAAAATAAACCAAGCTGCTCTGCTCAGAGTAGGCAAGGAGTAACAGTGAGGCACTGTCTCAGACTGTGCAGAGAAAGACACAAAAGCGGGGTGTAGAGCGAACGAAAGATGAGGTGAAAAAGAGAAGTTTGTCATTATGTTGCCCATGTGACGGACGCCCTGTTGGGACAACAGATGTGCGATGATGTCATACCAGAGGAGGAGTGGGGAGGTGCAGGGCGGGAACGAGGGAGATGAGGGAGGACAGTGGCTGTGTGCAGCATTCCTCTTGGCAGAGGGGAGCAAGGGAGAAGGGTTGACCGAGGGCAGGGAGTGGAAGGAGGAAAGGAGGAGTGACTCCCACATTGGCCTGTACCCCCCCTTCTTAGCACTACAGCCTGCAGAGTGCGTTCTCACTTTAACCCCTTCAACTGCAACCTTATTATTCAGTGATTACGCCTTAGACTCAGTATTCAGTAAATACTACAAATGATTTGATGGAAGATAAGGTCATTGTGGTCCTGTATGTGTGGTCACACTCCAAAAACTCTCAAAGCAATATTGTTTATATATATCTTTTTTTCATAATAGCCACCGCATCATGTACAAATACATATACATACAGTCATTTGCAAAAGTATGAACACCTCCAGTCAAACCAGGTTTTGTTGATTTTCAAAATGAAATATGTAAATACATATCCTTTAAAAGGGACATTTTCTGCTAATTTTAATGTACAATTTATTTGGTGTATTAGCAAAAAAACATGAATTGTGTATTAAAATTTGCTATCACTAAAAATGCCATTTGTCCAAAGCCACAGATATTTTTATAAATTGCTTGACCTCTTCTCATATTTTTCATATGCATATAAGTTACAGTACTAAAACTTATTTAGTAATTACTATTAATTAACTGATAACTACTATGAAATTAATAGGCCTTGATTATGAGAGTAGGGAACGGAAGTGTAGGCCTACATATAGACCCTTGCAGTATAAGTGGTCTAAAAGCCTGTGATAGGAAAATGGATAGTCAGTACAGTGTAATATTTTATTATATTTTATCTCCTCATTGACTTTCTGAAAGTTTTACTTGATGCACCTCAGAAGCCCTACTTTTTCATACATTTGTCAGCCATCTCTTGGCCTCCTATTCACATCTGTTATAAATGTGCAGGCCTTTAAAAATGCACAGTAATATGTTGTATAAAAACAGGTGCTGTGCTCAGTAATGAGAGACATAAAGAGTAGGCCTTTACCTCTGTGCTGACCTGGAGTTTATGTTTTGCTGAGTTGCCATTATCTCCAGCCAAAAGACAGTTTTTACTACGCTGGACTCGGCCTGGACAGCTGCACAAAGGCTGGCCTCTCGTGATGACAGGCTCACGGAGCCCAGAGTTTGTGATTTGATTGTGCGACTGCAATGCTAAACTTTCTGCCTCCATCCCCTGACTCTGTCAGTGGCATAAGAAGTCAATTGTTCTTGCGGCATGCAGTGACAATGACTGTTTGTGATTGTGCAGAGCTGGAGTGGGGGGGCATCATATACAGTAATTGTGCTTCTCACTGCCAGGCCTAGGCTCTCTCAACAGGGTCACAAAGAGGTCAAAATGCTCCCAGTCACACCATAAAAAACAAGTGCATGTGTGTGTGTATGTGTGTGTTGCCAATTGTGCTATTTAGATAAAATTTTGCTTACCTTTGCTTTTACCTCTACTTACCCACACAGCAAAACAGTCCTTATCCTTCCTCTTACAATTTCAAACAGCATTTGCGCTGGCGCCGCTGGAGGAAGTACTATATTGTGAGTATTTTTTCCAAAATGTTTCAAATATTTAAATATAATTCAATCAGTATAAATGAAGTAATCCAGTGTGCTGAGACTTACTGACTCAAACATTCTTTATGGTGATGGTGGGACCAGGGCCAGAATATCTAGCTCATAAAAATGCTAATTGTATTTTCAAATCTTAAATAATCAATGAGGCTCCATGTGTGTTTTGATGTCTGTAATATCAGTAATATTGTTAATGATAAAATCATGGGATACATATAATGCCCTGTATGTATCTTCCTGCCATAAATAATTTAGAAAAAAATATTTAAGGTCAAAACCTTACCTCAGAACTATTGTATTACAATAAAAGGCATCAGACAATGCATTTGGTATTAGTTTGTTTAAAAAGAACAATCATATTAGTAGCATTTAGAGGCATTAAACACTTTGGATGTTTGGTTCCTATCACCACTAATGTAAACAGGGATGTTAAGGTACGTTTTTCTAGAACAGAGCATGTTATATCGGACCACTTCATGTGTGTGTTTATATTCTAACAATGTAATTATACTGCAAATCTTTAAAAAATCATGAACTTCCTCTTTAACTGAGACAACCTGGCCCTGTTCAGCTCATGCATTGTAAAAAAAAGTGTTACTAGTTCTAAGTAAGCAAAACTCAAATAACACATTAGCAAATTGTTTCTATTTTTGATTTGTGGTTTCTATTGCCTTTTTATTGATTTAGAAAAGCTAAATCATTGTTTAATAGCTACTATGAATTATTTATAATTACTTTGAAACTCATGTGCAAGTTATTTGTATATAACAATATTTATATAATTATCAAAGATGATTTAAAGGCATTAAAAGTGTAATTGGTTAACGCAGTAACATTCAAGGAACTTAATTTATACTCTCATATTTTGAATTCATTGTGTTGGCCAAATTGTTGTAAAAACTCACTCAGCTCTGATCAAATTCTTACTGAATCACCTGAACTATATCTAAATGAGTACAAGTCAGTATACTTGATAATGAATTACTTAAAATATCATGATGTAGTCTAACAACCCAACCTTGGACTGTAGAATGTATAAAACATGTGAGATCTATAATGAGGAAGATATCTCAGTCAGCTTTATCAGCATGAACTGTTGTAACATAAAGTAACACAAATCTCTATTTTTCAGCAGATATAAAGAACCAATATAATAATTGTTTAATGCATTAACAAACCCCAATTGTTTTTTAACCATTTCCAGCTTTTTTTCAAAAAAACATTCTGTATTTGAATTAAACCTACAGTACTCTACCTTTAAGATTGGCTGTAAATGATCTCAACAGCTCACACTGTGATCTATTTTATATACTGTTTGCATGCATCAATACATATTTTATGTAATTTATGTATTTGATGCTTTTCTGTACCTTACCAAGGATTATGATTGAAAATCAGTCTCTAAACTGGCACATTTACCCTAAAAACTGTACTTTTCAAATGGTATCACTGGGTGGTACCCTTAAACATATGTCTTTGGTACTTTTATTTAGGGAACATAACTGGACCATATTAAGCCGCACAACTGGACCTGAATGACCACACTGTGCATTTGAGAACACAGAAGTGTACTGACTGACTGTTTGTACCTCAAAGGGCTACCATTTTTCTAGGCAGGGAAATTTATTTGACATCATACAACAGTGCTTATTCCCCTTGTATATTTAAATAAAGTAAAGTAAAGTAAAGTAAAGTAAAGTAAAGAATCAGCACTGGCACCCTCCAGTTAAAACAACAAGATAATAGTCAGAATGGGCCTTAGAAAGGCTTTGCACTAATATTGTCTATCTGCCTATTGGAGATGACATATAGTCAAGCAGGTCTCCTTCTCTGTGTGTAGAATCAACACCTCTGTGTACAGTCATCAACCTGTGTCACTCTCTCTCACACTGCATTGACAATGACCTCTGCATGAGGACACTGACCGGCTCCAGGGTAATCATTTACTGAAGACCTTGAGCAACACTTGTGTGACAGCCATTGTCTCGACAGCTTGAAACAGTGGAAACTGGCATCTCGTATAAAGGACTTGAATGTCTGTACCCTTAAGCATGCGTGAAGATATGCAGCTTGCACAAAACCCAGAATATTTCATTTGCAGCCATTTTTGTCTGTGGACTGCACGTGTTGCTTGATTTAGGCCGAGGCATCAGAAGGCTGTAAATGTGGTTCATAATCTGAGATCAAGATGCTTAATATTGCAGTGTTTAGTGCATCATAATGTTGATATTGTGTCAACATCATTTATATAGTTTCACTACAGTGTGTGCAGTCCAGTTAGAGTACAGTACAAAGGCACAGTCTGGAAAAAAAATTTATAGTTCAGCAAATCACTGATTCCTCCCTGGGACCAGGGAATCAGAGTTTAACAGTTTGTGAAGCATGGAAAATATGATTTCATCAACACTATCTGCTCTGCTTAATGCTGTTGACATAGCATTGGCTTTTATTGATAACATCATTTGTGGATGCTTGATTCTTGCTCTCGTCATGCATTAATACTCTATTTATTTTGCCACTCATGAGTTTCACAAAAAGATTTAGATAATTCTGTGCATGATGAGTTTGCATTAATACAGTATACATAGAATGATGTGGCCTTACAGGTTCCAGCAGTCATTGGCATGATAATAAGGAACATTAACTTGACCTTTATACATCTAAAGGTGTTAGTGCTATGCTCAATTATGGGATTCCATAATTATAATGTTAGCAATTACTTTTACTATTGCTTTATGCTTAAAATGACAGGTTTAATTCTTTTTGCAATGTATACATCTTTTATGCAAAGGTTTGGGCACTTTGGTCCTATGATATTTTATTAATATAAAAAGGCACACATCCCCTACAGAGAACACACTTCTGCATATTGAAATGCACTGTTACTGTTTATTTGCTAAATGTAACTTTTTAGGGGGAAAAAAGAAACTAATGTTTGGCCTGCATCTTACCATTTATTTCAGAATATCATTTTGTTAACAATGTAAATTACCAAAGGATGTTCAAAATTATTTCTGCTGTAGGCACAACGTTATATTTAATCAAACGTCATAATAAAATATCCCCTTACGTACAAAAATGAATGTGGTTTCAACTGAGTTAGTTCAGAAGTTTAAGTTTAGAATTCACACTTCTGACAGAATTCCTCAACTTGTTTCCATGATGCGTATGTCATGAAGGACCTACATTTGTAATATTGTGAAGTAATATCGGAAGATACTAGCAAATGGTTATCTATAAATGGGATGATTCGAATATTACTATGTCTTTTGGGTGTGGCATTGCGGCAAGGCCCTTGGCTGTTAGGGTTGGGTCCTGCTATGAAATCTCTCTCTCTTTCTTTCTCACTCTCTCTCTCTCTCTCTGTCTCTCTATCCTTCTCTCTGGGTCCCACCCCCTTTGCCTCTGCCATCTCCCGGCTTTCCCAGAATGCCCTGTCTGAGAGCACTGGCCTGAAATAAAACTAAGAGGGCCCTCATGGAGAGAATGGGAGCTTTGTCTCAGCTGCCATTTACACTGTCTGTGGGCATAGAAGGAGAACTCAAAGAGAGTGTCTGATTGCAAATTAGCACAGCCCGGGCCTCACTACAAACCCCCCCCCCCACACCCCCCAACCCAACACCCCTTTGCGCATTCACTCCTCAGGGGTGAGGTGTGGAGAAAGTTCTGTATTAAAGGCACATAAAACATAATTCCATCTCCCGGCTATATTGACATTCCCTGTGCCATATTGGTCAAGAGGAAAAGGAATAAGTTTGTAGCATGCTTTTCCATTTCCCCTCAGTCAAAGTCGGTTTGTCTGTGCAGCTGAGGGTCGCTTAATATGCAAGCAATGTTGTGTCTGAATCTGTGATTAGTTAAAGACAAAAGATGGCCTCCGAGAGCTGCAGGCCAGACTGCTTGACACCAGGGCCCTCCCCAAGACGCTTTCTGTTAGTGATTGACATGCGTCATAAGAGAGGCCACAATTTGTAAGGTGCTGGCTTTTTGAAGATTGGGATGTTACAGGCCACCAACTGGATATAAACCGGTAAAATAATGTGGCCATGTGTATTACACTGCTTATGGACATTTTTCATCATTTAAAGTCAGTTAGTTTTTTGAATGTAGTGATAATTACCAGAAGATGTGTTAAATTTTTTTTTAAAGTTTTTTATTTTTGCAGTTTCAAATGTATGGGCCTCTTTTTTTTCTTTTTGTCCCTTTATGTCCTTTTTTTCTTCTTCTTTATTTTTTTTGTAAAAGTAGGATTAAGCCAGGTTCATGTTACACATGCAATTACAAGCATTGGGTTATACGAACCTGATAACCCTCTCTATAATCCCTGAGCTCTCAACTCCATTGATCCTGACGCTGCCACTTTGTAGGACACACACACACACACACACACACACACACACACACACACACACACACACACACACACACACACACACACA
>JBBPDA010000126.1:22753912-22775893 GCA_037974385.1 Arnoldichthys spilopterus
ACACACACACACACACACACACACACACACACACACACACACACACACACACACACACACACACACACACATGCACATGCATACATACACAAAGAGAAGAGGACATGATCCAGAACTTTAATCTGATTACCTTTGTCTGTATGTGTAGACACATGGGGTTTCCCAACACAACAGGACAGAGTGGCAAGGAGTGAAACAAGTAAGAGAAGCAGCACCAGGATGAATCTAATATTTGCTCTCACATGCAAGTGAGTCAGAAAAAATGTTTGTTAGAATTAATTTGTTTACATCCACATACATCCACATACAATTAACCAGTATTGTTACATATGTAGTCTTTGCATAGAAAGCATAGAAGTCTCACACTTACTTACACTTTCTTGAGTGACATAGCATGAGTGTGTAAGAATACATCTTTCAAAAAATGGACTCATGCAAAAGAACAGTAAAAAGTAAAACAAAATGTTTTAAATGTTTTTTTATCAAAATTTTTAATACAATTTATATAAAAACTGAAACTACTTCAAATGTCCTATATCTAGTTATTTTGCATGTGCTCCATTTGTGGGTATACTATTGTACATTATAAAAACTTTTTATATTTTTTTTATTCCTTACATTCTTACAAAAAAAAGCAGACACAAAAATTTGCATGAATTTAACAATGTCTCACAGCAATTGCCTCTAGACCAGACACTTGTTGCACTCATAATATTTGCAAGAATTTCTACACATTGGGTTTAGACTAAGAGACACACTTTACCTATTATTAACTAAATGATGAATAAAAAATGTTATACAAATTAAAAACGTAAAGGCCAAATATACTAGAGGCCATGCAATAAAATTATATATGTGCCACTTGTGTTACAACTGCTAGAGCGAGGCAGTGCACATTATGCTGTACAAACTAAATATTTAGAATTGCATTATGCTGAATCATTTTTGCACATACTGTAAAATAAACGGACCCTCCTAGGTACTAGCAATACCTCTTTTTTCCTGGAAAAAAATTAAAGTAGCACTGGTACCCCAGGGTAAGTTAATATTCCGAGGGGACTGAATAAAGCACTAGCTGGCCTCCCCAGCTAGCTTTAGCTTAATTTGGATGACTCATTTAATTGGTGCTGAGAGTGGGGCAGATGAGGCCAGGACACATGACTTAAAGCAAATAATGGAGTTTTTTGCTATAGTCTGATATGTATGTGTGTGTTTATTACCTTTATTAATTATATGTTTCTTTATTATAGTCATATTTTTTTTATCTGGGACCTATTTTTCACAAGAGGTAACCACAAGTTCTCCTAAGCTGCGACTAGTTTTGTGGAAATACCAAATTAGCCTTGTTTTCGCGCTTATGCCGTCTTTTAAGGCCATGTTTCCTCGGTTTTTATCATACAAAGTACAATGGGTGACGTTTTGGTTGTTTTTAGGATCTCTCTGCACTTTGTCGAACATATTTTGGCTAGTCCACAAGTCACCGTTGAGGCTTAGCACGCGCACGATGACGAGCAAACCTCTCCGCAAACTTGAACGTGGCAACAAAAAAAACTTCCTAAGCTAATACACAACCAGAGCGATGGTGCTGAGCTTTAATCTTTCTATCTGGAAGGCTTCTTTGTTTGCTGTGAACGTCTTTAACGTGGTTTACTGCGTCTCGCTGTGCCCCCCTCCCTTTTTTGTCAGTTAGAAGGCATATCAAATGGCGACGAACTGCTCACGTCCCCGGGTTACTTTATTATTTCAACGCGAAGAAGTGTAATCTCATGAACGGGGAGCAAAAACGAGCTGGCCGTGGGGCAAAGCACAGCGCTATCTTATACAGCCGGCTGTAATCTGTGGCAGAAGTTGCCATTAAAACGGAAAGGTAGGCTGCCTGCGGTCTAGAGCTCTTGTGTAACGGTCGCTGTGAATCCCTGTTCACCTCAGTTGAACTTGTGTGATCTAGTTCACAAAAGCGACACGGCGCTGTCACTCCGGGGCTGAGCGAGTGAAGCTGCCTCAAGAAAAAAGGGGGACTCTTTTGAATCGTTCAGGAACAGAGCTCAGAAAAAGACACAGCCAGCTCGACATTTTGGTGAACGATACGCGGAGATAGTTTCGTCACTGACGCGGCGGGTGAAGCGACGGTTGGCCCGAGACTAGCCGCCTCTCCTCGCTGTCGTTTCGGCGTTGCCGAGGCTCTGTTGCGGTCAACAAAAGTAACCGGGGAACAGGAATTCGCCATGAAGAATGACATGTTTTCTACCGCCTGTCGACTAGGGAAGTCTACTCGAACTTCAACTTGAAAAACGGAGACCTATCCATTAAAAAAAGAACAGTGGCTGAAGGCTGTTTGTCGGTTCATTTTGTGTTTTCCACGGAGGTTAGCAAGGTTTCGGAGCGACGTGGCTGAAAGCGAAAGAGCCGACTGTAACTCGCCACCACGTAAGTTGTTTAGGATGTTTATTGTTTTAAAGAACATGTGTTATAAACGAGCTGGTTTATCACTTTTTATTCTCCCATTATTTGCCAAATGCACAGAGACCGGTATGAGCATAGCTGAGCGCCGACATTGAGACTGTTCTTCGGATTATTGCCTGCCATCAGATTGTGAAGTAACTTCTGACCTCAATGCTCAGTTTAATGTCACAAATGAAGCCCAATTATGGCGCCCACACTGTCGTTCATTATGTCAGGATTTACATTGAAAAACGATTGCCATAAATCCAATTAATTATGACTTAAGTGAGCGAGGCTGATGGCGCATCAGCACATCTGCATTGCTTGTGAGGGAAAGGTCATGTTCTCGTGGCCTGTTTTTTCTTCTGCACTAATAATGATAATAATGACTCATATCTGGTTTTCTGCACAGTGACGAAAATGTGCTAAAGGCATTAATGCAAAGGCAATGGGTCATGGCTACTTATATAAATGAAGAGTAAATGTGGTATTAAGATACACATTTGAATTCAATACTACTAAAGCATCTGTTCCTTCAGAAATTAGGCTCCACTCTGTGAGACATTTAATAGTACAAGCTACAGGCTGCCCCAGTATTTCATTACAAGCCAAACAGTGTATTAATGTGCATTATTTTATCCAGTATGCCAGACTGAATTTATTATGGACTGATCTTCTTTACTTATTTTTCACTGCCAAGTTGTGAGAGGTAATGAATTTTTTTTTGTTAGAAAGGAAACCGTGCTCTTTATATACAATATGGTGGATTTTTTTTTTTTTTTTGAGAAAACTTCAAGTTCATATTAGACTTGGTACATTAGAGTAGCGAGTATAGATTTGCTGGCAATAATCCTCAGGTTGCATCTCAGATCCTAGTGAAGTTACTGTTGTCATAGAAAAGTTCATATACAGTTAGTATGAACAGATCAGATTTTTGAAAGTGTGTGTGTATATGTGTGTGCCAGGACATGCGTGTGTGTCTTACAGTGGTGCTCAAAATGGCGAAAACCTCTGCACACAGTCCTTTAACCATCAAGGTCCCTTTGCCTGCTTTTTAATCAGGTAAGACTTTTTTTTTTCCAAAATTTCCTACCTTGCCCCCTTCATGCCAGTTAATAAAAAGTAAGGAGGTGGTGCATCTATGTGTAGTTGTTCTGAGGATCAATATTGTAATATTGCACATATTAAGACATCTTCATATTTCTGTCAAGTGGGTAAACTGTATTCAAACAGAGATCAAATACACTGAATAATTATTAATTTATTAAACAACTTGAGTTTTAGATAATAGAGTCAGAAATTAGGCCATACAGAATTCTTGTCATGTGGGTAATACTTTCATGGCATTTTACCATGGCAGAGATATTCCCATGTTTCTAATTTGTGACAATATGCAATGATCAAATCAGTCACAAGCAATTTCTGTTTGCTATAAAATAATATATATTTGTTTTGATGTTGTTGATTTGAAATTGTGTTTTGTTGTTAAGCACTTTGAAAGAATGCCAATGCATTGCGGTTAGCAAGTTATTGTTTTAGTTTGGAACAGTCATTTTTAACAAGGGGCCTTAGATAATCTGAAAACACACACACATGTTAGATAATTAATGTCCTCTGCAGATGTGCTAAGTTGGTAGCATATTGACTGCTCTCCTGCTCAGCTTTTTACTGGGTGGATAAATACACATACTTATTTTTGAGAGGGATACAAATGACTCTCAGACTACTTTAACCAGAGAGTATCTACTTCGTTGGAAGTTGATTGATCTCAAATCATCTGTAAAGTGGGTTTACAATTTTATGTCAGCCATGCAGGTGCTCTGTCTTGATCAGTGGTCTCTAAGGACCTTGGCTCTGTGTAGAAAAGATAAGTATGTATGTGTGAGTCTTATGGTGCTTTTACAGGCCAATAACCCAGTTCTGACACAGAGAGAGCAATAACCCTGTTTGAAAGCAGAATGTATGTTACAGTAAGGGTGGGCGATATGGCAAAAATATAATATTACTATTCAGCATTTTTTAAGAACTAAATGCACTCAAAAAACTGAAATATTGTGAGAGAATATGTTACAATAACAGTTAATATTGTCATATTACAAAGCTCTGTGTTACTTGTACATTTTGTGTACAATGCCCTTAAGGGAACAAAGCCATTAGACAAGAAAGTACAAATTTTCAATTCTAATAAATATTTATGGGACTGTTGATCTGCAATTCTGTCTAGTGTTCATTTGTAGTCACCTTTTATTTAAAAAGCAGTGATCTGCATTACATTTTCTTTCTAAAAACCGAATGAAAAAAAAGACAGAATGAAGCAAACCGGCAGGCTTTTTATAAACCAGACTTCTTTTTTGTACACTATATAGATTCTTAACCAGCAACTAATTAATAAAATATCAGGCTGTAGTTAGAATTTCAGACATGCAGTATGCAGGGATGTATAGTAATGGAGAGATTTAACAGTAAGTATTAAGACATGGATATTCCTGCATAATGGCTAGCCCTGCGTAATGCTGTGTGGTGACCTGAAATAAAATATCAGCAGTGTTTGCAGTGATATTCAATGTTACTTCCTATGCCTGTGCTTATGTGCTGTGACAGGCCTTGTTGCATGTGACCAACAGCAAGCCAACAATACATTGAAAGCTGCGGCTTAGTATATATTTAAGGTATCATGCACATATTGCATCCAGTGTATGAGGAAGCTTCTGATTTTTGATTCTGAGTTCCATGCATTTACCATCCAAGAAGAATGCATTGACATCTACTACATGCAAAGCAACTTTTAGAAAGTGTCAAATGTCATTAGTCACCTATAGCAGTCAGTCTCTACTTGCTTTAATGTAGTCACCCAGTGCTCAGCAGTGTTTGCCAAAACCAGCTTATAGACTACATCCCCCATTTATGACAGTATCTTGACTGCTGTACGGCTTGAGGCTGAGTAACCTGTGTCAGGACTTTGGAGCAGGCTGATACACAACGGCCGAGGCCAGCTAGCATGCAGTACAGCTGGCTGAATTTGTGCTGTGTGTGCACTGGAAGTGTCTTTCCATGACTGGCTGTTGGAGCTCCGACCATGCCAAACTGTCAATCCCACAGGAATGTCTCCCCAAACTCTCCGCTGCAGCAAGAGATGACAGAAAATTGGCTGTGGTCTTTCTTCTTTTCTCTCTAACTTTCTCTCTTTTGCTGTCCTGCTTTTTTGCTCTCGGTCTCACTCTTTCCTGTTCGCCTTTTTTTAAACTTCTCTCCTAAGAAAGAGGCCAAGTATGTAATGTGTCAACACGACCTGGCCACAGTGCTGTAATCTGATGATTTCACTTCTGTATCTTTTATATGATGTGGCATTGGTGACCCAGGCTCACTGCTTATGGCTTATGGCGTTTATTGGGACTGTACAGAATAGGACAGTGCTAGCTCAGCAAGCCGAACTAGCAAGGCACTCCAGGATAATAGCGTGACACAGAATCCTACGTCTACTATAATCTACCAGGGCAAAGTGTCCACAAGTACTTCAGCTGGCCTCATGGTAATCTATTTTACCTTGGCTAACCCTACATAAATAAAAATCAAGCTGTAAATGAAAATTAAACAAAGCTGACATTTCAGTCCATCTGAGGCATTTGTGAACTCAAATAAGTGTGTCTGCTGGTGTTTTGAGTGTGATGGGCATATTGGAAGAGTGACCTGTAATGGCTGCAAAGGTTTGGGCTTTTTCCCGGGACTGCAGTCTGTCACCAGGCTGAGACTGGCGCTGAAGAGGTGCACAGATGTGTGCGTGAGCAGGCCCACAGCCATAGGAGGAATGCATCTGCACTGCTGGGGTGGTGTATGTGTGAAGGCAGCCGTGGGCATTACAGGACCGGGAGCTGTGAATAAGCCGCTCAGAACCAGAGTGCAACAAAGGACAGCGAACATGACACACATTCACCCTGGTCCCTGGGATGCAGTGTACACATGACACATAAAGACATCACATCATATATTATGTTTTTGTTTGCAGGGGGTTGTTTGGGACTATATGTGTCTGTGTGTGCGAGCGCCGCATTTGTTTGAGCAAGAGAGAGAACCAACTTGTTTCTGAGCGAGGAGCTCTTAAGTGCTTGACCTAATTTCGCAGGCAGCGAAGAATTCAGCAGTGAAGGCCTTCCTCTGTGAGTGTGAGTTTGCTGCGCTGGGTGTTTCCTCCCAGGGTCTAACAGGAAGCTCATGTTCGAGTTCATCTGAGGACAGGGAGAAGGCTTTTCTTTCCACTGTGGATCTTTTTAGAGAGGGGGGAAAAAAGCCTGGGCCCCAGCTCTGAATCGCCCCTCTGCAATCTGGCATGTGTTTTAGCTCCCTATACTGCTTTATTGTCTATTTTGGCTGAACTTGCAGTTTTTTCACATTGCCAAGAAAACATCTATTTTTTAGGCTAAAAAAGAGTCAAAAGTAGTAAAGGTCCAGAGTCAAAAAGAAACTTCATGAATCCTGTTAGAAGGTTGAGTTTGCTCCTTCAGGTTCAGTTTGCAGTCGAGCAGATAAAAAGAAGGGTAATGCCACTGTGCGTAAAGTAGGAACTGTCTTATTCAAATAGGAAGTGTCTTCTGACCCACCATTTCTAAGGCGGCTTTGTACAGTTGTACAGTTCTATATGCAAATCATTTTTAGTGTGGCTTTGCAAAAATATCACAGAGTTATTAATACTTAACACACAAAATCAGTCATTTAAGGAATATTCAAGTGATTTATCTTGTGCATCTGATTCATATATGTTTGATAACTACAGGCAATAATTCATATGTTTCACTGTTGACTCAAAACACACTTGTAATAGAAACCAGTAAAGAGTTGCGTCAGAACCTAACCCATTGGCTTCTATTATAAGTCTGTTTAGAGTCAATGGGTTTTCATGTTCTTTTTACTAAGAACGGGGAAACACGCTGGAATTGTCCTGTGTGACTGCATTTTACAGATGTGGCAGCTTCCATTGAAAAACCCTGGAGTATTCCTTTAGAGAGCATAGAATGTCCTTTTGTGTTCCTACCCCTTTTTGTTCACAAACATTAGGCTATTTCTGGATGAAGTGCTTTGGATCTTTGCCCACATGATGTGAAGCATATGATGTCTTTATTTATCTTCCACAGACAGAGGAAGGTTTTTGGAGATGAGAGTCTCACCCTCAGCCGGAGAATGCAGGTGAGAATAATAACATAAAAAGAATGAACAGAAAATCAATAATTACTCTACAGTAGGACCTTGTGCTTCATCTTTGGAACTTTTTCCTGAAGCAGAAGTCCTGAAAAAAATTTCAAAATCAGACTTTAAGTCTCTCTCTGGATCTGCCTGACAGAAATTATAGACTCGGGATAAAAAACATACATTGTCCCATTTTATTAAAAAGGATAGTTGCAGAATGCCTTTATTATAGCAGCATACCCGGCACATCAAATGCTCACACTGGGTTGATGGCACTACACGTCCAATACAAGCCGCTCTAGGTACTGCTCTGGTCTGGATTTTGAACAGAGACGAATAGAAAAACAATTACTAATGGCACTAACCACTGCAGCACCACACCACACACTCCATTCTGGTCTAAATTCCACTTCTGTTTTAACATCGGTTCCTTCCCCAGATTAAGAGTCACTAGGCTTGATTCACTAGACCTGTTGCATCTGTGATTCCTGTCCCACACTTGGAGGTTGTTTTATCAAAAAGAAATGTACATTATTTTGTTGTTTTATATGTCTTTTTTGCCACTTTAGCAACATCGATTTTAGAGGCTACTAATAGTTACCTAGAGCATCATGTGTTTGATGCTGACCTGTTTATTGAGTCACAATTTGGATGTGAAGTGAAAATGACTATTTGTCATGGTCAACACAATCACACACAATGTGCACCACAACAAAATGTGACCTCTGCATTTAACCCATCAGACACGCACACGTGGAACAGTAGGGAGCTACGAGAAGCACCTGGGGAAGGGTACCTCAGTGGTACCCGGGTTGGAATTGAACCTGAGACCTTTTGATTACAAGGCCATGGTCCTAACCACTAGGCCACTTACCACGCGTCTGTATTTGATATATCTGGTGTGAAAACAGCTACCGTGGTCACAATGCATTTTATTTTTGTTGTGCAGGAGCTACTTATGATATGGAAAACACTGATCAGCCATATAATTAAAACCACCTTCTCAGTGTTGTGCATGTTGTCACTGAGTAGTCTGAAACATCAGGGCTTAGACTCCACATGACATCTAAGTGCTATGGTCCTATATCTAGCACTAAGACATTAGCAGCAGATCCTGTGTCCTTTAAGCTGCTGTGTGGGGCCTCCATGAATCAAACTAGTTTGTCCAGCACATCCCACAGATGCTTGATCAGATTAAGATCTGGGGAATTTGGAGGCCAAGTTGACATCTTGAACTGCTGTCACTTTCCTTAACCCAGTCCTAAATATTTTTTTACAGTAACATGGCGTATTATCCTTCTGAAAGAATCCCCTGCTATTAGGGAATACCGTTGCCATTAAGGGTCTGCAGCAATTTTTAGGTGGGTGGTATGTGCCAAATTAACATCCACATGAATGCCAGGAGTAAGGGTTTCCCAGCAGAACACTGACCAGAGCATCACACTGCCTCCACCAGCTTGTCTTCTTGCCGTTGTGCATCTTGCCCAGGTAAGCGACACACATGCACCTGGCCGTCCACTTGATGTGAAAGAAATTGTGATTTATCAGACCAGGCCACCTTCTTCCTTTGGTCCATGGTCCAGTTTTAAAGACCACATACCCACTTAGATGCAGTGGACAGGAATCTTGGGTCTCAGTCTGCAGCTACGCTGCCCTATACTAAGCAAGCTGTGATGCACTATGTGTTCTGACACATTTCTATCATAGCAATTTATGTTAAAATAGTTCATCTATCAGGTTAGACTAGATGGGCTAACCATGCACATAAATGAGCCTTGGGCATCCATGACCCGGTCACTGGTTTACCAACTGTCCTCTATTGGACCACTTTTGGGAGGTACTAATCACAGTGGGGAAACACAGAACAAGCCATTTTGGAGATGCGCTGACCTAGTCATCTTGTCATTAAAATTTTTCCTCTTTGTCAAAGTTACTCAGTTCTTTATGCTTGCTCAGTTTCAACTCCAAGAACTGACTGTTCACTTGCTGCCTTGCTTAACCTACCCATTGACAGGTGCCATTGTAATGGGATATTGTTATTTACTTCACCTCTTTGTTGTGGGGCTGATCAGGTATACATATGAATAATCAGTTCATTTCTCTAAAAGGTATGTTTGTATTTGCTTCCTTTTTATTTGTATTATAGGAAATAATCGAACATTTTGTCTTTGTGATATTTCATTGTTACCTTATTACTGAGATTCACTGAGATTCACAGCATACATTTGTCAGGGTATTTATGTTGAGATTTAAATATTTTCTGTTTCACTTAAACTTCTTGTTACATTACTTGTTAGACATGTAAAAGGCCAGGGCCTGTCTGTAAGTCCAAACTGCTGTTACACAACTTTTAACTTAATTTAAATAAATAAGCCAGTTTAGCACTTTAGAACTGAATCTGAGTCTTACTATGTAGTTAGTGGTTGAAAGTGACTAACCCACCTTAGAGCTTCTATCCACAAAACCATCTTTCTGTGATTTATATAATGTATGTGCAACTAAAAATCAGTTTAATGTCAAAGTGGAGCGCAGCACTTTTTTGGCTACGTCTATCAGGGATGGAAGAGAGGAGGAGGAGGAGGGCATGAATGCTGTCTGCGAAACAGGTGGAGCCTGTGATGTTTTCTTTTGGATCTCTCTATTATCTCACTGTCTCTTTCATGCAGTCTGGCCATCTTTACTCATCTGCCTTGTTCCTCTTGTGCTGTGTAAATGGCTCTCAGGTCATGTGCCATTTGCAGGTGTCTCCCAGATGTTGCTCTGCTTCACATGATCCCTCTTTTGGGGTTCAGTCTTCAGTTAACGGATAGAGGCATAGGAGTCGTATCTGTGCATGGCAAAGGCTAAACAGCAGAATTGATAGTAAAGGAGAAAAGGAGGTGTTTTCTCATAGGTATGTCTGTAGTAAAGCTTCAGACCATGTGGTTAAATAATATATGGTTATTTGAAGCAAGTACTGGTTCAAACTGTTTTTTTTTAAATCTTATAGGCTGTTTTTATCTTGTGAAGCTAACCGTTCCAGATCATTTAAAATAGCCTCCTTGACCATTACATGGCAGGGTATAATATACTTATTACAGTGCATAATGCAGGGGCATGACCTGCATTGTAAATTACTGTGCTACATCAGGCTTGAGGTTTCACACTGGCTCCTTTTTCACTTGACCAGCAGGCATTCGATCAGTTTAGATCACTGCAGTGTGGATAACTCAGTAAGGAGTAACTACAATAAAAATAAAAATAGCATAAAATATATCACAAAACGAACTGAAACTGACTTGTCTTATTCTGTAGTGTGCACTCCATCAGCTTAACGTAAGCTTGTGGCCGATAATTCATTCTGTTTGAATGACATCATTTGACCCTTATCAGCCTGTGTTAGTCTCTTGCCCATAAATTCCACTGACCCGGAGCTCTCTGACTCAGTGACTTGATAAGCTCTAGAGGTTTTCCAGGCCCACAATAAAGAGAGCACATTTTCAGCACCCCAGTCAGATATAATGCATACAGCTCTTGCTATTGTTGTACACAGAGGAATGTCTGCTGCACACGCCATTAAAAAAAAACATTGACACAAATGACCATCTGATAAATATGTGAAAAGCTGAAAATGTTCTTTGTTCAATTTGTAAATTGTGGCTTCACAAAGTTATATATATATATGATTATAAGGGGATTTATACACTTTATATAAGATGCATTTTATAAAAATTATTAAAGCTATTAAAATTACAGATGATATTGTTTATATTTTGCTGATTATATTCAGTTAACTTATAGTTAACTAAGTATCTTTCAATTTATTACATTGCAATTCTGAATGTAAGCTTTAGACCTTCTTCCATATAGCAGATGAATGCAATATACTTTCACTTCTTAAACATTTAGTTAGGTGGAACCTTTTTCATAGCAGTTTAAGCAGTGTAAAGTAACCTGGGTAGTAGTAAAACATCTTACAATTACAAGTCATATGGTCTGTACTTTTGTTTCCAGAAAGTTTTCTGGAGTTAGTTGTTAATATATTTGCATATTTAAATTTCACTGCTCTAAAATAAGCAATGAAATTCAGCATGATGAAAGCACCCAGTTTCTAAACATAGTATTTGTTTGGGGTTTTCTGTCATGATTTAACAGCAGCGGGGCCAGGCCATATGATGGAACTGGCTGTTCCAGCTTGGGCCTCCGAGCCTGCTGATTGAGAACGCTCCGTGGGTCGGCCACTGCTGCATTGTTGACGGGCTCATTTGAATAGCTCCTTAGTAGTTTGTGTGAGCAAGTCAGTGCCATTTGCATTTGTTCCAGTCACAAAGGTTTACAGGTCAATAGAGATGGAGCTCAAGAAGAACTAACATGCAGAAGAACCCTCTCTTTTTTCTTTTTTGCAACTTTGTTTCTCGTCCCTTCTTTTGGCTCTGTCTTTGATATTGTGAAAAAAAGGCTTTTCTCATCAGCGCATGTGCGTGCATGCATGCATGCACGTTTGAGCATGTGTGAGTGTTTACATGCGTTTGCACTGAAACACCTCAGACGTCTGGAGAGTTATTTACTCCCTATTGGGGATAAGATGCTTGAAAGGGGCCCCTGGTAACCCTTCACCAGTGCTGAATAATTTGATTATCACACCTCAGCATGCCTATTAAGGCTGTTCATGTGTGCACATGCATATTTGTGTTTGTATGTCTGCACTGTGAAAGAGCAGGAAAGAAAGAGGGAGTATACTTGATTAAGTGGACCTTATTCAGAAGTGTTTGTGTGTGGTTTGAATGGCTGCCGTGCTGACACACAGCTTTTCAGAAACACAGACATAGACACAACCTGAAGGTTCAGGTCCTCATAATTAATCCCACTGTGAGTGCTGTCCCACTGCATAGAGCATTCATTCTGTGTCCTTCATATGTCCTTTATCATGCTTTGATAAACTTACCAACACGTGCTTTCTAGCAGCTGTTTACCTAATAATAATTTGGATATCTCAATGGAAAGACACTGATTTATGAATTCATATGTTAACCAATGTTTATATTCATTATTGCACAACCATGCATGTTTTTTTTCCACTTAAATACATGTATTTGTTTCTATAAGTGCAGAAAAAAATATTTTTATATATATATATATATATAAATATTTTTTTCTGCACTTATAGAAGCAAATACATGTATTTAATATATATATATAATTTATTTATTTTTTGTGTGTGTGTGTGAACATGAAGGTGGCAAAATTGTTATTTATAGCTTTGTCAGAAAGTGTGGTTCGATTTATTACAAAAATACCTGCATCACTATTTGACACCATTACATTTTGCTCACTGCAAACTTGGCCCTTGCGTTTTTGTATTTGCATGTAAGTGTTAAGCATGGCCACAGTAAGGCAGTGTGTGTCCCTATGTTGCCCCAGTCCCCATCGACAGTCACAGTTCTGCTCTCTCAGGGCCAGACGTGTGAAACCCAGCACAAAGGGGGGCTCCTTTATCTTCATGCATACTACATAAAGGCTGCTTTTGTTATGGCCTGCATGCTCATGACTGTTGGCATCTATAGCGCTCCATGGTCACCCCTCCCCCGAGCTGCACCACGGCATATAGTACTGTTTGCTGGGGACACTGGAACCTGGAACAGTGAGGGACAAAAAAAAGTTCAGACTGTGCCAGCTGTCACAAATTAGCAGGAATAGCCAGCAAAAATAATTCCATAATATGCTGCAAATATATATATATTATTATGCAATTATAGGTGATTATTTACATTTTCTTGTTCCTGATGAGCCGTAGCCAAATATGTTTATATGTATGAATATTTTTTTATTTCTATTTATATAATTATGTTGTGTTCAGATTGTTTGCCTATTACTATAATGAATTTATTATTAAAAAAAATTGAAAAGAAAATCTAATTCAGTATATAAATGAATATTTTTTTCCAATATTAACTTATGTTGCACAATATTGTTTCATTTTATTTCTTGATGTTCAGAACTAGGAGCTAACACGAAAAGCATGTGTAGTATATTTATGTATAGTCATCCTCTATTTTGGGCTTCAGATGCACATTAAGTAGCAGAGCAGCAAAGCAGGAAAGACGGAGACACGGGAAACAGTAGTATTACACCACCCTTACCTCATCCTATTAAAGGCTGTAATTCCCACTGGGAGAGCACTTGCCAAAGACAATTAAAGAAAATAAAAAAAAAATGAATAATATGTTTGCAATTACAAGTCTCTCCTCTGCTGACCTATATCATCCCTTTAAAATGATATTTAATGGGGTTAATAACCTTGAGGAAGAATGACAAGTGCAGCACACTTGTAAGAGTAGACAGTTGAAAGTAGAAAGTGCCCAATACTTCACCAAGATTCTCACACCAGCTTTATATCTTGCAGTCCACATGGGACATGGCAGACAGAATCATTAAATGTTACAGCTTGTGATGCAGCGGATATGACATGAACTAACCTGTGTATTTCAGAAGTAAGCTGTTGCAGCTGTGGTTGAAATTTGAATGTTAATTCTGATGTTAGTTGTCTGTCTTTCCATGCCCTATATGAAGAGTGGACTGGATAGTTGAGTGGATGCGGGTCTCCTTCCTGTAAAAAGAGATCCCCAGGGGCAGTTATAAGATTGTGGGCAGAAAGGGATTGGGTGTGGAGGGCTCAGCTGGGGCAAATTCTGGTAGTCCTGTCCAAGCTGGTGGGTCGTGACGTGGCACAAGCTGCAAAGGCCTGGAGCCTTTTATGGGCCAGTACCGTTACTGTTACCCCCCCCCTAGGCACACCTCTCCGACCCTGGCCTGTACGGAGAGAGATGAAAAAAGTCCCATGTAAAATAGTTGCTGTTGCCAGCTGACAAGGATGGACAGGCGTTTTGGGATAACAGGTAGATATGAGTGCGAATGGTTACCCTGCCTTTGACCGTTAAATTCGAGAAGTGCTGGAAATTACTGTGGGGCAGATGTTAGGAGGGGAATGATTTCCAGGGAAAATAGTTTGTTGAGTTGTTAATTTAGGGGGAACTCTGTAAAAAGCTCTGTCAAGTTTATTAAATTAATAAGATTCAAACTTATAGTTAGAAGGGAGAAACTTGCGTTGCGATTTCCTTGTTAAGTTGCTTAATGTATGTATTTTAATTATGTCACTGTTGGGTGGAGTTTTGTTCTTAACAAATATTTGCACAAGCTTTTGTTAAATTAATGCCTTGTGTGGTCAGAGCTTTTGGCGTGAATTAGCCCATTTCAAAGTTCTGTTCTATATATCGTCTCTTGTACATGCATTAAAAAACAGTTTGAAGCAGGTGAACTGTTGCATTTTCTATGATTTAAATATATTTCCCTGCATTTCTCACGCATCTGCTCTCTGCCAGAGCCTTTGGACAAGTCAGAGTTAATAGGTGTAAGGGATAATGCCCCAGAATCCTGCGCTTCTCCTGAAGCACAGCGTGCTCCGCAGAACGTTCTAGAGACTGAGCCGTGTCACAGTTAGCCACAACGCGAATTAGCTGTGGTGAGCAGCTGCTTTGGACACTAGTTTGGATAAATGCTGTCCTATCTGTGTTTTTCAACCTTTGTTCCTTTGTCCCATTTTTTAAGGTGAGTCATGTTCTAGAAAAGGAGAAAATAAGATGTTTCTGTCTCTTTCTAACAGGCAGGTTCAGCAGCATGCAGTAGCATTCCTGGCAGCTTGGAATTTCATTTGACTTTGTTACATATTTTCTTTTATTTTCGTGGTCATATGTTTTTATTTATTGGCTGAAAATACACAGAATTGTATTAATCAAATGTTTCGAACAAAAATGAGACCCCCCCCCGCCTTTGCAGTTGCTATTAAAATACTTTTTTATATGTTCAAACCTCACTTCATGCTAATAGTCAGAGTGGATAAAGGTAGTAGTTGTGCAGATTGAAATCATTTTATTAATGATAGAAAGAGTAAATATTAAATTATATTTTAAAATCTAAAATATCAATCTAAATTCCACCCATTGTCACACTCATTGTCACACAGAATATAAAACTACTGTATGAATTACAACCACTAATATTTATAAAGAATAATATACATATATTTTATATATATGTTTTCATTGGTAATTAACATGAGATTTAATTCATTCATTTATTTTCTCCTTTAATGTTTTCATTGGTAGTAGAATATGAAAAGATAAAAAAAATGCATATAGATAACACTGCAACTCCGATACATAAATGTTAGGGAGTTTATCCGTAGGATGATCGTTTATAGCCTAGGAATTCGGGGGAACATTCACTCTTAATTACATACTGTGAATGTGTACGAAAAAATCCTCTAACCATGCTTTTAAATCACTTGAACGTGCCAAAAAAAATTAACATTTCTTCAAGGTATAACCTTCATTTTATGCAGTAATTATTGCCTTAAATGCATCCCCTTGGTATTAAAGGGAAATTAAGATAAGTGTAAGAGTAAGTTATAATATTAATCAGTATCTTTTCTTTTTTTTTTCACACTGAAACAGCAGATCACACTGGTCACTCTTTTAAAAAAAATTCCATAACGACTTTAAAATAATGTCATGGGGGATCGAACAAATTTCTTAAACCATAAAACAATTTTTGTAGTGTGAGTAAAGAAGGAAGAAATACATTTGTGAAATGTTTTTAATTTAATGACAGAAAAAAGAACTTTAATAACAGCGACTGACTTTCCCCCAGGCTTTATGATCAGGAGAGTTTGTATGATGTATGAGAAATTGTGGACAGGGACTTTTGGTCTGTAAATACTATTTTTCATGTACTTAAACTCACGTAGCTCACACAGCGTATATGCAACACTTGGTGAAGCAGCCTTCTTTTTCTTGAGATGAAGCTTCTAGATGAAATATGCAACACCATCCTTCGGCACTAACATTTGACATATGTCCAACAGTTTAAAAATTATATGAGCTTGTGCTTCCACTTGTTTATGAAACAGAAATTAAGTTTGCTTTTATTTTAGGTGCTGTTGTTAGGCATTAATAGTGAAGTGTGTGAGTTTTCCTTGATTCAATGGTTCCTCGGCACACGTAATCACTGCTGGGGTTTTTTTTAAACACTGCTCTATTGCTAATTTCATTTCAGTTGTTAGTAGGATATACATGTTGGATCTGTTTCTTTCTAATTTGTATCTAAAATGTAACACCCTTAATAATTAGAAAGTAATTCATAGAGTGGAGATTTTTTTTTGCATGATGGTAATATTTTCAAGCTTCGTTCATGCCTTCTAAAACAAAGAAAGGCACCTGCTGTTTTTCTCTCACTTTTTTATTGTAGATTGAATAAATGAAAATATGCCACATATTACTGGAAGATGTTTTTTTCAGTGAGACCTTTAAATGGTTAACACAGACTATTTTCTGTGCTTCTGAAAACACCAGAGTAAGTCTGTGTCCACTCTGTCGACGAGTGGCAGACTTTTTTTTCCCTGCCGTGCAGAGGTGATTTTGATATTTCTCATAATGCATAACGTAACTGTTTATAACTTCTTAGCCCACCTGCTCGGACACAGCACGACACGTTTATCAGAAATGACCGCCATGTTGTCTCTCAGTCCTCCATTTTGTTATTTCGGCATTTCACTGCAGACCTGCCCCACCCTCACAAAATTGCGTGTATGCATGCCAATTGATCCTTAATACATACACCTAACACTAAACCCTCCATCCCCTCTTTATATACTTTATTTAGCCATGTACTGAGGAAATCAAAGTTCATGTTACTCAGTAATGTTTTATTTTAGTCTCTTGTTGCTGCTGTAAATGCTACTTGGATTGCCATTGCTGTTTTTAACATTAGATTACTCTTTTCTCAAATATTAAATTATTAGAGTCCTAATATAATGGAAATGCACAACTTAATGCACTGTGAAAGTAACAGGGTAGGTCCCTTAGCTTTTCCACTGTGTGAGAATGGGTGAATAACTGGTAAATGCTATGTCAATATTGATGGTTCATAATTTAAGTTTCTCTTGGCGATGGGTGATAAAAGCAGAAAAATGGGAATGATAGGAGGATTATACAGCAGCATAAATTTGATCTGACACTGCCAAAGCTGTTATTTAAATTATACTGTTTTCTTCATCCAGTTTTAATGGTTTTCCTTTTTGTGGAGTCACTAATGTGTGTTTGTGTGTGTGTGCACAAGTGTGTTTTTTTTTATTTAATTGAAAATTATGGCAGCAAATGTATTTACAAATTAAATAGATGTTTCTGTTAAATTTATATTTGTATTAAAATTCGATTGTGTAATTCAGTAAGAATTTCAATAATGAACGTTTCCTTTTTTTTCTTTTTGCAGAAGGTGAAGGTTTTGATCGCAGATATATATTTTGATTAAAAGAACTTGAACTTGAGGATTTTTTTACACAAATGATTGACATTGTAATTGATATAACGGTTCTAGATCAAAAAACAACAGATTCATTTTAGTGAATGGGTTTGCTTTAGGTATTTAAATTAAATATTTATATATAACATATATCATATTTTTCTTTTGTGTCTTTGTAATAATTCATTTAAATGGAATAATTGAACATGTGTGTGACTGGTGTAAGATGATGTAGATGACCCGTACTCGGCTTGTGTCTTCTAGCTGTGGTGAGGCCCAGGGGTAGACTTTTCACTTTTGGGCTCCTAATGGAAGCAGGAGGTCAGGGGCATGCTTTGAGTGACAGTCCTAAGGGGATCACTACCTAATCCCTATTAGTCAGTGTTTTAGTGGTCTTTACCTACACAAAGCAAACAGCCCACTCCCTTTGAATGGGGGCCTGCCTGCTTCCAGTGTAACACTTCTGACCCCAGGGTCACGCCCTTTGTTCCTCTCTCTACAGAGGCTGACCCCTGAGTTCACAGCTGTAATTGAGAAGTCTCACAGACACGTGCGCATGGGGGCCCAGGAGAGACCACCACCGCAGCAAGCCCGCTACCTCTCCGGAACAAAGGTACTTGGGAAAAAAGTGCATTTTATTTCCGTAAAATGTAGGATTTTTGTTTTTATTAACTCACATATTTAATCTCATGTCTTTCTATGAAATATTCAGTGCTACTAAATACTGGTAAATGTTGTACAGGCATCCCTGATGTTGATTAGAAGCTCACACTTCTAGGTGACTTTACGTGGACTGAAATATCTAATAGCCTAACAGTGTGTGTGTGAGTTTTTATTTGCAGTGTTTTTATTTTCTATGGATCGTAACATTTAAACACAGCAGAGCAGGAGCGTCAGAGGCTCGTTCTCAGTATGGCATTTTTCTCTGGCCCTTGACATTGCAGCCTCATGTTTCACTCTCCTCTGATGATTTTATACCAGTTTTTTGTTGAACAACGAAATGTTGTAGGGTCACTTGAAGTGAACGAGCAAGGTTTGGGTTCTTTTCATCTGCTTGCCAAATTTGTGTAATTATGTGTTAGTTTGTCTGTCACATCTGGAAGTGAACTTGTCTGTTTTGAATTACAGCATTTTTGGTTTTCTGCTAATCCTCTCAGTTTAAACAGACAATGTACTGCACAGCTGGATTGTGACCCTCACCAAACATTCTCCCTTAGCAAACTGCTTTCTTTGCTGGGTGTGCATGTATGTGGTGTATTATGCCTTGTAAAACTCACACGAGCTAATTAACATAGATTTTCACTGTTGCATTTCATTCAGAGTAGTTTGTGCATGAAAGAAATACAGAATAAATGGAATGTAAATTATGTAACACATCTGAGGAACTCACACCTTATTTTGTTTACTTCTGTTTGAGCTTTGTTTAACAATTAAAAACAAATTTACAATTGAATGTTTATGGACGTATTTGGATAGACATACTGGTGCATGTGCATTCATGTATTGAGCTGTGGCAGCCATTTTGTTTTTTGAATGAAAGGACATTTTGCTCTCTGCTGCCTGGCCACAGATCCATTATTTCCATAGCGATTTTTTTTTTTAATGCTGTTGATGTACCTCTTTGCTTTGACAGAATTAGAAAGTTACCTTCAACATCACTTGTGATTTGTGCATATGTAATCGTTTGCAAATACTCAATTCACTGCAGCTTAATGCTTCCCACTGCTGCTCTGTAATATGCATTAACAACTTAAATCTTCGCTGGAAACAATATATTGGAAAAAGCAACCATGGTAATTAAGGGGTAATGGGCTAAGATTTACCCCTCAGCACAGAAAAAAGCTTTTTAAAATTGCAGGAGCTTTTTACAAAGGCTCTCGGTGGTGACGCATGTAATAACCCTGAGGTTGTGCAGTGAAAAGTATCATAAAGAGTTTGTTATGATTGGCATTTGATCAGTGGTGCTCCTAGTCCATCGGTCTTGTGAACGATAGGCCTTATAGAGCAGCATAGTGTTTGGGAGTTGGCAGCCAACCCAAAACCAAAATTGTATCCTCAAGTGAACTTTGGTGCAGTGTACGACACAACACACATGCCAAGCCCTCGCTCCTTAGATGCAGGTTAAATAGTAAACAAGTATCAGATGAGAAACGGAGCCATGCTGCCACTACCACTGCTAACACAGTACATTTCGAACAATTTGTTGCTGTTTCGCTTTGCACACCGTAGTGCCTGTTTGAGATTTAGCTGGCGCGCGTGCGAGACGCGCCTAACTCCTTTTGCCATTTTGCAATTGGTCAAGAGACGTGGCGCAATGTGACGTCAGGGCTTTTTTTTTTTTTTTTTTTTTTTTTTTTTTTTTTCCCCCTGCCAAAATAAGGGCACTGTCCGCTTTTATTGTTCGAAAATTGTTCAGATTTACCCTTTCGTTGTTTTCATATGGCATCGTGGAGCCCAGATTTGGTGTTAAAGGTGTGGTGTGTGTGGTTTGCGACGGTTGCTTATTTGTGTGTGTGTGTGTGTCTGCAATGAGTGGTCAGTGCCAGCAGCAGAGAATGAGGGGAGAAAGCTGGGAGAGGAGGCCTGGGACGAGGCAGTGAGAGAGGGAGAGAGAGCCTGGGCGGACCGGCCACTCTCTCTGGCCCTCCTCCGTGTCAGAGTGTGTGCATGGGTTGGTGTGAGATTGTGTTTGCGTGTGTGTGTGTGTGTGTGTGCAAAGAGTGAAAGCTCGTTGAGCAGTAGCAGCACCCTCCGTGTGGCCATGCTGGATGGACGTGGCGCAGGCTTTTGTCTTAGCGAACGCAGTGCCTTCAACTAAACATCGCAATGCATTAAAAACAACAGATCTCCCTGTGTGTACTGTAGCATAGACAGCTCCATCTATCCTGTACAGAGAGCATGTGCACTACTCTCACTCTCTCACACACATACACTCTCTTTCCTTTTTTCTCTCACACACTCTCTGTTTCGGTTGTTTCTTCAAGGGCGTGAGCACAAAGTTTTACATTTCCTCCATCTTTTGATATTTTTTTAATGAAGTTAACTATGCAGCAAAAGATGTTTTCTATGCAGTGACTACGAGGTTTTTTTTTATCATCATGCTATAATTTAGCAACTTAAAAGAGCCAGTAAAGAAGTAAACTAAGGAACAGGTCATTCTCAACACTTATGCTGCGATAGAAGAAACTTGTAGTGATGCATTTCCCTATTAAACATTATAAGACATGTAAACTTATTACCTTCATTTAAACTCATGGCACCGCAGTGGAGAGTATTACACTGTGCATGGGCTCGCGCATGCCTGCTTCTGTGTTTTACAATGCAAAATGGAGGTAGCACGGAGGCTTCTTTACAAATTTATGGAGAATATTATGGCTCAATCCCTGCAACATTAGTACAAAACACACAGTAGACTTAACGGCTGTAGAGCACCCAAATACGACGTTGGGCAAGTCGCGATTTTGCGTTACATTGGTGAAAAGGACGAACGATGTCACAGCAGAGAACGTGATCGGGTTAATACAGCAACCACATAAACCCCTCCTTCTCTTCCACTGTGAAACACACTTCTCAACCTTGGGCAGAGTGTCAGGTAGGCTGTGCCCTAGCTGTGGTGTGGCTGCAGTGTGTGCATATGTGTGTGTGTGCTGTGTGTGTGTGTGTGTGTGTGTGTGTGCGTGCGTGCAGCGTCACTGCACAAGAGCTTTCTCTGCAAATCACAGCAGCTGTTTTACCTCTAGCATAGCAGTGCTTCTATCAGCTTGTGACTGGTGGCAGTATTTTGTGTGAGGGGGCTGTGAGGTGTAACAGTCAAACTCACTGACCGGTAAGTTGGCCAGTAACATGAGCACAAACACATAATGCTGTTTTGTATTACCTTGGCACCATGTTTAACATGTCAGACTGGTTACTTCTAGCAAATAGATATTAACTCTGGCCTTCTGTTGCTTGGGGGGGGGGGGGGGGGGGGAGGGGGGGGGGGGGGGGGGGGGGGGGGGGGGGGGGGGGGGGGGGGGGGGGGGGGGG
>JBBPDA010000126.1:22793863-22812941 GCA_037974385.1 Arnoldichthys spilopterus
GTGTGTGTGTGTGTGTGTGTGTGTGTGTGTGTGTGTGTGTGTGTGTGTGTGTGGGTGTGTGTGTGGGTGTGTGTGTGTGTGTGTGTGTGTGTGTGTGTGTGAGTGTGCGCGCTCCATGCTCTGTTTTGGACGGAGTCCGGTGTTCTGGCATGTTACACACTCAGACTATTTCACCCTGTCTGCTTCTGCTTTGCTCTACTGCCTCAACATTGTCCCCATAGTCTTTCTTTCTTTCTTTCTTTCTTTCTTTCTTTCTTTCTTTCTTTCACTTCAGTGCAAACCGTACATGATGTCTTATTGTCTTAAAACTGCACTTTAAGAATCACAGATGTGCTCAATTAGTAAAGACTCTTTTGGTGTCTTAAAGTTTGCTGCTTTAGTTTTGCTATGAGGGTAATGTAGTTAATAACACATAAGAGTAATAGATTTCACTTTTACTGATCAGCCACAACATAAAAACATGGACAGCTGATGTGAATTATACTGATTGTCTTGTTACAATGACACCTGTAAAGGGGTGGGATATATTAGACATCAAGTGAATAGTCAGTTGTGTTGCAGGAAGAATGGGCAAGTGTAATGATCTGGGTGACTTTGACAAGAACCAAGTTGTGATGGCTAGATGACTGGGTCAGAGCACTTCCAAAATGGTTCTGTGGGGTGTTCCCGGTATGCATTTGAGTCCAAAAGTGGTCCAAGGAAGGACAACCTGCGATTTGGCAATTAAGGCTCAATGGTGCATGGGGGAGTGAAAGCTAGTCCATCTGGTTCTATCCCAGAAAAGAGCTACTGTAGCACACAATGTTATTATTGACTATGATAAAAAGGTGTCTGAACACACAGCGCAGTGAGGAAAACCTACACAATATTTTTCAGATGGTATATATGTTTTGGGTGATTGGTAATTTAGCCCCTTTCTCAGACCCAGTGCTTTGCAATTAGAACATTTCTACAGAACTACAGCAAACAAAGCATACACACTGAACACACACACATTTTTCCAGCCTGCAGGGTGAAAATCCTCCCAACAGTGATTCAAAGCTCCTGGCCCAGTCAAAGTTTCCCAGTTTATAGCTCACTCAAACTCTGCTACTATTTTGAAGAGTCTTCTGGTTCGGGGCCCACTCTGATACCACAGTAAAATGTCTCCTGGCTGATGACCAAGTCAAACTCCGCTCCTGTGGTAAAGAGCCCACCAGTTCATGGCCCAGTCCAACTTGTTTCTTCAATGAAATGTGTCTCACCTCACAGCCCAGTTAAACTCAGTTGATACAGAATGGTTAAAGTATGCAATGTCAACTGGTCAACTCTCAGGTCAGCAGAGAAAGCTCACAAAGAAACAAATAACAAACACATCAAACAACAATGTCATGTAAAATGGCAGCAAAATGTGCATTGTGTCCTAGACACACAGAGCATCAAGCCACCAGCTAACAAGTGCTTCAAAGCTACCAATTGGCAATATGCATACTAAATGATTACAGACTTACCTGCCTCCAGTTATCAAGTAAACTTAAATGGACTTGCATAATGTGATTTATGACACTTTATGACATACTTTTACTTAAAAAAATATAAATGCTATAAATGATAATGTATGAAGTGCATCACATAGCTTAAAAGCTTGAAGTATGCATTTTGTCCATACTTTTGTATATTTTTATATGTAATTTTAAATGCATTATTATATGCTTGCAGCGATTACAAAATTAGCTCATTTAAAGGTTATTTAAAATATTTTTCTCTGAAACACTTCCTACCATTCACCCACTGCCGCCTAGTAACTGACCTACATTTTTACCCAGTATGGCTGTCTGTGTGGCTCTCCGGTGGGAATACAGTATTGCAACATATGTCTGGATGAGTCTGACACAGCTCCTCTCAGAAGCAGCACACACTTCTGCTTCAGCTTTGTTTTCAGCTTTGATTGTTCCAACAGCTGGAATACGGATAGATGTTAGCAGCTTGGTAAGATTTCCAGCATCACGCCCGTCTGAAACAGACAGAAGAGTTTAAAAAAAACTTCAGGTTGTTTTTAACAAACAGGATCACTGCTGGGGGTTGCTTTGGAAAGACATTAGCTGTGGCCAAGTCTTTTCAGTCAGATGATGCAGCAGCAGAATGTTTCCTGTCTGATGGTTGATATTTATTGTCTATGTTCAGGCTGCATTTTCCATCACGCAGTGGCCCGGTTTCACCTGGCATCTCATCGTGTGATTTTGATCTGGATGGACCAAAACATATCACACTGAATCTTTAGAACAGCAGCATACATCTCAAAATAATGTCCAGTGATTGAATTTACTTGACGCAAATGTGAAAATCACTCCCACATAAATAAAAAATCAACCCTAAGTTAATGCCAAAAGAAAGTAAACAAAGAAAAAAAACTGGGACAATATATTTTGTCAGTTGTAAAGTCTAGCTATTGGATCAAGGCTTTAGTTTAAATCATAAATGCCAAAATTAGGTCAAAACAAGGGACACTTGTACGATAATAATACATTCTAATTTACAACAGCTAGCACCCATGTGGTATTCTAGTAATATGTTAGTGCTAAGCTAACAACAATTCATATGAAAATGTTAACCATTTTAGATTAAACATTTCACTTTTGAAGCTTATTAAACATAGCTTTATAATGTCTATAATAATGTCATCAATATGTTTTGTATCATTATTCTAACAGACAACACATATTTTTGTATTTAACTGTTTAATAGTCACTCAGGGGCATAAAGCTGCCGCCATTTCTAACAACTCTGTTCCAGAATTCCAGAATACCTAGCATGATGTTTTTTCTCACATTTCTAGATTGGTTCTTGATTGGTTGATTCAGTTTCTGATTGTTAGTTGACCACTTGATGCATTAGTCTTTCTGTTCAGCTCCTGAGGTTTTATCCAATGAGAGATTTAGCTTGGCTGTGTCGATAATTCAGTGGAAAAAAAATTCCAATTGGATCATTTTCTGTTTTGTGTTTTTTTTTTAACAAGCAAAGCTTAACAATCAAGTAATAGTACTTGCAATGCAGTACGTTATTTGAACAAAATGACAGTCTTTTTTATCACAGAAATCATTAGACCCTTTCTCAATGCCCAGAAGACCCTGAAGGCTTACTCTCTGTATTATTAATGAAAGTGCATAGACTGACAGCATGGTACATGGAAAACAACCTTGCTCTGAATTTCACAAAAACAACAGAACTCTGGAGGAAATCTGGAGGCATAGCATGAACCATCTATACTCTATACTCAATACTCATCAATGGAAACTGGGTGGAAGGTCCTGCCTTCAAATTTATAGAAATGCAGGTGGTGGAAGATCTCTCCTGGTCCACAAACACCAACATGGAAGTCAGAGCACAGAAGAGACTCAAAAAAAAAAAAGGAAAAACAACTTGCAGAAGAAGCTGCTGCAGTCAATTTTCTTTTACATGGAGAGTGTACTGTCACATTGCACATCTACAAAGTTATACCAGCAGCTCGGTGGCAGACAGGAGAGCTCTTCAGAAACAATCATTGGCTGCACAGTGCTCTCCTTGGAAGAACAGGTCTCACTGTTTAAGCAGAGCAACTAACATGCTTAATTACATGCTAATACCCTTCCCATCCTAGACACCACCTGTTCAAATTTTTGCCCTTTGACAGGTTCAGGTCCACCCCTTCATAAACAGACTTAAGAGCAGTTTCTACCCTGTAGCTATAAGAGAAATGAACAAAACCAAACAACATGCACTGACAGACTTCAACCAGAACAAACAAAAGTTACTCTTACTACAAATACATGTTTACACTCATTCTGCACCTAATTCACTCCTATTTTGTGGAATTTGCCCAGTTATAATATTAAACTATATAGTATTGTATTGTCTCCTTTCACTATAGTTAGTATTGCACTACAAATACACAAGTGCAACTACTCAGCTGCTTTATTTTATTATAGTATAATAGTATGGTCAGTTGTCACCATCTAAAGTTAAATATAGTTTGTGATATATTGTGCTTTCCCCTTTTTATTATTTTTGTGAATGTACCTTTGGATTGCTAAAATTTTTTTGTTGTACTGTGTGCAAAGATATAATCACTAATTAATGTGCAAATAATGTACACATTGTAATTGAACTATAGTAACTTTTGTTCTATTCATACATTTTTTTAATTTTAGTAAAGCTGTTCGATTTCCTTATTTTCATGCCATGTGTGCACATTTTTAAAATAAATGATTTTGCCCATGTGTCTTGGTGTCTTTTTTTTTCAATGAGGTGTTTCTGGCTGCTCTGTTGGCACATCTAACGGCAGTGAAATGACATTGCAATTTTGACCAACAAAAACCACTGCTTAGGTCAGTGATGTATTATTGAACCACATTTAAGCGGTGCGTTTTACAAGAGTGTGGGTGTATAAAGTTTGTTACAGACACAGATACATGCTCAAAGTGCACTAATAGCACTCAAAAGGCTTAGGTGTAACAGTGCTGCTCCCATGAGTAATTAAGAGATTGAGGACAGCCTCTGATTTTTCTGCATTCAAAATAGCAAAATGGATTTACACCCATAAATGTTAGTTAAAAATAGAGCTATGTATGTTTCTGGCTTTAAAAGCATAAGAAAGTGAACTAAACCAAGAACTACAAGGATATGCAGTCTGTGGCTTATGTGCAATAAACCATTAAGTAAAAGGTTAAAAAGCCATTTTGATGCTTAGCTGGGTATAATGTTTCCATTTTAGAGGACAGTTTTGATAAGCTAATAAGCTATTCCAAAGCTTGTCTCAACTCTATGGTTCCCTAATCCTTGGAGCACTTCACCTTTGCTCAGTGTGTGAGATAAAGTGTTGTAGCACACCTGTGTGTACATCATGGGCATGGCTTGTTGAGCCTTACACAGTGATCATCTCAAAGCAAACATGCAAAGTTCTCCCCTACAACCCTGTCACCCCTGCAGAAGAATTAGGCAGTGCTAGCCAGGCCCAAGTTGGTTGATTCAGAGGTTGTTGACCACTGTGGTATCTGTGTCACAAAGGATCTTAAAAAAACTTTGTTTATTCTGTTTTTACATAATTACTAGGTATTTAAATCACATTTCAATTACGATTCCTTAGGAAATGATTCAGTGTACCCTTTCACCGCGGTGGCTTATTTTCCTCTCTCTCCCTCTCTTATGCATGTTTTATAGTACTTGCTGTGGTCCAGCACCATGGTGGACGTGCCCAGTCTATTCAGTCCTTTGTCTCCAGTGGGGGACACAGTGTTGGACAGCCCACTATGTGGGGAGCTGATCATGAACATGGAGGATCTGGAGGACATATCCTGCTCCCTCAGTGACGACACCTTCAGTTTGCTCTATCTGCCAGACTGCCAAGGCTCCAGCTCTGAAAGCTCCACTATTCTGGGTACTGTTTTAGAAAACACACATCACATGTAAACTGTAGCTTAACTTCCATTTTATTCTCAGCTCCAAGTAAAAGAACACATCGATTTTCATTTTTTGGTTTAAATTTTTTTTTAAAAAGCTTCAGCTGCCCACTGTGTCAACATATGACAAATAGACCAGTAAATTATGAAATGCTAATGTAAGCCTCTAGCTCACAGTTGTTAAGAATGTTTTTTCAGTGGTTTCATATTACAGTGATGAGAGGCTATTTGGAGTTTTATGTTATCTATTAAGATAAAGACTCCATTCGAAAGATCCTTCATCTTATGGGCTAAACACTCAGAAAAGTAACTGGCCTAATTTTTATCATGCCACAGCTGTGGTGTGACAAACTAATTTGACATTCCAAGGACATTTTGTAGAATGACAAGGTTATAAAAAGTTCTAAGGGAGAATGTTTTAAGATTTTTATGACTATACCCCTGGTTCAGTTGAGACACTTGTGCTGAATTGCATTT
The DNA here is from genome assembly GCA_037974385.1 of Arnoldichthys spilopterus. NCBI lineage: Eukaryota > Metazoa > Chordata > Actinopteri > Characiformes > Lepidarchidae > Arnoldichthys > Arnoldichthys spilopterus. The sequence continues at coordinate 22,799,755 of JBBPDA010000126.1, forward strand.
GGAAAACACATTAAATGTGAATGTTTAAAATGAATGAAATTAATCATTCCTTTTATTTACTCAAGGCATAGCAGGGATGCTTTTTAAACAAATAATTAAACCATACATGCTAATGTTGCTAACAATGAATGGAAGCTAAAAGTCGCCAATTAGTACTAATAATGCTAATCTGTATATACTGGTTTTAATTAATTGTTAGCAGCATTAGCATTACTGACTGAACTATTTTATTAATCACCGTATAGACTTTATTTAGATATGCCAAACACTTTAAATAAATAAAATAAAGGGGAGTCACCTTAACACAAAATGCCAAATTATTACTATTTCACAAAGCTGTGTGTATGTCCTCCTTAGATGCCCTGAGTCCAGCCTCTAGTCCATCTTCTACAGTATGTGGAATCATCACAGGACAGGATGACATCACCCCCAGCCCCCTAAACCTTGAGTGTCGTGTGTGTGCAGATCGTGCCTCTGGCTTCCACTATGGTGTGCATGCCTGTGAGGGGTGCAAGGTAATTAGACACATGCAGGAACACAAACACATACACACTCACACATGTGTAGATACATTCTTACTATAACTGAGCATGTGAAAGTCTGAGGCATGTGAGAGCAAGGGCATAGTGACCTCCGTTGACATGTCACTTTTCCCCTCTTTGGCTTACATCCATTATGTGATGTAAATGCAGCATAAGTCAGCATGTTTGCATTTCATATTTGCATTCCTCAACAGTGTAAACTTGTCTTTTCCTGCCAGCATGGCCAATTACATTACCAAGAATTAAGACAATGAATGATTTAATGAAAAAAGGCCTTAGGTTAAATCCATTTGAGCTTGAAAAATCACACATTGTTTCTTAGAGAGGTGTAAACTGTTTTTAGAATTTTACTTTGTTGCTCTTTATACAACTTAAGGTTAAATTATCATGGAATATCCATGATATACATCCTGCTCCATCAAGGTTAGCCCCAGGACCATGTAAAGACCTTTAAAGAGGCATGTTCCCAAAGGAAGTCCATGGGTCATTAAAGTAATGGGGGGTAGGGTGGTGTGTGGTTGGGCCACATTGTCAATGAGGGAGAGGGGTAAATGAAAAATGATGTGCAGCATGGGTTTTTGGGTTTGTGAGGATGAGGGATCACAAACCCTAGAGGCCCAAACCTTGCCTAAAAGTGCACTATGGCAAAAGAAACTTGAAGATGTTTGGGGGAAATAGTTTTCATGTAAGCATGCACACACACAAACACACCCACAATCCTCTTCACCTTTAGGAAAATTATCTACTGCATCTCTCAGGAAACTATTTGTAATCATGGGCTTAAAGTTACAACACACTGCCAGTTTAGCATTGTACAGAAGTGGATGGGAAAGTTCACATTCATTCCAGCCCCCCTTCTCCCTAATGGCCCCAGGTTTGTTTTTGCTGGGAACTGTTTTAGGCTTCAAACTGTGGTAAAGAGAAGCAAATTCTTTTTCAGGTTTACTGCTCCCTGTGTTGCTCCTTGTGGTATAATTCATTATCTACTTCGTTATCACTTTGTCTTAGATATGAGGGCAAGATGTACAAGAGTCATGAAGTTCACTGTTTCGTTGTTAGTGCTTCAATAAACCAAAGTACTGCGTAAGTATTTGGTCACCAGAGAAAATGTTATTTAAGGCTATGTATTTGGGCAATTACTCTTTATTTCATATTTCTACACTAATATTAGAACAAAACATTAATAAGGTAATAAGGTATTTTTGTTAATTGGTGTGTTGGCTGAACCACTTCCAAATCTAGTGTTAACCATCTAAATCATGGTTCGTCTAAACAGTGCCATAGTATAAAATACCTTTTTTAAGGGTATTATATAAGAGTTATAAGAGTTTATATACCAAGATGAATACATTTTAACTATAATTCATTTTTACATGACCTCTTTTTATCCTTTAGAACATGCTTTATTTTAGTGAAAACCTGCAGCCACATTGGCCCTTTTCGAATAAGATTGGTGACCCTTAGAATAAAACAGGCTTTTGTGTCTTTAAGATGGCTGTGTTTATATTATGCAATTGAATTCTGTATATTGTGCTTTATTCAGAACATTCTGGTCTGATACAGTGTAAATGGGAGGGCTGAACTGTTTTAGGCTAAGTGTGTTTTTCTGTGACCTAACGAAAAGGTTAAAAACAGTGCTTAATGCTTTGAAACTTAACAATAACTATCAATTATATCAGTTTACTATAACATACTTTTTACATTTACGTTTTAATGTTGTTGTTGTACCAAATAATAAAGCAAAGTTTGTAATTTACAAACCTCTTTTTCCAGAAAAGTTGGTAAATATTTTTAAATGCCACAAAAACAAAAATCTGCCCTTTTTAAAAAATTCTCTTGACATTAAGTGTTTTGGCTGATCAACTTTATTTTATTTTGTAAATATTAAAACATTGCTTTTGATGCCTGCACACATAGAAACATGGAACAGAGCAAAATAAGAGTAAAAATTTATAAATTATTAAATTTACACCATTTAGAAACATTTTAGAAGCATGTCTAAGGCATTTTTATTCTATTGCATTTTATACACATTAATATTGTCACAACTTTTCCAAAATCCAGTTTAAATATTATTAGTAGATAGGGATATATTGGAAGTTAAGCAGAGGTAATGACATGAACAGTGTGTCCTTTATCGATATTTTGGGACTGGTATTTGTGACGTCTACTGTTCTTTGCTACTATCGCATAAAATTTATTTTGACTGTCAGAATGATCGTCATCTTGCATCAGCTGTTTATAGCCCACCATCCACTGTACAATGCCATGTGCTCAGTGTGTGTCTTTCCATGGGTAGGCATGTGTTCTAAAACAGCATGCCTATAAAGTGTTCTGTATACTGTGTTGTAACATTGACCTTTCACACAAATAATCTGCTGGTTCCCAGCAAGTGGGCACTGATTATTATAAAGAATCCATCTCATAAGTAGATGCTAAAACAAAGTCTGACATGAGTCACCTGGCCCCCTACCAGTCAAAATATACACAATACTCATACACAAAGCTTTATCATATTTTCTAGATCTAAAATTGCATGAACTTGCATTCATGCTCAGACTCATGTTTTATCATGAAGTAGAGGATAAAGTGCAGTAAGTTGAATACTGATGTTTCTGGTTCCTATTGGCCTGCCCTCTCTGTGCCTGCCCCTTCTTCAAACCTTCCCAGTGGTCTGACCTTAGACACACTTGGCATGAACATGATCAAATTAGTCACTCAAATAGCCTGATTCCTGTCCATTGCTTTAGACTTAAAAATAATGCAGAGGGATCTGAGAGAGGAAGGAATGAATCAATAATGTCTGATTGCCTGATACTGTGACAGAGACCTGCAAATAAAACCCAAGCCAAAAGGCTGCAAAAACACTGTTGCAACTTTTTAGTTACAATGACTTTGACTTGCATACTCACAAATAGGCCCAATGTAGCCATGATACCAGTTTTAGCACATTTCAACATAAATAGACAATATATCAAATATAATAACTGAGAAATTGTATTCTTTTCAACAAATATTTTTTAGTTTCTAGTTTAGAATTTGATGCCAGAAGCACATTTCAGAAAAGTTAGAACAGGGAAAGAAAAGTGTGAAAGTGGTGCTAAAAACCCACATTGGAACATTACATTAATTGGCAACAGGTCAGTGACATGATTGGGTATATATGAGCATTCTTGTGAGACAGAGTCTCTCAGGAGTAAAGGGTGATGAGGGTTACACAACTAAATGTGCTAAATATACTGAATTAAAATAAAAATCTTAATCTTGCAAAGAATTTTATTATCTACAGTAGCTACATAGTATCATCAGAGAACACCAGTATTGGATATCCATTATTTTTAGACCCTCAGGTAGCACTGCAAAAACAGATATGATTTGGTAGTGGAAATCACTGCATAGGCTCAAGAACACTTCCGTAAATCATTGTCTGTGAACACAGTTCTTCGCTGCATCCACATACACAAGTTAAACCTGCCATACAAGGAAGAAACTGTATAAAAACTGATCCTTTTCTGGGTTGCACTCTTTTTAGACAGATTGTGCTAAAGTGGAAAAATGTTCTGTGGTCTGACAAATCAAAATTCTTGTTAAAAATCATAGACATCAGGCTACAGAGGGCAGCAAGTCTTGTTTGCAATAAGCACAGAGTTCTAGATCTCTAGAAAATCTAGAGTCTCTTGCATTAGTACATATACCATGGGTAGACTGAAAAGGCACCATGAATGCCGAATATGCCATGGTCCAGTCCTTTTCGGAAAAGGCCTTGCTCATTTCTGCAAGACAATGCCAAACTACATGCACAAGTTACAAGAGCATGGAGCTGGTCAAGGTGCTATCCTGGTCTGTCTACAGTCAAGACCCTTCACCTATTGAAAAGATTTGGTGTATCATGAAATGGAAAATATAGCAAAGGAGACCCCAAACTGTAGAGCAGATGAAATCCCATATAAGGCAATGGTGGGACAACATTTAATTTTAAAAACTACTTGGTCTTCTCAATCTCCAAACATTTCAACATTTGATATGTTGTCTTTGTTCTAATTCCAGCACGTTTCAATTTATAACAGCAAGTGTATATTCAGTTTATTTAGTCTGCTTCCTGTGCTTTACCCAATCCATTTTATTTGTTTACATTTAGCTAGTGTGTGATTCAGAGATGTGTAGCCGCTGACGCTTCAGGAGTGTGAAATATGTCTAAGGTGCAGGTATTAGCATGGCCTATGTTTGTGGGTGGATATCCTTCCAGTTCCATTGGAAAGTAAATTTTATTTGCTTGTGGAGATCAGAGTGTTAATCAGTGAATCACATATAGTATGATATGCCTTATCACAAGGGTACAGTACACCACCCGTATCAGGCTATTACTTTACTACAGAGGGTTGTAAGTAGCCGCTCATCATTGAATTGATATGATGTTGATATAGACCCTGTTAAGTAAAAAAAAAAGTCTGAAGGATCGTAAAGTCTTCAAATTGTGTCATCTTCGAAGCTAAGCATGTCTGAATGTATTCCCCACAGGGTTTCTTCAGGAGAACCATACGCCTCAAGCTGGAGTATGACAAGTGCGAGCGCAAATGTAAGATCCAGAAGAAGAACCGAAACAAGTGTCAATACTGCCGTTTCCACAAGTGCCTTGCTGTGGGCATGTCCCATAATGGTAAGCGGTCTGCCAGTGTTTCAACAGAGATATCCATTAAGCTTTTAGAGATTTATTCTACAATCACATAGCAGTATATGGCCTTAGATTACTTTATTGGTCGTCATGTCCTGATGATATCACTTTCTGTTCAAAACAATATGTTATGCAATGACCATGCACTTTACACCATCTGTTTAGGTTGTTAGTACTGCTTGTGAAATCTTGCTTATCCAAATCATTTAATTATATGGCAATTTAGAAAAAGATGTTGTTAGAAGTCTTATTAGAAAACCAGTCATTTTTAAACATGGCAATTAAAAATTAACCTGCTCACTAAAGCCATTATTTGTTTTTTTGAAGTGTGCCTATCTAAACCTGCACAATGTGCATGACGTTAGCATTTTTGTGAGTATACTTTGTGGCTATATACCACAGACCTAGCTCAACAAAATAGATATTTTTAGCAAGTGCAGATGGTCTAGATGACGTGGAGATACATTGCCCTCTGTTGCTGTAGGACTTTCACCATATGAACTTATCAAGGACAAACCAGTCCGGTAGTGTGTGTCTGGGACAATTTTACATTACAAAATTTTCCAGTAGCACCCCCTCCTCATCTGAACTCTAGACTGCCTTTGAACTATATATGCTGCATGTTCATATAGACATATGTGTACTGGTAATAGTGGCCTCAGCCAGTGTGCTGTTTTTCAGGTTAACATCACATCACATCACACCACTAAGCCCATCTGCCCACTCCTGCCCTTTGTCCCTCCAATGCTGTGTCAAGTGCATGGTCACCTAGTACAGTCCTATATAGTGTACAGTTTGTTTATGTGCACATGTAGTCTTAGGAAGCCAAGGCATCTGTTTACAATAGTTACAATAGTATGTTTATTTTTCCAGTAAAACACAATATTGAGGTTAAATAAAAAAGCATAAATTCAGTTGAACATAACAAGATTGTTTGTAATGTATTTTTTGGTTTCTGTTAGTATTTATATATATATATATATGCATGTTAGACATGTATTTGATACATATTTGATACCGTTTTTGACTTGATAATTTTATTTTGATATTTGTTTAAAATATCTTAATTCTACAGAGTTTGAAATATATCTTGTATTCAGCCTAACCACAAAAAGCCTTTAAAAAAAAAACAGTCATTTGAGTATGGGTCTGTCTCTAACATAACCCTGCCCTAAACCCTTTCACTTTCTTTTGATGGGACACACCTAGATGCTTAGTTTTGATCACTCAGTGATCAAAGTGGGGGACAAAGTTGAGGTCATTACACCCTTAATATATGGACATAAAGTGTGTACCTTAAGTAAACATTTCACAGAAATTAAACTTGCTATTATACTGTGTGTATGTGTGGGCATATGTGTATTGTACGTTTGTCTTTCTCTTATAGCTATCCGTTTTGGGCGTATGCCACGCTCCGAGAAGCTGAAGCTGAAGGCAGAGCTGCAGACAGATGAGACAGAGAAGGGACCGACCCAGTTGGCTGATCTAAAAACTCTGGTCAGGCAGATCCATGACGCCTACCTCAAAAACTTCAACATGAGCAAGGCCAAAGCACGAGTGTTCCTCGCTGGCAAGACCAACACACCAGTGAGTGAGACTTTTCCATTGAAGCAGTCATTTTCCCTGCACTGCAAGTGTAGTTGATGAGCTGAGACCAGCCATGCTGGAATGACACAGCATAGCACTTTGAAGTAAGGGGAAAGTGGTGTAAATTTATTCTTGCTCAGGCGGGGAAATATGCTTACTTTCATCATGTTAAATTATACACAAAATATCGCAATATGCTTTTTGAGAAAAATTTTTAAAACATTTTTTGTTTATTTTTGTTTTGTTTTTTTTCCATTTCACCCACTCCTAATTCTTAGTATAAAATAAGTCAAAGTGACTATCTGTCTTTGTAAACACACTCAATCACACACAAAGTGCACCAAAACAAAATATGACTTCTGCATTTAACCTATCACACATCCACACATAGAGCAGCAGACAGCTATGAGAAGCGCCTGGGAAGCAGTCTACCAGGATGGTACCTTGCTCAAGGGTACCTCAGCGGTGCCTGGACAGGGACTTGAACCTGCAACTGTCTGATCACAAGGGCAATGTCCTAACCACTAGGCCACCACTGCCCAATTATGTAGTGGTGAGATACAGTTCTCCAAACCAATGCTGGTCCTGCAGTAGCCATGCACTGTACTTAAGTTTCCGTGCTCTTAAACACCTATTCAGTTTTGGGTGGGCTTTTTAACCTCTTCAACTACAGATTCATTTAAGTACTGAATGGGCATGTTGAGCTTTTTATCTTCAGACTTCAGTAACTACTATGAAAATAATATGAATGTTATACAGTTATGAGAATGAGGAATTGATCCTACCTAAACATTCTTATAGGTTAAGGGGGGGGGGTTTGGATCAGGTGTTTTATAGCAAGGAAACACCAAAATGTGTTGGGCTGGCATAATGAAACAATTTTGTGTTTTCTCACCACTGTTCCTGGTCTTCCCTCAGCCTTTTGTCATCCATGACCAGGACACTTTGAAGCAGGCCCAGCAGATCCTGGTCAACAAGATGCTAGTAGATGGAACGGAGGGATTGGTGCATGCACTGCAGGAGCGAGAGACAGAATCCAGTCTCTTTCACTGTTGCCAGTACGCCTCAGTGGAAACAGTCACCGAGCTGACTGAGTTTGCCAAGGCTGTGCCAGGCTTTACCAGTCTGCACCTAAATGACCAGGTGACACTGCTGAAGTACGGTGTGCACGAGGCATTCTTCGCTCTGCTGGCCTCCTGCATGAACAAAGATGGGCTATTGGTGGCCCGTGGCGGTGGCTTTATCACGCGCGAGTTCCTCAAGAGTCTCCGTCGGCCCTTTAGTGACATGATGGAACCAAAGTTCCAGTTTGCCACGCGCTTCAATGCACTGGAGTTGGACGACAGCGACTTGGCACTATTTGTGGCTGCCATTATCTGCTGTGGAGGTGAGGATCACTGACTTTTCAATGATTGTATTATATGAAAATATAATAGCAAAATAAAAATAATAAATCAAAAAACAACAACAAAAACAAAACATGTTTTTTTGGATTTTCACACTTTACAGCCTGAGAAATTTACTGCCAAAAATATAACATATATAAAAAATATAATTCAGTTATTGAATGTTTAAGTAAATTTTAATCCCGTTCCTTTCATGCAATATTAGTTGTCAGCATGGAAATAATCAGGTGGTAGGGTGCAAGCTGAGTGTTTCACCAAAAGACTCAATGCTTTCTATATACTTTATCATATGGTATTGCCATATTGTCTGCAAATGTTTGAACACTTTTTCTTAATGCTAGTTTAAACCGTGTGTGACAGTTTCTTTTTCTGCCTTTTTCGGCTTCAGTGTAAGCGGCTTTTTGAAAGAGGTTACATAATAACAGCCAGTCTCAGAGTGACTTGGGGGCTTTTCTCTCCTTTGAGCCAGCAAAAATAACCACAGCTTCCTGCAGTGTTCGTTCCAGCTGCTGCCCACAGGCCTCTGTAGGGCCTGAGAATATAACCACAGACTGCTGCAGGCTCATTCTCTTAGGAACCCCTCTCTAAACAGCATGCAAATACATATATTAAAGGATATATTGCAATGTGATAGAAAATGCTATTAACATAAACAGAAAATAATAATGCTTTGAATATTTTTGTCACTGACAATCTCTTTCTCTCTTTCCTGTCCATAGACCGACCGGGCCTGGCAAACGTGTCACATATCGAGTGCATTCAAGAAAGTATTCTTCATGCTCTACGGCTCCATCTGCAGGCCAATCACCCTGACAACACCTTCCTCTTCCCCAAGCTCCTGCAGAAACTGGCAGACCTTCGGCAGCTCGTAACAGAGCACGCTCAGTTGATCCAGGATATTAAGAAGACACAGGACACTTCTCTCCATCCACTATTGCAGGAAATCTACAAGGATATGTACTGAATGTTGAAACTAAGGGTTTGGGGTTTGTTTGTTTTTTTGGTTGGACATGAGGTAGCCTTTGTCTGGATAATTTCAGACGTCCTGCAACGTCAGGAGTATAGCAAAGGGACTGAATATTGCTCATGACTTTCAGGCCGGCTTACTGAAGGTCTGATGCAAGTTGGATTTGAGCTGGACATGGGTCCCTTAAATAAACTATTATGAATATTCCCAGAATATCTACTTGGCTATGATGATGGTTGTCCACTAAGGTCACTTTTTAGTTGACAGCCATTTTAGTACAGTGGTGCTTCAAAGTTTGTGAACCCTTTAGAATTGTCGATTCTTACATAAACATGACCTAAAACATCATCAGAAATCCTAAAAGTAGATCTCTATTGGAACTCTATTACAACAAATTAGATAAAAATTTTATACTTGGCCATTTATTTATTAATAATTTTCCAATATTAAATATCTGAAAGTGGCAAAATTATGAGAACCTTTTCTTTTAGTATCTGGTGTGTCCCTTGTACAGCAGTGACCGCAGCTAAATGTTTCCAGTAACTGTTGATGAGTCCTGTACATTAACTTAGGAAGACAGTTAGCCCATGCAACCTTGTAGAGCAGCTTTAACTCTGGGATGTTGTTGGATTTCTTCACATGAGCTGCTAGCTCCAGGTCTTTCCACAACATTCCTATTGGGTAAGGTCCACTCAGGTGTAACTCAGAATTGCTTATTTTAACAATGATACTCAAGATACTACCACCACCATGTTCCTTTCTCCAGACACAAAACATTTTATTTTTGCAAACAATATAAGGGCAGTAGAGCTGGAGAGCAGTGGCTTTCTTCTTGCACCCATCCCATGCACACAATTGTTATTCATTGTTTTTCCTGTAGTCGACCAATGAACTTTAATATTATCCAGGCCCTAAGTTGATTAGAAGATACCCTGGGTTCCTTTGTGAACTCATGGACTATTACATGCCTTTATGAAGTCCAAAACTCTTTAGAGATCATTTTGTTATGTTTTTAGTCCTCTGAAATCTCATTTGATTGTTCCATGATACACTTCCCCAAACATGTTGTGAAGGCCAGACTTTGATAGAGCCCTGTTTTTTTTTTTTTATGTATAATAGGGTGCCCCTCACACCTGATTGTCAGCCCATTGACCGAAAACACCAGGCTCTAATTTCATCTTCAAATTAACTGCTGATCCTAGAGGTTTACATAATTTGGACACTAACATATGTAATACTGGGACGGTTTCTTTTAAAAAATAAATTGCCAAGTATATTTAAGTGCCTCATTTGTTTAATCGGGTTCTCTTTATCTGTTTTCTGGACTGTTTTCTGTATCTAAATCTAATTACGTTTAATGTCACATTTCTGCGAAAAATATAGAAAATTCTAAAGGCTTCATAAACTTTCAAGCACCACTGTATTACACTGCCAGTGCCAAGCAAACTTCCTACTATCAAACTCTTCAAGTGGACTTATTTTATAACCTTGAAAAGCACTGTCCTATTCTCTCAATGTGATATTCGTAAGTTTGTTTTGAAAATGACAAGTAATTTTTAAATGCTGGAGTATGCAATACCTCATATTAAAAGGAATAACTAAATGTATAGTAGTTTAAGTCATACAAATGTGATTACACACTGTATATGCACTGTATAGCACTCCATTTTTTGTTAATCAAAAGATTTTTGATATTTATTTTATAAAGATATGAAACCAATGCCAAAAATGTATTATGTGAACAGATGTCTCATTTGGCAAAGAAAAGTGCCTTTCTTGTTGCTTTTGTCACAGTATGCCATATAAAACATGCATATTACCTTCTGAACACATGAATACATTGTTCAAAAGTTCACCAATAGCATTATGAGATGGCTTGTTGTTTAATTCTAAACAGACATTAAAGAGAAATATTGTATGTGAACAGGGAAAATTATGTAAATATCAGGGAATATTAAATTGTCTAGATACTCAGGGAAAACCAAGCTTCAGCTTTTAACTTCAAGATATGATTACCAATCTCAGAACTAGGCTATACCAGGTACACTAAACTACTGGCACTTTTTTAAATGAAAATAGTTGTGATGCTCTTCTTGATGGGAAACAATTCACAGATTTTAATTGTTTGTGTGTAAAGGGATTTTGGTTAAATTAATTAATCTGGTTTAACAGAGTGTTTATCTCATGGAGAGGATCTCCTATTTACAATGGCAGTTGGCTTAGTGTGACTTTGAAATCTGAAAGCAAATGTAAATGTGTAAAGTCCAGTCAATGTTATGAATAAATGTACTTGATTGTACATATTTGTTTAATCTGCACATGGCTTTCAGACCCTTCAGATGTTTCTGTTTTTGCTTTGCTTTGATTAGACTGATGTTCAGATGTTGATCAGATGCTTGATGATCCAAATCGTTACCCCAAACGTAGCAGAATTTTGATTTCTTTTTAAATTAAGGCTCAAACCTTATAATACAAGGCAGTGCTAAATTAAATAATATTTCATGCAGTTATATTTATATTTTCCAAGTACACATCTCAGGATTTACATGATTTTATATAGAGCTGGAAAGTCATATTAGTTAGAAATACCAGAATATCATATGAGGATTTTTCTAAGCTTTAATGTTTATTTTTATTGCAAAAAAGTATGCTATATATATATATATATATATATGCTATCACTAAATTAATTATTAATTATGAATTATTGATAAAATGTATACTCTTTCATTTTACTCATTTGAAGATCATAATGCCTTTTGTTATACATACAGAATCCAAAGCTTTGAGTGTATTTCATGGATATACCTGACATATTGAGAATCTCTGAACATATGCTTAAAAGCAGTAGGAATGCTGTCCAATCAGCATTTTGAGAACAATTGTATGTTATAGTCTGGGCACCCAAGGTCAGATTCTCCATATAAAATGTGGTATGTGAACTTTCAGTTGATTGTGTTTTTTTCTTCTAAGGAGGTCTCAGAGCTTATTTGAATTATTATAGCTTAATCTAGGTCAGATCTTGACAATTGTGGAGCATAATAAGGTGTTGTGCCTTCCCTTAACTTAACAGCTATGGGCTTATATTATTGTCTGATGGAGGACCTGAAACTAAATAGTACGTCTGTTATAAAGCAAGAGAAGACTTGAGAAAGGATTTAAGAAAGGACAAAGAATTTGAGTTTGGAGAAAGCAAAGTTATGTATAATTTTTTAAAAAAGCCTATACCACAATAATAAATGGTGGTGGGAGTATGATGATACTGGGTTGCTTCAAGTTTATCCCTTGTGTGGTGTTTGTGTTTTTGTTACTCATCCAGTGTTTGCGGATCTGATGGACCCACCACATTATTTGGTTTTAAATCAATACGGCCATAACAATTTATGTAAAAATAAAATATATATTAAAAAATACTGATAGATGTTTACCTTACTCCAATTACAAGCAATTAAGACAGCTTATACATTTAATTTTCATCAGTTACCTCTGTTAGATCATATTTATAAATAACAGTGTTCGATGCATGTATACTACAGTGTATAAATAATAGAGCATAGGTACATGTAAACTATGTTTTTCTGTCCATTTTGGGCCCACACACCTCACAGTGCTTCTTTTTGTTGCTACTGGCTGCAACCTAGAACGATGACAATACTTAGATCAGGAAATTCTCATATCTCAATTTTTTCTCTATTTCATCCTCTTCTTCAAAGACACTGTCAGTCTTTAAATGGACAGACACATGATCTTCACATTCTAACAAATCTTCCTCTTCATTATCTTCCCAAGTTTCTCTGTCTTTGAAAATCTCTAAGGCACTTTTGTCATCTTGATCAAATGTAATGCAGAGCCACACATGCAAAGCAATTTATTTGTTGTGCTCCATCACCAGTTTGCAGGTAGAATAAAGTAAGAGGCAGTAAGGAATGGTTTCCACAAGACAGAGGGTAAAATGCGGCTGCAGACAGATTTCCATGCTTGAAATGTAACAATGATGGAAGAGGAAGGGGAAA
>JBBPDA010000126.1:22832669-22842854 GCA_037974385.1 Arnoldichthys spilopterus
TGTGTGTGTGTGTGTGTGTGTGTGTGTGTGTGTGTGTGTGTGTGTGTGTGTGTGTGTGTGTGTGTGTGCGCGCCTGTAATGTTACCTGAGACACTGTTGCTTTAGTAACAGTGACTTAAGACTATGCCATTGTGTATGCCAGATCATCCTGGTTTTTTTCCCCTCTTTTTATTTCCCTTTCTCACTCTCCTTCTTTTTGTTCTCTCCTCCATTGGCATGGATTTACCGACTTCAGGACACATTGATTTGTGTTATAAATCTTAATGCCTCTTTTTTCTACACTGGTATACTCTCTTGCCTGTGCTTTCTTTCTCTTGTACTCTGTTTAATTCCCACACTCATTTAAATGTTGTCTGAGTGTACACACACACACACACTTCGCTTTCAGAGAGAAACAGAAGGCATCAACACTCTACTGCCACATTCCTGTCTTTGTTTGTGTGTACGTTTATTTTTGCGTGTGAGTGTGTTTTTCTCTCATATTTACTTCTTTTCTCCCCATTTACTTAAGCTTTAGCCAGCTTGCAGGTCCAGACCAGGCTTCTCTCCTTGTGGAACAGAGCCTTATCTTGCTAGGATGATAAAGAATCGTGCTTTGTTTTGCCTCACAGGAAAGCAAAATTGATGTGTTTTCATTAGAGGGGTCAAATTTTGAATGAAAAAATATTTATTTAACAAATGACCATTCAGATTTAGCTTTTGAAAGAACAGATAGGAGCATATGCTTCGCAAAACACCATAATAAAGTACCAATAGAAAGCTGAAATAAACTGCGTTGTCATGTCATAGCAGATGGATAGTGAGCTACCCTTTTGTAGGAAGTGTAATGGTTTTTAAGCTATAGAGGATGTGGAAATCTATAAATCTATACAACTGAAACCTTAAAAATGGAAAGAAAGAATAATAGATTTGTTTATATCACTGCACACTAAATTTCATAACATTGCTTGGACTCAAGCCTGAATCAGCTGGACACAGCTCTGCACTGTTGTGCATGCATTTGCCATATTTATTAACCTTGAGGACTTTGCAGATACAAGATACTGAGGTAGGTCACATGTTGTGTCTTCTACTGTGTCTCTTGTTGTGTTCCAACATGCTCTGTCTCCTTGTTTGACCTTGGGCTTTGGAAAAGTTTAGCATATTAAAAGTAATAGAAGGGGAACTGAAACAAAAAAAATATTTATTCCCTTTTTCTTTAGTTTTTTTTCTTCTTTGTGCTTTTTTTCTGTTCTTTCTTTCTGTTCTTTACGCACACAACTGACAACAGCCCCTCTAGCTACTTTTTAAGCAAGCACTGCCATGGATGTCCCATTCAGGGTGTATGGGTTACGTGATGAGTGGAGACACTCTAAAAATGGCTGAGACATTTTTAGATGAATATTTGTGTGTGTGTGTGTGTGTGTGTGTGTGTGTGTGTGTGCGTGTGTGCACGCGCACTCCATAACGGCTTGCAGACCGCACTGTGGGCTTATGTAAGCACATGATAACACTGGATCATGCTTTGCTTCCACAAACCCAGTGGAATAGTGTTTGGGGTTGGGTGTGTGTGAGGTGAGGTGGGGGCTGGATGGACTTGCGTTTTCTGGTTATTGTGACACTTTAGCCTCAAACAGCAGAAGTATCTTTGTCTTCATAATTGAAACAAAGCCTTTTTGTATGTGTGTGTGTATATGTGTGTGTGTGTGTGTGTGTGAGAGAGAGAATGGTCTTTGTGCAAAGTGGACGAACATGGTCTAACCTCTTTCTTTTTCAGTACAAGTACTGAAACATATCAGATTTGATACAGTGGTGCTGGAATGTTTGGGAACCCTTCTCTGATTCACTGTATTTCTGCAATTTCATTAAAGACATAACAATAGATAAAGAAAACACGCAGAATTAAATGAGTTATTTTTTCATTTATCAATTAAACAAAATGAACCAACATTAAATGTCTTTGCTGTCAAAAGTTTTCCAATAACTAGTGTCCTTGAGCAGCAATAACTTTTAACCAGATGTTTCCTGCAATCATTTTTCTGTACTTTACTCTGACCTCCTTACAGAACTGCTTTGACTTTTTAATAATGGTGGTCTTTCCTGAATGACCCATGCTTCCCATCCTTCAGGTCTTGCCACAGCTTTCCTATTGGATAAAGGTCTGGACAGCTATTCCAGAGAATAAAATGTAGTCTGCATTGACGATTTTTGGTTGATTGGTTGCTGTGTTAAGGATTATTGTAAGACCCAACTTCTGTTGACCTTAAAATCATGATCAGATGCATTTACATTCTCCTGTAGAATTTTTCTGATCCAGCAGCAGCAAAACTGCCCCAAAATGTCATACATTTCACAGGGATGAGATTCTTGTGCTGCAATGCATCATTAAGTTTTAAAAAAAAAAATAACGTTACTTATTTAAGCCAGAAATTTCTGTTCTGTTTTTGCCTTGTCAGAGCACAGGAAATTCCTCCAGTAGTCTTCTGTCCTTCAGGAATCTTTAAACAGTCCACAGAGTTCTTGGAGAGTAGTGGCTTACTTCCTGGTGTCATTGCATATACAGTATGTTTGTTTGCCTGGAGGTGGACTCCTGTATACTGTCATTAACCTGAACGATGATTGGACCTTTTTATTCTATGTATCCTCTGTACCAAAGGGATATTTCTAGAGGTCTCATGCTTCTGGCAACAAAGATAGAGCAGAGGTAGTATGGGTGACTCTTTCCAAAGTGACCCATTCTAGCAGAGTTTTCGAACAGAGCTTGCGAACAGAAGGTTGTGGGTTCAAGTTCCAACCCAGATACCACTGATGTAGCCTTGAGTGAGGTCCCATCCTGCTACACTGCTCTCTGGATACTTCACTTGGCTGTCTGCTGCTCCACATGTGCACGTGTGATGGGTTAAATGCAGAGGTCACATTTCATTGTGGTGCACTTTGAAAGTAAAAGCGACTTATTTGTAATTGTCAACGCTCTCAATCATACACAAAGATCCAATACAATTTTATGTTGAACTGCTTTGTTTATATCAAAGTCTTTTAGCACCACTGCTAATAAACAGCTAAGCTTTAAACTGATTTTTAATAGGGATGCACAGTGATCTCTCTGATCCTGATGTTATCCAGCGTTTCGTCCTAGTATCGGTCCGACATTTCTAGTATTTTTAACTTGTTTTTGTAGAGATTTTTCTGTGTGTGTGTGTGAGGGTGGCTCTTGCACAGCTGTATTGAGTGGGAGATGTGTCCTGCTTGATTACAGTCATTATTCATGTTCACTCACACCAGACGCTGTGCTGTTTCTCGTTTTTGTTTCTCTCACGCTGAGTGTAGCTCTTCCTGTGGATGTGTCTTTGACTGGCTACTGACCTTTGACTCAACAACCGGCTGTGGTGGGGATCATATTTCAGACTTCGGTTTATTTATGAATTTTTCATGCTATTTTGACTGTGCCTTTCAATGCAAGTATAAAATAAATACAGTGTCTTTGAAAACAGTATAATAAAAACTAGAGTAACATGTGTCCACCATCAGTGCAGCAATGTATTGTTTGCACTTTTTATGGCTGTTCTAATGAAAGCAGTATGGGTATTGGTTTCAGTAGATATCCATATTCAGGTATCAGGAATGGATTAGGAAAAAAGTGAATCAGTGCATCTCTAATAAAAATACCAGACTGTGGTTCCTTCTAAGAAATTGTTAGTGCATATTTATTTTCTCCTGGATGTCTGGTACTGTGAAAGTTGCATAATTGGGCAAGCCCAGAGCATTTGGCCTTGTGGCTTTTCTGTTTCTGTAGAATGTTTGTCCTTAGTAAAAATTTCCTAAATCTGAATGTATGTAGTAGTTAGTACTATTCAATATTATAATTTGTCATTGTGAACACTCCCCGTTACACATAGTGCACCACAGGGTACATTTAACCCATCCACACACCAAAGCGTAGCACCATACAGCGGTCAACAGCACCCAGGGAGCAGCATTGCAGGATGGCTCCTTACTTAATGGGACGTCAGTGTTGCCTGGGCCGGGACTCTCCAATCACATGAGCAAGTCCCTAACCATTATGCTACCACTACCCACTAAAGAAGGACAGCTGGTGAATTGGCCACAGGGTTATGGGGACCCAGTGCACATTGATGCATGTGGGGAGTGGAAGCAAGCCTGTCTGGTCTGACCACACAGAAGAGCTACTGTAGTAAAGTTAAAACTTTCTCTGATGGAAAAGTGTCCGAACACACAGTCAGAGGTGTTTTGGTGATATGAGGTGGTTTTACTGTTATGGTTAATTTGTGTGTGCGTGCGTGTGCGTGCGTGTGTGTGCGTGTGTGTGCGTGTGTGTGCGTGTGTGTGCGTGCGTGCGTGCGTGCGTGCGTGTGTCTTTCAGGACTTTAAGCTCAAAGAGGTTAAATGGTCAGTGTTGGGGAAATTTGGACCTCTAGACTTCAATAGCCTGTAAACATGTAATGTCAGCACTGCTGACTGATCGCATGCACTGTTTGTAGAGCACAATGTGTAGCTGTCTGCATTTGTTTTCCAGAGTGACCTGTGTGTGGGGGTGGGCCTGTTTAGTCTGCGTTCCTCTATAAACAAATGGGCATTTTTTGTTAGAAAATCTAGTAAAATGTCTGATATTTTAATTATAAATTTAATGCATCACAATGTTTTGTCTTTCTGAACAAAATGTGATCGCAGAATAATAGTACTACATTTATAGAAGACTATGAGTGCACTGTTTTCTAAAAACAAATTGTGTTGTTTAAGAAGGAAGAGAAGGAGTTTTGTTTAAAACAAATATAACAATAGTAGCTTCATGATATGACATACAATCAGACAGTGTTGTGCAGTTCATGCAGTTACTATTCATTTGTTTACAGTCTGTAAATTTCAAATGTATGTATTTATTGTTTTTAAATAATAATAATAATAATAATAATAATAATAATAATAATAATAATAATAATAATAATAATATCATTTTTAAGACAAGATATCTGCCTATTTCTCTGTTTTTTAAATACGATAAATTCTCAGTTCTCTACCCCTTACTCATTCATTTGAAAATCTATGGCCTCATTATTCAGTTAATTAATCATGTAGGGCACATTTCTTAATTTTTTATCTGGAGCCTATGAAGCTGTGCTGACTCGCATATTAGAATTTTAATCCACACTTCTGCAACCACATGAATTTATATGATTTAACAAACTGATTCTGAACATTTAAATGATGATCGGTCATAGAAATTGTAACAATCTGACGCCTCTAGGCTTTATGTTCATTGGGAACAGTGCATTAGGGCGCTCTTGAGACATCAGACCGCTTCAGAGGGTGAGGAACATGCATGAAATTTGCACTAAAGGGAAACGAGCTCAGGACGCAGCCATAGGATGCAGTTTTTTTAGCTACCTAAAAGAATTCTAATCCAGGGGCAGGGGAAGTTTTCAGATTTGGGAAATAGTTCCTCTAAGTAAAATGTGTGTCACAAAGGTGTGTCAGTGTGGATATGTTTGAGTGCAAGTCCATATGTGGGTGTGTGAGGTTTTGAAGTATGGTAATGACATGCTAAAGAGCTTTAAGCATCATCAAGTGGATTAGCCTACCAGATTAAAGAACATGAGGCTGCCTATGTTTCCTTTTTCCCTCCCTCACTTCATCTTTGTTTACTGTCTTGCTTTCCTTTTTCTTTGTACAGCGTAACTCCTGCTATGTGTGGAGTGGAGTAGGAACTGAAAAAACTGCTTTAGAGGCTCTGATAGCAGTAGCAAAACATGGAGCAGGCTCCTTTCGTATATTAGAGTAGCATGGACATTCAAAGCTGTTAGAAAAATGTACACTGAACGCACTTGAGCTGACATGATTATTTGATCGCAAAACACACTTTTTCCATGAATTGACCCTGATCCGTTTGTTGGATATTGAACATTTTACATTCTCCTACTGGTCTCCTGTATAGTAAGAATCAGAGCCTGTTATATGTATTTTTTCCTCAATGTTTTTTTTTTATAATTTTTATAAACTTCCTACTTTATGTTTTTGCTACAGTAGGAGATCTATTCTTTTAACTGGTTGTTCAGTTGTCTAAGTTGGTTTTTACTTGACAATTAATATTGAGAGCTCTGGTGTGCACACACAGTGTTTACTTATTTTTACCCTCTATCTCTAACACACGTGCACCCCAGCAGATCAACAGGTGGGTCTGGATGACCTGCAATTGACCCAGGAGTCACCATGGTAACCCCTGGTCTCTGTGGCTACCTCTCTTTTAAGCCTGATGAGTGTTTCTGTCTGCGAGTAAGTGACTGAGCTCTGAATGCAGGTTATTTTACAGCGTAACCTGGAAAGTTAACAGGCCGGAGTGTTCTTTGAGTCATGCAGACAGAAACAGCTTGCATTAAATAAAGAAACTCGTATGATGCAAATAATCTGACTAATCTCACTCGCTGTGTTACGTATGAAGTGTCTCCCTCTATCTCTGTTTATGCAGTTTGGCTCACAGAACTTGGGTTGCTGTGGTGATTTCATGCCATTTGGCCAAACACTAAGTCAGTCTTTTGCTCTCGCTCTCTTTCTTTGTGTGTGTGTGTGTGTGTGTTTGTCTCTCTCTCCCTCTCTTTCTCTCTCTGTATTTATTTATTTATTTATTTATTCATTTCTCTCTCTTTCTTTCATTCTTTTTTTGCACCCCCCTTCCCAAATGGGCGGAGGGGTAGATTACAGATTCTAATCTGTGAGAAACAGAGGATGCTGAAAAGTCCCAGGGAGGAGGAGTTGCCATGGTGATAGGAAGGGATTTGTCTGTGTGGGAAGAGAAAAAGAGTGCGAAAAAAAAAGGAGAACAGTGACTACTCTGGCATTCTCTGCCAGAGACAAGTCCTCCAGTATTCAAGCCTTTCCAGCACTGTCTCTGCCAGCAGTCGACCAAGTGGGTGCGACTACAGTGTTTAACTTCACCTAACAGCCGTACATTTGTCCCCAGGCTCGCGTTTCATTTGGAGAGATGTTTGGTGTTTATCTTTGTGTACACTTTAACCTTGACTTTTTGGATTTGCATGCTGCTTATATGTGTGTGTGTGTGCCTGCCTGTGTGTGCGTGTCTGCTTGGCAGCCTAACCCAGTTTTCCCCTTTCTGGCCTGGGATTAATTAGGCTGCTGTGTGGTGCTGCTGGCTGGTTTAGGTGTTTGAAGTCAAGCTTTAATTGAGCTCTGTCTACAGAGCCACCAGACTGGGGGGCCAAGGCCAGCGTTCAGAGGAAGCTTGGAGGTGACTGTTGGTGTGTCAGAGTTAATTCAGGATTCTGCTCTGTTTTTTGAAATGTATTGCCTCTGACAATCCAGTACAATACTGCATCTGCCATGAAGTCGAGTTCATATCAGCCCTGCAATGAGCCCTAAACACTGACCCCAATAGAATGCCAAGAAAATTAAGCCACTGCTCATAAAATCTTGTTCAAATCTCTTTACTTGCGTCGTTCCCTTCTATTTGTTTAAGCTTAACATGGAATACATATGCTGATTGCAACAGTACATAACTGGGCTAAATGAGCGTGATTATGGCTGAAAGATCATTTGAACCTAAAGGGATTTAATGGCCCTTTAATATGAAATCACATTTAAACATATACAATGCAACCCCTTCAGCATAAGCTTTTCTAAACTGGAAGCTCCTAGGGGGAGTGAAGGAGGATTTATATATATATATATTATAATTCAAATGGGACTCTTGCATGCCCAACATTATCTTCTACATCCTGGACCTCCCCCACCACCACAGCCTACACACACATTTGCACACACACATACTACACATCCAGTGTAGTCACATGAGGGCTTTGTTTTGGTTTGGCTAATGTGATCTCTCACTGTCACACAGAGACCCCCTATCTTTCCCAGGGTTTGAGTGTGTGCCAGTGGAGGCATTGGGAATGCATGTGTAAGGGCCCACTTGAGGACACATGAAAGAAGATACTCCTAACGTCTTAGATTTTTCATGCGCACATGTTTTTATGAACTGGGAATTGGATGCACTGTAAGACAACAGAAAAGCAAGGAGACATACAGAGAGATGGGGGGACAATGGAAGAGAGAAATGCACAGAGCAAGTCATTGTCTACAGTGGCCAGTCCCAAAAAAACTTGTAGCATTTCCTAGATCTGCTAGATCTGTGCAGAGCATTTAAGATTATGATCTATGATTTCATATTACAGGAAAAATCTTTTTTTTTTTTTACACAGGCTTTAGGATTCACATAAACATCCTATTTTACTTGCTCACTTTCTCACTTGAATATTGCAGTGTTCCATTTCATATCCTGTACTCTACTTGTTTTAACCCTTAAAGCTGTTTTCCCTTTCACTCGCTGTCGGAACTGCAAGCGTAGATGTGATACGAACTGAAAGATTAGAATCTGCTTTTTGCACAGAATCTCTTCACTGGTTCAAAGATTGTGAATATTTACTTTGGTTATTGACTTGTAATGGATGAAGCAGAACAGTACAGTCCTGTAATTCCACTGTTTGTCTGCTGATGATGGAGCAGTGCTGCAGTTGTGGCCTCCTCTCGGCCTGCCCACTTTTCTGTCAGGCTGACCCTCAGGACAGTTGCTTTATGGGGCAGTGGAGAGTGCCATACTGGCAGGGTATGGAGGAGGAGGAGGAACAATAGGCAGCACTGTCCCATCCACTGTGTGCTCACTGGTCAGGAATGTACCAATAGTGTCGCTGTCCACTGCAGAAAAGCCTCCTGCGGCCGTTTCTAGAAAACCGAGCCACTTAGCCAAAGAGATGTTAACAAAGGTAAAGGGAGCCAGAGTTTATTGTTGCTGTGGCAGGGTAATCTCTGCTCTCTGCAGTGGCAACACTGAAAGAAGAAAATACTTGTTTTTGATGTTTATGTACATTAATGTAATAAGTTTATTTTGTATTTTTAATACCATTGCTGTTGGTCTGTGCATCAAGACATGTTCACAGTAAAGTAGAGCTGCTACTTCCAAATGAGATTAAAGCAATATGTGTAAAAATTACTTAAAATTTGAAGTGAATGTATGTGATGGATGATTGAACACCATGTTGGAGGTAGTGCAAGTCTTCTGTGTGTGTGTGTGTGTGCGCGCGTGTGCGTGCGTTTTAATGAGATGGCCTCCAGCGGAGAAGAAAGTGCTTAGCCTAAAGAACCAGCCCATATCAGTCCCCCTGTAGGCCAACATCAAAGACTGCCATCACATGAGGGCAGGATCACGAGCGTGTGTGTGAGTGAGAGATGCCTCCAATACACAGTGCATGGCTAATGAGGGAGTGGTCTTTTTGAATTTGCTGTAATGCGCGTGTCTCCCCCACTAGAATGTCAGAAATGTTATACGGGGGTTTGGGGGGTGGGGTGCACTTGACAAAGGGTCGGGTTTGCGAGTGTGATTAGGGATTACAGGAGGTCAGACTGTAAAAATGGACCCAACTGAACCATACTGAGCCATTTGTAGCCTGTAAAAGATTTTTGAATATAAATAACAGGGACAAAGAAAATGAATATTAGTGGGTATCCTTTAGACTCTGATTCTTGGTGCAAGAGAGAAATGTAATATTTGCTTTGTCATCCAGATTGCCAGCTATTAAATGGAGTGATAAAATGAGTGATATATATATGCTATATGTTTGATGCTGAACACAAAATCAAATGTTTTTGGTGGTGTTTTGAACAGCCTGTAATTGAGGCTACTTTTATCTCTTTGGTGTTTATTCAGCTTTTCTTTTCCATTTGTTCTCAAATCAGACAAGATGCAGAAAGAGGGAGTTTTGCTTCTTTTTCTATGTCTGACATGTTTTCATTCATTTTCAGGAGACAAAATCTCATCATCAGAGGAAAACCAGCATTTGCATGTGTGTGGGTGTGGGTGTGGGTCTGGGTGTGGATGTGTGGGTGTGGGCACGTATTTACCGGCTTGTGAGGTCCAAATGTCCTCATAAAGATAGGAATTACAGGAAAATCTATTGAAGTGAGGACATTTTGATGGTCCTCACAAGGAAACAAGCTGATTTCTCCACATATTTAAGTTTTTTTAGGAAAAACTAAAAGTGCAAAAAGATTTACTTTTGTTTACTGAGGTTAGGTTAGGTGAGGTGTCAATGGAAGGACTTCACAAGTATAGCTGTGTGTGTGTGTGTGTGTGTGTGTGTGTGTGTGTGTGTGTGTGTGTGTGTGTGTGTGTGTGTGTGTGTG
>JBBPDA010000126.1:22843861-22855466 GCA_037974385.1 Arnoldichthys spilopterus
TGTGTGTGTGTGTGTGTGTGTGTGTGTGTGTGTGTGTGTGTGTGTGTGTGTGTGTGTGTGTGTGTGTGAGAGAATGAGGGTGTATGTAGTTTTACCCTGTCCGGACAGGTCCTGACTTACCGGAATGTCAACTGCATGCGCACACATAGCTGCAGGGTGTCCCTTAGCTGGTCTCTCAGTCTGAACTACCAGCTGTTTGACAACTGTGTGCCATCAGTGTCTCCAGATTGTGTGTATGCCTAGGGATGGTTGTGTGTTGTGAGTGTGTAGCGTACCCATGGAGGATCGAGATGCTGTGTGGAAGTCCCTGGATGGAGCTGTGACAGTTAGCACTTTAATTCTCAGTAATCCTCCAATCTTTGGGGAGGGCTGGTCTGCCCCTTCCCCCCCAAGTCTGTATCAAACAGATGGGGTGTGCATGCATGTGTTTGTTTTTGTACATTTTCAGAACAAAGGTGTCTAGACTTTTTGTTTCAGGACCAAATAAATGGTTCTTAAATTGATTATTTCTTATGTAATACATATGAGCTATAGGTAGGGGTGAGTGATCTTGTGATCTTCTATCATTATCAATCTTGAACACATCCACAGTCTACTTTTCAAGAGAACCATATCGATTATATTTTTTGTTCTCCTACTGTTTCTAAACTTCACATAAAACGTTTATGGTTCATAATAATTGTTTATTGTTCACAAACCAACAGAATGATTGCCTACTTTGTGGTTGTACTGGCAGGACACATTATTGCGACTATGACAGTTTTTCATGCTCGTACGTGTATATATATTTTTTGTCTTGTACTCTTATTTACATTTAACTTATTTTCCTGTTGATCTGAGTACTTGAAAAGCCTAGTCAGTTTTATCAGTTTTATAATTATCAGATTGATAGTTGGCTGCTGAATTTTCTTGTGAAAATATATTTTTTTCTTTTTTTATGTTTGTATGAAAGTGTTAAATCAGCTGATTTAAAACTATTTAAAAAATACTGAAAATAAAGATAAAGTCAGGATTTAAAGATTGTTTTGAAAAAAGCATCATTGTGTTTTTTTAATGCTTCTAATACCTAAAGACCATTGACTCTGGAGATTTTAGATGGTACATTTCTAAATTGGGAGGAAAGGTCATATTTTACATTTTGGATCGTGATTGTTTGTTAAAGAGATTATGGTATGAAGTTTTCAGAAGATCCTCCACCCCCAGCTATAAGTATGTGTCTGCATGTCTCTCACATCCCAATACAACGTCAGGACAATGATAGACAGTCATTGAATTCCCTTTAAAAAGGTCAGGTTACCATATTGTTACCCTTAGTGCTGCCACCTATATTCTACAATAGAGCTCAGGAATCAGGCTCTCCCTCAATAGAACCACCCAGCTGCAACCGGATTTTGTGTGTGTGTTTCATATTTCTCTCAATACATCCATGCTGACTGTGCTGCTTCAGGGAGCAGGAAACACCTTGTCCAGGGAGGCAGCAGAACGGTTTCTGCCCATTGTGCAGATAAGCACACACACATACACGCAATTTGCTTCTGTGTTTAGTTGAAAGGGCCCTCTTATTATCTGAGTGAAGGGGGTTGTCACCTTTATGCCAGTGTTCTGAGATGCTGACCTACCTTTCTGTTAGCCTTACCTTATCCTACCCATCTCTAAATCACATTTAGTGTTCTACTTAACTTATTTACTCTTCTAGTTATTGTCTCTTACTTAAAAGGCGTGAGCGTAATTGCAAAACAATACCGCAGTGTGTTGTTTTGGGTTTCTGTATATAAGGACTCTTTGTATTGATGGTTTGTTACAAAATAGTAATTGAATAATGTTTATTGGATGCACTGGTTGACCAATAGGATGCACAAATCTTGTTGCTTTTCCTAGGACACTACAAAGTTAAGTGGAGGGTACCTGACCAGGGTTTCTAGTGGCAGCTTTGGTAGGACTTTAGCTAGTGTACATTTTTTTGTTTGTTTGTTTTTCAAAGCACTGTTCTTAGCATAGCAATGAGTGGCAGTGGTCGCCTTGTGATTAGGTTTATGTTTGCACGTTCAAGTCCATCCCTGGCACCACTGAGGTACCCTTGATCAAGGTATTGTCCCTCTACACTGCTCTCTGGACAATGTTGATAGCTGCCCGCTGCTCCACATGTGCACATGTGATGGGTTAAATGCAGAGGTTATTATGTTGTGGTGTATTCTGATATTAGCAGAAAATGCCGGAATGGATATCAGAGTGAAAAATCAATGAGTCTCATGTAATCCTGTAACAAATCCAGACAGCTACAACACAAAGGTCATGTGAATTTCAAGGCTTAGCAGGTTTTAAAGAGATGTCGTCTGATTAGTATCTGTATTGGCCAATTCAGGATTGGTATCCATATCAGACAAGAAAAAAGTGGTACCGTGCCCTCTCTACTTTTCATATCAGAAAACTATCAAAATTTTATCAATTTTATTGAGTTCAGTTGTGTGTATCCGTGTATGCTTCCACTCGTGTGTATGTGACCGCGAGGGAGATTAGATATAACCGATACAGGGCTTTATGGATGTTGTCTGAACATTGGGGGGGTTTCTTTTTAAATCCATTCTAAATTCTTTTTATAATGTTTATCTTTTATACTCAATTATGGAAAATTATGTAGGGATACAGTTTTCACTTCACTAATGTTTATTTACATCTTCTGTAAGTTCCTGTGTGAGAATGAACGTGTGGTTGTGCATGCCTGTGTTTGTGTGTTTTATTAATGTGCTGAGGTGTCTGTAATGGCTGCATTCTGCCTCTCATGAATGTTTTATTAAATGCTTCTTGATTATTCATGAGTGAATTTATTTTTTTTTCTGCGGTCGTCACGTGAACCATTTTTGAGGCATGGTGTTTGAGCTTCCCAGAGCTTCTACAACACTCTGACTGTGCTAATGCATAACCACATAATGGTGTCTGAAATTAAACTATATAAATGTGTTTTTCTAATTTTTGTTCTATTAGCAACCTAAAACTAGTAGCTGTTTGGAGTCTGACTGTGCGAACAATAAATACATGTGTATGATTTTTGTGCGGTTGCTGTTAAATTTTATTAAACTCTTGCACAATAAACATCGTATGAGGCTGATATCAGCAGAATAGGGGTGGTGGAGAGTTTGAGTAGGCTGTATAAGGCCGGACAGTGATAGCCTTTAGGTTGGGGTGGGTCACAGGTTCAAGTCCTGGCCCAGGTACCACCGTGATACCCTTGAAAAAGGGACCCTTTGTGTGATGGGATGTGTCCACAATGATCGTCTCTTTGACTGTGTTCAACATGCATTGGACTGCAGACATGTTTTCTTTCATTGTTAAAGTCTCTCCTATTTGTCTGACAATTGTGTACATTTTTAATAGTTTGTACACAGTCTGTCAGTATGTATGAACTACATGCATTTTATCTCTGCAGGCCTCCCCTGCCTCTGAGGCCCATGGAGAAAATGAAGAGGTTTAAGAGGCGTTTGTCGCTCACGCTCCGCGGCAGCCAGACCATCGATGAATCTCTCTCCGAACTCGCCGAGCAGATGACCATAGAGGAGAACAGCAGTAAAGACAGTGGTGAGTGTGTTTTTGTGCATGTGCGCATGTATGTATGCAGGTTTGAGCTGATTATAATAGGTATTTATGTATGTATTACAATTTTTTAAATGTATTAAAATTACAAAGGTATTTAAGTATTATTGGTAAACCTGGAAACATTTAAAAATAATGATCAACGTGTTTTCTTTAAAAACAAAACAAGTATGATGAATTATATTCTCCTCCACAAGCACATGCACAATTCGCTGCAGGTTAGACCTACTTTCTTTGCAATATTTAGCTTATGCGCCGTACTATTACATGATCTATTGAAAATCTGTAACTTAATTCACATTAAATAATTTAATGCTGACCAACTTGACATATTTTGGGTAAGAAGTATTTTCTACAGTTGTGACTGGTCACATGCATTTGTGAGCTCCTCCTTGTTTGATCTCTTTAAATAACGTAAACTAAAGGTAAGTGTGTCCTGATAGTGCTCCTTTGTGGAGAAACGCAAGACTGCTTAACAGGTTCGAGTAAGTGGGTTCCAGTGCTCCTGTTTAGCAGAGGCACTCAGAACTAAAAATGTAGATGGTTGTGAGCAACAATCAGGTAACTCATCTGGAACACTGGGACACTAAAACTGTACGGAAAACGCTTAACATTTCCCCAAGACCGTATGTTCACTCTGGGGGAAACCTGCAACAGAACAAATGTGCATTAAAACTGTATATTTATTTATATAAATAAATAAATAAATAAATAAAAAAGCCTAAATATTAAAGTTTTTTATGCTGGAATATGGTGGATATGTTGGTTTATCAGGAGATTTTTAAATTGTGTCCCAATTTGAGATTTTAGAGTTTGTTGAAAGGTCCGAAATGTCCAGTTGTAGCATGGGTACACAGAGTTGCCAGCTCTGTGTCGTGTTTAGGGTTAAGTGCAGGCGATTATGGGCTGCTTTAGCACTTGATTAGTTTGTGGAATTAGAGCAGTGGAAAAGTTACACAGCAGTGGAAAAGATGCCTTTTTGTATTACACTGCAGAGAGCAGGGGCTCCTAACAGAGAGATTAACAGATTCTGCAAGCCCATAAAGCAGCAAAACAACATTAATAAGTGGAAAGGTCGCAGTACCTTGTATAGAGACCAACTAGCATGGGCACTAACCCCTACAGGTTTCTAATCTGTTTTCAAACAATATGTACTATAGTTTATCATATAAAAATTTTAATTTAGCAAATTCAGAACAACATTCACTATACACCAAGAACCAAAAAAAGAGAACAGACAAAATGTTCTCCAAAATTATTCTCCTTTAAGCTTTGTGATGGCCCAGTCATTTAAGGGGAAAATCAACACACTGCTTTGTGCTTCTTTGAAAGATTTGGTTTTAATACTGAATTTAATTTATTGACTAAAACCTAATTTTCCTTCATTTCGGTGTGACATAACCGATTACTCCCAGAATCCTGTAATCAGTATTTAGAGGCAGATTACTTGTTCAGAGTAACCCACACTGTGCCCGAATGCAGACTGGGCTGTGCTGATCCCTTGTCCTCACTTTTCATTACAGGCTTGACTTTTTGCTCCATATGTTTAGATTCTGTCACAGCAAAATCTAAGCGTGGCCAACACATCTGAGGTCAAGCCTGGATAAACGATGAACCGAAGGATTCGTGGCCATTTTTATCAGCAGCGACTGGCATGTAATTAAGGCCAGAGGGAAAACGGAAGACATTATTTCTCGTTCTTCCCTTTTTTTTCAACACTCTTTCATTATTCCTTCTTCAAGTCAGCTGGTAATTACATAAGAGTCATCACAGCCCTGTGAGCAGAGTTTGTGAAGAATGTAGCATGTGACACAGAGAGTCGGACTGAATTAGCTCCTCTGCCCACAGGAACAGTTAATTGATGGGCTCCATTAATAAACAGACTAATTCAAACTCAACAATCAGGCCTTATCTACTGTGAACCCTTTTGGTCATTCCAGCCTAACCACAGATGACTTCTTTCCCTTCATTCCTTAGAGCCTCCGTCGAATCGTCCTGTACTTTATAGCCTAAATAAAGTTACTGTGGTTTATAGGGGTGGGCAATATGGCAGTGTGTTATTGTTACAACTTGCACTTCTGTACTTTCTGAGTGTGTGTAACATGGATTTTATTAGAAAAAAGAACAACTGCATGTATCGTTAAATACAGATTTAGAGCCTGTAAATAACAACCGATTGGATATTAGTAAATCTGAAACGTATTGAATGTTTCCCCCCCTCTTGTTCCTTTTTCTAATTATCATATCACCCGCCCTTTCTGCTTTATCTGTGCTGTGCATCAGTTTGAAAAGCTTTGTTTGGAAAATGGTGCATGTTGGGGCTCTGTTTTGACATGGTACACATGAGGTGCAATTTCCAATGCATTGCCTGCATGCGGTAAACTGGCAGTGGGTGCGATTCACAAGAGCGTCCTAATTCCCTTTGAAATCACTAATCACTAAAGATTGGTTTTTAGTACTTTGACAAAAAAATGATGAACTTTTGGAATATGTGAATACCTTAACGCTGTAACTAAATCTGCATTCTGGCATCTCAGGGACATAACAAACGTTAGAGATTGTGTGTCAAAGCAGGACCTGGAGAAAAATATTCATGCCTTTATATCCTGCAGGGTCGATTATGGCAATGCCCTTCTTATTGGCCTTCCTAAAAAGACCATCAAAAACGCATGAGGACACATTGAAATCCAATTGCTCAGACCACATTCTTGGTGGTCTGGTCTGCATATATACATTCTTGTGTAAGTGAATGTGTCCTGGGCTGATGTATGGGACATCTGACTCAACTGACATCCTCTGTGTAAAGTGAGGAAGTACTCATTTGCGTGTGAACGGCGCCATTTATTTATTTGCCTTTTGTCTTCTGTATTGTTTTGATTTCTTATTCGTCTTTTAATATCCGTCAGACTACAAATGGGAAGTGCATTGCTGCCTCCTGCCAGTTAAAAGCAACAATGCATTAGCTCGTTGCAAAAGGATATGATGTACGTGCTTGTTTGCATATAGAGTGGAGAACTGAGATTCAATCACAAGCGTTCACTTGAAACAAATGTGGAGAAACATTTTAATGTCAGGTGTGAACTGATGTACTTAAAGTTGTGATTGGATGAGCCAAGACGCATGATAACGGCAGGTGTGAAAAGGGTCACTGTTGCTCAAAGTGCCAGATAAAACTCAAAAGTTAAGTCACTGTTAAAATGTTGCATGGTGGTTCATGAATACATAAATTAAAGCTGAGGATGATGATGATGATGATGATGATGATGAAATAATTGGCTGTGTAGAGTTAAGGTTCAATAGTTTTAACACATTTATTTATGAAACAGTGCTTTCATACAATGTCACAACTGTTTTTAGTCGGGAAAGCTGCACTAGTTCTGATAGCAAGATCTTAGCCTTCACTGGTCCTATTCTATATCTCTATTTCTTCACATTGAACATTATTAATAGCATAAAAATATTTTTGGCCGAGCAAATTAAATACAAAGGCTGCACTCAACTGTGCTCTCCTGAATCGATTCACTGTTTTATTTGCCCTCGCATCCGTTTTCTCTCCGGGATGGCCTCATGGACCTCTGTGCTAAATTCTGCAACAGCAGAGGACTATGTGACTACAGCCTGGCAGATTAAAACCTGCTCTGAGTTAATGAAAGCAGAGGGGAAGAAACAGGAGCAACTAAAGCAGCAGAAAATTGGGCAGTGGTGGCCTAGTGGTTAGGACGCTGCACTCGGGACCCGAAGGTCGCAGGTTAAGTCCTGGCCTGGGCACCACTGAAGTACCCTTGAGCAAGGTACCCTCCCGCTACACTGTTGATAGCTGCCTGCTGCCTGTTTGCATGTGTGATGGGTTAAATGCAGAGGTGCATTTTGTTGTGGTCCTTCAGTGTGTTCACAGTGACAAATAGTCACTTTCACTTCACAAAATGTGTGGTAACATCTGATAAGGGCAGGAGATGTGTTTAAACGTAAAATCTGAAACTGGTCTGAGCTGAAAATGTATTTGGAAACTCAAGGAACCCAACGTGTGCTATATACAATAAAAAAAACTCACTCATCATTTAAGTATTTTTAAACAATTTATAGTATGCACATATTCAAATCTTTAAACTAATGTGTATCTCTCTTGTGTCGGTTTCTCTGCGCAAGTACACATACTCAAACATACCATTTCTGGTAGTGTGACCATATTGTTGACCAGAGTACTTTGAAACAGGCTGCTGAATGATTTACAACAACCCTGCCATTACGTAACCATCCATTCCCAGAGTGTCGTCTTCTTTTCCTCTGCTCGCCTCAGTAAGCACTTGCTGCCACATACACATGAAACAAAAAGTCTCTGTAAATACCACTGATATTTGAGGTTCTTAAACATCATCACCTGAAAGACTGTAAGTGCTCTGTGCCAGAGGAGGAGAAAAATCCATTATGACTAAGCTGAAGGCTGTGAAATGACACAGCCTACACATGGTGGCCTTCAGTAATGGCTGTACTCTGGCATTTCAGTACCACAGCATATTTTGAACAGTCCACTGTTAAAGTCACCCCCTGAAGGCAGTCTTTCTGCTTCAGTTATGGCATGTGTAGCCTATGAGTAAGTTGTACCCATTGCTGATGCTGGCATTCATCTATGCGCATAGCTTGTATAATCTCCATAGAAAAGCAGAGCCAATAGAATGTGACGCTCCAGAGCACTGACACTAGAGACAAACACTGACCGTTTGATTTGATTTCGGTGAAATGTTTGAATAAGCAACTGTCCGCAAGACAATGTATGTGTTTATGCCTGTGTATGTGTGTGTTACAGCAGGATCAGAGACCTTGCTTGATCCCAAGGAGGCAGTCACCAGGGAGCAATGGAACCAGCCCTTGTGGCCTATGTTCTTGTGTCCTTCTCACTGGAGCTCTGTTGCCTAGCAACAAGCCATGTAAAAGAGCCTTCCTAACTAGAAGTTGCTTGCATATTTTGAACCCATACACTTCTGAGTAAGATGATGCTTAGTTATAGTAATAGAGAAAAGTCAGAATGCTTTGTGTTTGTATGCATTTGCTTGTACAGAATGGGCTGGATTGTTTTCATGTGGTTTCACCCATATCGAATCTAATGGTAACCTTGTGGCTTTGCTGATGGTAATTTTACAGCTGCCTGTATGATTGTGTAAAGTCAGGTAAATACAGGCTGTCATTACACCCATCTCTCTCACACTGGATACACCCTTAGCAACAAATAAATAAAGTTCTAGATGTCTGTATCGGTACTGGTGTCACACAACATCAGAAACTATTGGTTTTTAGTTTTAATGGTTTTAATGGATATGAACTTTGTTACCGACAATGGATGTCATGTGCTTGGCACTTTAAATAGTTTTTAAAATACAAAATACAAAAAAAATAAATGCTTAGGTTTGTTTTATGGGAATGTGGATTGTGTCTGGTTTACTTTTACAGTAGTATATATGGTTCCCTTTGGTGTAGTTTGGACATAAGAATAAAACAACTCTTTCAGGTTTAAAAGATGTTTTTTTAGCATAGACTACTATCTCTAATGAAGCTTTGGTTAAATGAACTGTAGTGCTGCAAATCTAAATATAATGCAACTCAACTACGGTTTATTTTGGAAATAAATAAATACTGAGTTATCAGTACAACTCAACAAGCTTTAGATGCTAAATACGCCAGATACAACTGCAAATTGCATTTCTGTTTGTGGAGTTGCGTGTGTGATAGAGAGATAAAGCAGGACTTGATGTTTTGATTTAGACCAACTGGAAAGCTGCTTTTTATCTCCTTATGTAATCCTAACCAGTCACTCTGTGAATGTGCCTGAGGGGTTGGAGGGCATGAGGAACAGGATTGTGTAGCTGAACAGGTGGTGTTGGCAGGACTGTGTGCACAGGTGGGAGAGACAGGTGGGAAGTGGTGGACACAAACACACGTGCGCACACAAAAGCTTGCAATACGTTTTGGATGTGGATAAGTTGAAATCCTGTTTACTACTGAACTGAATTTTGTGTTCGTTGAACGTTGAGCACCTAGGGCTGTTAGTAATGATGAGTCTTTCTAATTTAACCAGGTCTTCCAGTTCATGTCAGATTTTCTTTAAAAAATGAATGTGAAAACGTCTATGAAATGTTTGAAAATTTGAAAAATTGTTTTACTCCAAATAGTTTTAAGTTATATAAATGTTTGGCTATCTGACCTAAATGTAATCATTTTTTGACTCTTTAAGCCTCACCAATTGCTTATTATTTTATTGAAAATCGTAATTCATTTAATAAACAAGCAGATTGAAGTGATGGCGAGATCATGGAACTTTGCTCCAAACTGATTGTTCCAGTTTGGCTGAGTTGGGAACAGAATAGTTGCCACTGCTGGTGTCTGTTAGCTGTCATTTAGATAGTGTTCTCCATTAAGCACATCGAGCTGTTGAATGATGAGCTAGTGGCAGATCTAAAAGATGCGGTAACTGGCTTCATGTGACTCACTCGCTAGCCTTCACCCTCTCAGTGTTGGTAAGAGTAGTCCTTTTACTACGGAACAGAGAATTGTGTTGTATTTGTGAATGATCGAGACTCATGAAAGACCATAACGGCTGCTTTAGAAGCAAAGCATTTCTTATGTGAGCATGGGATGCAGTGCCAAGTTCAGGGGAAGAGTGAAGATTACTGAAAATGTAGGGCTAAATAAACCCTTTTAACTAGATGCCTGATGTTTGAGCCTTGTTTTGCTGTCCATTCTTGTCATCTGCATTGCTACAGCTGCACTCCTTGCTCTGTTGTCATCACTCATATTCTGTGTGTGAGAAATGTGTTGGTATGAAATGATTGATGGGTCAGTGTACAATTACTCCTATTGGTAAAAGGTTGTCATAGTGACAGCTGTGTACCAATCAGCGGAGGTTTTCAAGATGTACCAATTGTAGTTTGAGGTAATGTTGTCATAGCAACAGCCATGCGCTGATGTGCTTGTATTGAGATGAAAAGTGAAAGGTGGGTTAGCTGATCTTTTTCCAGGTGTTCAGTCTTTACAAGAATTAAATCTCATCTCAGCAATCACATGCTGGATACTATGTTGTTGATTTTGTACATATATACATTTTTATAGCAATGTCTTCACATTTTACAAATCGCATTTCCAGAAAAGCTGGGATTTTTTAATAAAATGCAATAAATACAACAATGTGTGATTTAATTCTCTTGAACTTTTAAGGAGTTTTAAGAACAAAATTCCATTGTTTTTACTGATCAACATAAATGTTTTTTTGTTAATATAAACAAATTTAGAATGTGACAACTGCAATAACTTTACTAAACGTTTTACTCTAATTTTGCCCCGTCTCAGCTTTTTATGAGTGTTGCAGGTGTCAAATTCTGGATTCTTTTATATTTACAGCATACATTTATGTTAAACCGATCACCTTTTGAGTTATCCATTAAATACAAGTTCAAGAGAGTAACAAATGTCACATTTTTGTATTTGTTGCTTTTTGTAAAAAATGTAAACTTTTTCAGAATTGTGGCAACCAACAGTTTGCCTGGTTCATATTGGCATCAGATTAAGATCGCGTGTCCACCGTTGTTGATCGGGAACAAACACGCAACCTGGAGGCAAGAGGTCGACCAACAAAAACCCTACACCAGGCATCTTAGGATCTTCTTCCTCTTCTTGTAGGACATGGTATGGCTGCTTGGGTTGCTTGAAAGTAGAAACTTAAGTCTTATGATTGACCGGCTTATGTTTCTTTGCTTAGCTCCCTCACTTGCAAAGGCTTTTTTAGTGTGACCTCCTTCTCCTTGCGTTTCCCCCGAGTAGCAACTGTGATAGGACAACCTTGTCTGTTCTTATACCTGTGGGAATTTCAAGATGCAGATATTTCTACAAAACATGTTGACTAAGTAGCATGTACAAAGGTATATTATGCTAAATGTTAAACGTGCTAAACGTGGGCAGTGGTGGCCTAGTGGTTAGGACATTGCGCTGGGGACCTGAAGGTTGCAGGTTCAAGTCCCAGCTCAGGCAC
>JBBPDA010000126.1:22861194-22902272 GCA_037974385.1 Arnoldichthys spilopterus
CTGCCGGAATCAAATTCCTTGTATGTGTTCACTCACATACTTGGCCAATAAACACGATTCTGATTCTGATTCTGATTGCAATTTAAATGCTAATAATGTTGTTGTTTGTGTTGTTGTTGTTGCTGCTTTTGTTTATTTTTAGAAAAACAAAAACGGAAGAGAATAAAAGAATTCAAATTCTTATCACATATCAACAATTCCTTAAACCCTGATTACATCATAACTTGTCCAGTTGGTCAGCTCTGATAAGCAGGATCATACTTTTATGTAAGAGAGAGGGCTTAAGGACATAAATGCCACATGCAACATGCAAACGCGCGCACACACACTGCACAAACATGCCTGCAAAGTTCCATCCTTCTTCTTCTAGTGATTCCTGCATACAGATTATGTTCCTATGAATAGCAGTAGAGCGGAATGGATTTAATGCATCATATGCCTGTTCGAGCATCTGCATGAATGTAGTGATTTTAACACTGAATTATGGAAGGAATGAACATAGTCACCGACAGCTCTCCTGCTCATACAGTGCAATGAATGCATATGTGTGAGTTGTCCAAATTTGAATGTGTGCTTGTGTAATATTCAGGGATGAATAAGGGCTTTCACAGAAATGGTGAGGTTAGGGAGGAAGTACATGTGCTTTTTTCCAACACATACACTCGCTTGCTCCTGAACACAGAGCAGAGTCAGTAAGACTTACCTAGAAGACAAACCTAGAAAGCATGACCATCTGTTAATAAAAGTTTAAATGGACATAAATAAAGGTAATTTCATCCACTTTAACAGTTATTATACCATTAAAATAGATATTGATATTTATATAATAAAAGCAGGAGTTTACTGTTCAAGTGCCAGACTTACTCTCTGCAAACATGCCTACACTGACTGTTGGGCTCAGAAGGGGTTGCCTGTATCTTATGTACACTTTTGAATGTGGATTTTCATGTAAATGTTGTACCTCCGTATCTCTTCTATGGGCAGATATAGTCCATG
Source organism: Arnoldichthys spilopterus (assembly GCA_037974385.1). Taxonomy (NCBI): domain Eukaryota; kingdom Metazoa; phylum Chordata; class Actinopteri; order Characiformes; family Lepidarchidae; genus Arnoldichthys; species Arnoldichthys spilopterus. The sequence continues at coordinate 22,862,191 of JBBPDA010000126.1, forward strand.
AGAACCTGAAGATGGGATCAGATGGTGAGAGTGACCAGGCATCCGGAACGTCTTCGGATGAGGTGCAGTCACCCACTGGAGTGTGTCTCAGGACCAGGTCACATCGCCGCATATCCATGGAGGTAAATGTTGTTTTAAATGGCTGATTTCTGTGTTGTGCACAGATCCAACATTAGAAGCTTTTGTCCAACTACGCCCAAAATCTGTGTGCACACAAATAAAATTGCACAGATAGGTAGAACTTAATCTTTCCAGTAACACCCAACTTCTTTTTAATGTTTTAATTCAGGAGAGCCTTAGCTCTGATCCTCTTCAGAAAACAGCATGTACAGCCGTTACACTCACGGCTGATAACTGCTTACAGTTTTTCAAATTCACATTCTGCCATCTCTGTGTTATCTGAAAATATTCAGAGGCATTTATCCATGTAAGAAGAAACCGTTTGTGTGTATAAGCATCTGTGTATTTTATGGCCATGTTCCCACATGTGTCTGTGTGTACTATCTTGAATAACCACAGATTGAGATGTGTCACAGCTTTATTTTTAGCTTAGGAGAGGTGGTGGGATTTCTCACACATTTTGTCCCTAGAAAAGCTGTTCTACCTTTTTTGTTTGGTTCTTCCATGTCTTTCTGTGCCTCCCTCCCTTTCTCTTTTGCACACTCTTCCTCTGCATTCATTCTTAATCAAGAGGAAGGTTTTCATCATGGATAAACATTAGTGTCACGATTTTTGATGTCAGGTCTTTCTTGTTTCCCCTTCCAATGATTTCTCTCTTGGATAGACAATTACACACCACACTGTATTGAAGGGCATGCCTTCAGCTTCAACATTTCAGAAGATAGTCTACAAACCCTAAATTCATTATCTTTAGACAATCAAGCATGGCATGAAGATAACGGAAATAATCGCTATTTCTTGAAATATTGTGGCTCATCTCACTGAAGTAACAACTTTAGTTGACATTTTTGCCCCCTGCTGTTTAAATAGCAGAACTGCAGCCTCTATAGTTATTCATAAAGAGACCAATTAGCTTGTGCCTGAAATAAGTCAAACATGGACATTATTTACCGTTGACTATTATTCTGTAGTTATGGCGCTGGAGTAATCAGCCTTCAGTTGCTACATGTTCAGGGTAGCAAACATCAGATATAATCAAGTTTGCATACGCCTGTGTATCTGTGTGTGTTCAGGACCTGAATAAGAGACTGTCTCTACCTGCTGATATTCGCATTCCTGATGGGTACCTAGAGAAGCTGCAACTGAGCAGTCCCCCCTTCGACCAGCCCCTAAGCCGACGCTCACGAAGGGCCTCACTGGTGAGTGTGACTGCGTTGTTGTGTATAAACAAGTAGGCTTGTGCACCTGTTTGCGCATTGTAGTCTAACAGCATTACTATTGGCTTACGTCCACACAGTCATGGTATCAAAATGTTTACACATAAAGCAAAAGTCTTCTGTCTCTGTAATCATGTACACAGAGTGGTTCCCAAGTGTTTGCTACTATGTAAAGACTAAAATTATCCTGTGATGATTTTGTAGACTTCCACAGTGGTTTGGATCATTATAAATTAATAATGGTAGGCTTATTATTTTGGTATTAAGATCAGTTGAATTATTAAGAGATTTTAAGAGTGAGAATCTTAAGACTTATTATCCAGCGACAACTATAAATCACGCAGTAACTACTATTAAACCACTGTGTAATATAGAATGAAAGAATGTAGCTTCCAGGAGGCCAGTAGAGAGGGGTTAAACCTCATTAAAAGGTTTTAAACTCTTCCTTGTATAAAGTGGTGCACCATGTGACCAGACTTAACATGCAATGGGTGTGTTGTGTAACAATGGAAATCTGGCAGTGTGTATATTAGGTCTGTCCGAAAAGTATCCAGTCATGTAATGTGAAAAATAAATACATGACTTTATTATAACAATTCCTAAATATTATATTTAATATTAATATTATATTTAATATTAGTATTTATTTATTATTTCATGTATTATAATAGATCATACATTTATTGAAGAAGATGCAAGATAGAGATAACGTTGTACTTCGGACATTGACGCCTCAGTCCCCTTCAAAATCACCACTTTGGGACTCACACCACTCTCCCAGCATCTGTATAACTGTAACACTCTGCAAAATCCTTTGTTAAGTGCTTATAGTGCTTAGCTGCCTCGTCGCATTTCCCTAAATCTCATCCACGGTCTGCAATCTCTTCCCTTTCAAAGGTGATTTTATTTTTGGGAGACAGAATTTGATGCAGATTCGTTGCTCTACACTCTGTCATTTCGAATGCGACGGCCACACAGTACACATGCTCACTCAGCAGCGTCTAGCGCCCCCACTGACAAGTACAGAGAAGTCGTCATTGTTCACACATGCGCATTCCAGTCCACTCTCCTCGGGTGCCCGGTTACATCGATGCCATGCAAAACGTTCTCATTATAACATTGTGATAAAAAATAATTAACAATGGCTGGATTCTTTCTGGACAGACCTGGTGTATTTTCCCGAAGTGCTTCCAGAATTAATCAAATCGTTGTTGACTTGCTCATGATACACATTTTATCCAGTTTTTAATTGGACAGGATATCAATATTATTATATTTATGATGGGTAGAAGCATATTTTAATAGTTTTCAAGAAGTTCAGTTCTTTCTGAAATGTTTTCCCTTCCACTGCCTGTAAATGAACACAGGCCAGCAGCACAGGTTGCCTAGCAACCCACACATTGTAGTGGGGTAGTATCTGTCAGAACAGATCTCTCATTTGACATAAGAGGTCATGATGTGGCATGCCTCTTTTGAGAGGTTTTATGTCGAACAAGTGGTAAGACTGTGAGTCATGCATCAATTAGCTTGTGGCAGCACTTGATTTCCCTGGTGCTTTTTTGTTGCTCCCATGTGTAATTGTCGATCCCCTAGTTTCACTCACAGAAAAGGTGTTTACTGACTGGCTTTTACATGATAAACAACTACCTTTTCTCAGCCTGTGGTCCAAAATCTTTAGGTTCAGTGTGTGATTACTCCATTAAACTCTGTTACTGTACAATAAAAAACTATTGATTAACCTTTACCGTATTGATTGATTAGCAATAAATAGGTTTACATTTGCTTAGTTTTTAAATTCTCTTATGTATCCGTCTTAAAGTAAAATACAGCTGATTTACCTTTCGGAATTGAAACAATTCTACAATGATTCATTATTGATCCATGATGTTCGATAACTAAACTCTGCCATAGATTGGTAATTTATGCAGCTTATTCAGTAGTTTGTTTAACCTGAATATTTTTTTTTCAGTTCAGTTTCTGTGAAAAAAACATCTACTGTTACATTTCTCATTGCATTAATATTGATTGTGAGTGCAGTTTAAAAGAGCATTTTATCTTTTTTAACATCTATAGGTGGTTAGACTGATGGAACTGATACAGTGGTGATTCATACATGGACTGATAAAAAAAACATTCTCCATTCACAGTTGTTTTTATTCCATGTCAAGAAAATAAATAAATAAATAAATGAATACCTACCTACCCATCCACCCACCCACTCATTCAGTTGCATCAGCTAACAAATCACTGCACTCAATAGAATTATACTGTGCATGCAGACTTCTGGCCAGATATGAAGGGTCTCTTGAACCTTCTGCCACAGATGGCTGTGGCTACGCTTAAGGTCTTAATTGTGATCTCCCAATGATGAGGCCACCTCCTGGTGTGCCACTTGTTTGCCAGCACCTCTTATAGTTAGCACTGTATTTTAGTGCTGCACAGGGAGACAGGAGTGCGTGCACGTGCGTATATAAATGAAGGCAGTGGCTTATTACTGTCTTTAAAATTGGTTTCATGCACTCGAATAAAATTAGCCTCTGGCCCAGGATGGGCCCCCACAATAATGAGAATTCCCTTATGAGAATAAGTGGGTCAGAATAGTGAGATATGTCTAAGATGAAAGCTGTGAAATATGTGAACCTGCCTGATTTACATGAAAATGCTTATTGTCTTGTAAAGTAAGTCTTTCGCATAGTTTTCAGTCTTTGAATGATTAAAACGTCTGTCTTCAGTGTGCAGTCCAGTATCTTCTTCAACACTTCTTGTACTCAGTAACTTGCTTGCATTTTACAGAGTGCTTCAAGGCCAAGGGGTTCTGTACATTTCCTTTGTACTTCACACTAAAATTTCTCAAAGGCTGTGGGGGACCGCCAGTGGTCTCATTAATATTCATAATGCCTATTGTGCCTCTGCGTTTTCACCCGTTTTGAAATGAAGCATAGCCATTGATTCCTTCTAACTTGTGGGTTGTAAAAAAGGAGAAGTAGTCTGGCAAACCACAACCTGCACATAACTCCTTTTCAAAAAGGGTCGTTATATCATCAGAATTTTGACTTTGATACTAATGCCAAGTGTAGTATTACAATGCATGACACCAGAATGTTTGATATTGGACTGAACAGAAGGATGTTGAAACAAATGTTGGGCTGATGTTTTAAATTACGAATACAGTTGTATACAGTGTGGGCCTTTGTAGCATGGTAAAAGCATTGCTTTCAATACTGAAACCATGTTCTGAACTTATATGGGTGTATGGTTGTAAACCTAAATGGGTGTATGGTTGTATTTTAAAATATTAAAAGAGGCCAAATACACAAAGTTTATCATTATTACTGGAGAAGTGCTGTGAGCCGCGTTATTAGGACTGGTTACTGAATGTAGAATTCAGATATTGCATCTTATAAACTGTTCAACGTGGCAATATTGTGCTCTTAGTCCGGCTACTACACTACAACTGGGCCTTTAACATCCGTGTGGAAGAGATCAGCATGTTCTTGTGACGCGTAGTCCCTAAGCACGCTCTTTCATGCTGTTCTTTGTGTACCTAACAGGTTTTGCATGTGAAAGGCTCCCTGCTCTGGTGTCTGCGTTTTCTTGGCATTCATTGTTCTTGGCCATCATCCGTCTCTGTCGTTCCCACCACAGCACCACACCGCCCATGTGTGTATGTGTGCGTGTGAAAAACAGAGGAAAAGGGAGAAGTGTGCATGTTTGAGTTCTAGCGCCCCCTGGTGCTGTCTTGTTTTTGGAAGTTCGTGCGTGTGTGAATGATTAATGCCTTTGTCACGGAAGTGGAATTGTATGCAGATATCAGAGCCACTGAACAACCTCTAAACATGTGTCCGTAGGTGATAAAGTCTGTTCAGTTAACGCAAGTCTCTTCACCAGCAACTTTGGCTTTTTTTCTTTTTTTTTTTGGATTATTGACAAACACTCTTGCTCTCTCTTCAGTCAGAAATTGGCTTTGGGAAACTGGAGACCTACATCAAACTGGACAAGCTTGGAGAGGTAAGAAATTATTTTGGATTTAAATCACGCTTTGTTAGCTTAACAGATTAATTGAAGAGCAACTATTTGAGACCTGATCATTATCTATGATCTTATAAACTGATCTCTTTGTTCACATAAGAAAATAATAATAATGCTGGATGCTTGAAAAAAATCATAAATACACTGACATGAAGCTTTGGTGATGTGCGTAGCACTTGACTCATTGAAGTCAGTGCCTAATGTACAGCAACAGTCAAGGTGAAAAATTCCTACTGTTGAAGTTTTCCTAGTGATGGGGAAAGGTACATTATTTGAAACCAATCCTACTACAGGCTCAGTTAAACCACACTAAAGCTGAGTCTCTTTAGCTAGACTGTTTTGCTTTTGAGAAACTGCTTACTTTAACAGGAAAGTGCTATTTAACTAACTGCAAAGTGACCAGTCACAGATCATTTAGCATGATGTGAAGCGAACACACCTTGTGTACTAGTCTCTCTAGGGTCAAATCTAAACAAATAAGACAAATGCAGTTAACAGCTACTAACCGCTCATAGTGCAGGTGTTTGTGGTTAGATATTTAAGCCCTAGTTTAAAAATAGCATTTATAACTGATCCTGTCCATGAAGTGAGGGTTAGGGATATTGAACTAATTCTCTTTAAAAGCCTAACCTTCTCACTCTTTCTGGTGTCCTAGCCTACTGTGAGTATTTGCAGTGAGTAAAAATCTGTCTCTGATGTAGGGGACGTATGCCACAGTTTTCAAAGGACGGAGCAAACTGACAGACAACCTGGTGGCTTTAAAAGAGATCCGGTTAGAGCATGAGGAAGGGGCACCATGCACAGCCATCAGAGAGGGTAACGATCTTTAAACTTTGATTCTTAGTTTCTTCTTTTCTCTTTTGCTTTGTGTGATGATCATTTTTCAAAAGCTTAATCTAAGATTATGCTTTTTAGATTTTTGTTGACATTGAGTTCCGTGAAAATATTTTTAAAAATAGTATATTTTCTTTATAATAAAACACATTTTATTTACTTCTTTCAAATTGTATTTGTATTTTTCTTTATTTAGATTCTTTATTTTCTTTAGTCTATCTTATCTCTAGACTATTGACCAAGGCTCAGAAAGGCCTAGTGGCTTGCCCCTGATTATGAATACTTTTCACATACTGTACAGTCTGTGAGATTCAGTCACATGCACAGCATGTGTGTAAATATTTTTCTTTCTGTCTGTTGCAGTGTCATTATTGAAGGACCTGAAGCATGCCAACATTGTTACTCTTCATGATATTGTCCACACAGACAAATCCCTCACCCTTGTCTTTGAGTACCTGGTGAGAGATCCTCTTAACCCTCCGTTCTAGTCCCTCCAAGCATGTTGATTTAAAGAGCTATCCTGTCTCACAAATGCCCTTGATTTTTGCAGGATAAAGACCTGAAGCAGTACATGGATGACTGTGGGAACATCATGAGCATGCACAATGTCAAGGTATGAGCATGCACACTTCTCCACAGTAATGGCAAATACCTCTGTACACTTGAATTTATGTATGAGGTTTTATAATACAGCTCCCTTAACGCTAACACTGGTCAGTACAGGTTACATGGGTGATTTTATGGTTACGTTTTGAGAACTGGTGGTTTAAGAACCCTGTGTGTGTATTTTTGTTTATTTTTTTGTCTCCAGATTTTTCTCTTTCAAATCTTGCGAGGGTTGGCATACTGCCACAGACGTAAGGTTTTGCACAGGGACCTGAAACCACAGAACCTGCTGATCAACGAGAGAGGAGAACTCAAACTGGCTGACTTTGGTATGCTGCAGTAAGGCATGCGTGCATGTGGGGTTGTAGATGCATAATGTTTGGTGAAAGGTATTCAACATATGGGCACATTTTTGAATTTAGAGGTTGTTTGGGGATTGTTTACCTTTTTTCCTGAATGTGCGTTGCAGGTCTAGCACGGGCCAAATCTGTCCCCACTAAAACATACTCAAATGAGGTGGTGACTCTGTGGTACAGACCTCCTGATGTACTGCTGGGATCCTCCGAGTACTCCACACAGATTGACATGTGGTAAGTGTGTGTATGCCTGTCTGTAAGCTCAATGCAAGCATAAAAGTACATTCTTATATTGTGCCAATATAACAAAACCATAAAAGAATGTTTGGAACTTTAATGTACATTGGTGTAATTATATTTTACTTAAATTTAGAATATTTGTATTGGTGAGATCACATGTTTTACAATATGAGTAAATGCAGTCGTGAGAAAAAAATATGCACATCCTATAAATAATTTTTAAACATTTGAAAGTGAAAAGTAAAAGTGACTATTTGTCATTGTGAACACACTCAAGCACCACAACGAAACGCAACCTCTGCATTTAACCCATCACATGTGCACACGTGAAGCAGTGGGCAGCTATCACTCTGCACCCTTTTGGTACAGTGACTACATATATAAGTAATTATATTCCAATAAATTATGCATAAAATTGACATTTCGTAGTCATTTTCATAATATACATTTAACAAAACGAATCAGTCAAGTCCAAAAAGCTTTTGGATGCCTACGAGTTATGGTAATATTTTTGTAGCAAGATGAATTTTATCACATAATGCAAATTAAATAGACAATTAATGACTTTATTTATTATAACTGACTTGGATGTGCGACCATAAAGGTTTAAGTGTACTATTTAACGTGTATGAGTGTGTCAAATGTGTTTCTGTCTACAGGGGAGTTGGGTGTATATTCTATGAGATGGCTGCTGGACGGCCACTGTTTCCAGGCTCCACAGTGGAAGATGAACTGCATCTCATCTTTAGGCTACTGGGTGAGCACACACCATAAAAAACAACATAAGCTATTTGTATCTGAAGATAAATTTTGTGCCTTTGTGATGAAATACACACTTTACAGATCAAACACAAACACACATGTTTGTTCCCCCAGTTAATGTCAAATGCTGTTTAGAGCTGAAGTTGGTTTTCACCTGCTCTAAAAACAAACCGCAACCTTCTGCTTCTGAAATGCACGAAGTGCAAAGCAAATAGATAACCAGTAAAAGTGTAGAAAGGTAACTAACAAAATAATATTGATCTTGCAAACACAGAGGTTAAAACAAACTTGAAGAGTCAAAAGGAAATGTACAGTATGCATACAGCCCATGTTTAAATATATATCCGTATCCGTATTATACACACATATATATATATATAATATTGTCGTTTTAGCATTACAAAACCACAAATTAACTTAGTAAAGCTTTTATCATTTCAACCATTTACAGTTCACACAGTACACATAGTGAAACGATACAACATTCCTCCAGAAGGTTTTCATCACTTTCCAGTGACACTGCCCCGCATAAAGTAGTACTTAACTCTTAACTTTTACCCTGGTTAATAACAATGAACCTAACTGTCCTAGGCATCTAAGAAAATGTTCTTTAGAGCCGTTCAGTTGGGCAGTAAGTGCGTTTTTTTCCCCCCACAAAACACAATTAATATTACGAATAAATACGAATAACATTATTATGGTAAATAGTAATTTTATGTACGTCAATATGTGCACTGTGTTTCCAGACCTGTCCTAATGGAACCCATGTTTACTTCTAGTTAGCATCAGACATCTGGTTTGGCTTAATCAGTGCTTCATTAGATTAAATCAGGTGCTAAACGAATTTCATAATGACTGAAGATATCAAGGAGAAATCTGGAAACAAACTTGTGTTTTATTAGCATTTTAGAAAATATCAGCTACTTTTTAAAAACAAAAAATCTTAATTTTTTTTCTACCTTCTTAATTCTTTACACTTATCCTAAACTTATCCTGTAACTTGTGTTTTTGTTGCCAGAAAACCACATACTGCTGAGATGAATCACTTCTAAATCAGTTGCTTATCTTGCATTCTCACAAGTGCACATACAAATGTAATTCATTCCTCTCCTGCCACTAAAACCGGCACCTCGTGAAGCAGATTATTTTATATTAAAAAATGGTCAATAGATTAGCAACTATTTCTCAAGCATCAGCTCATTCCCTTTACACTCATAAGCAGTACTAGCACTAGTAAGTCAAATTGTTTTGATTAATAGCAGTTTTAGGAGCCGGTGCTTAGTTCCTCGTGTGCTTTGATTGTGTAGGTACACCCACAGAGGACAACTGGCCAGGCATCTCATCAATTGAGGAATTCAAATCCTACAACTTCCCTAAATACAAACCACAACCCTTCATCAACCATGCCCCCAGGTACGCTGGACTAAGAATGTGTGCATACATGTAGTGTGACCGTTGGTGTGTATGCTGTATGTATGTTGGGACTAAAGACTGGTTAAGAGAAGTCAAAAACTTTTTCTATGGTGTTTTTACAGTACTGGTTTGGCACCTTCCCATAACTTCATAGTCATTTTGCTTCCACCTTGTTTGAGAGAAATGAGTTTGCCATTGTGCTTTGTGTATTCTCATAAGATTTATCGTAAATTACAGGGTGCAGCGTATTTCGCAACTCTTAAACTTAAAAATTGCTGAACCTTTCCTTTAAAAGTTCAGTTATCTGTTTGTAACTGCACACTGTTAGTGACCATGACCTGTGTGTGTGTGTGTGTGTGTGTGTGTGTGTGTGTGTGTGTGTGTGTGTCAATAAGTCAGGATATCCTGTGGAATTTTTTAGCTTTCCTCTTCCTTCCTCTCATTTGCCACTCTAATTTGTCACTCCACTGATGTCTCTTTCCCACCCACCCCCTCCCATTCCACAGGCTGGACACTGAAGGAATTGAATTGTTGTTGTCCTTCCTTAAGGTGAATGCTACATGCCACACACACTGACTGACATTGTTTTCAATGTTTTGATGTTTTTCAGCAGCGGTGTATAATGTTCCCTGCTTTCCAGATTGCTTATTTGTCTTTTGTTTCCCCTAGTATGAGTCAAAGAAGCGAATTTCTGCTGATGATTCAATGAAACACTCCTACTTCAAGAGTCTGGGAATGCGGGTGCACACATTGCCGGAGAGTGAGTGAACAATTCACACACATGTAACGTATTATATGTACACACTCTTATGAAATGTACCCCTCTCATGTTCACTCACTCACTCATGCATTGTGCTCTCCTGTAGGTATATCTATATTCACACTGAAAGAGGTGCAGCTTCAGAGAGACCCTGGCTACCGGAACTCGTCCTACCCGGAGACAGGTATGTATGTGTGTGCGCAAGTGTTAGACATTCTGATTTTTAGACATGTGTGAAGAATGTCTTAGTGAAATTTGTGCTTATATTAATGGACAGTACTAAATACAAATAGCAAACAAATAAATCCAGATAAAATACAGTACACAGCCTCAAAGGGTATAACAACCATGTACAGAGTATTTACAATGATCACCAACAGCTTAATATAGAGTAGGTCCCCCTCATGCACCTGAAACAGCTCTGAGTGTGGGGCACTGTGTGCTCTGTCACCTCTCAGAGTCTGCATTCACTTTTTAAACCACAGTAGCTCTTCTGTGGGATTGAACCAGACAGGAAAGCCTGCATCTCCCATATGCATCAGTGAGCCTTGGGTCTCCGGTCATTGATTCACCTGTTGGCCTTCCTTGGATCACTTTTGGTAGCTACTAACTACTGCATACTACTGCTGTAGATGCTCTGATTCCGTCATCTAGCTATCACAGTAAAGCTCCTTGCCAAGGTGTCTGAGATCCTTACGCTCGCCCATTTTTCCTGCTTCCAGCACATTGACTTTAAGTCTGTTCACTTGCTACCTAATACAGCCCCCCACCCCCACCCCCTCCAACAGTTGCCAATGTAATAAAAAAATTGGACAGTCAGCGTTATTCACTTTACTTTTCAGTGGTGTTAATGTTATGGCTGATCGGTGTATATATTCTTCAGAACGGGAGCTTAAATATTCTTCTATAGTATGTTCGCTTGACCAGAAGGGGGTGTCGTGGGCCTCAAAGTCTTGAAGCTCAGGTTAAACATGTTTTTAGCAATAGGGCGTAGCAACAGCATAGCATTTTAACAGTGGATGTTTGTGTCTGTACGTGTGACAACTCTTTGCTTTTGTTTCTCTCCTTTCAGGAAACAGCAAGAGCCGAAGACAGAGTATGCTGTTCTAGGTTCCGCTCACCCAGGCTCGCACTCTCATGAATACACTTGCACAAGCACACACAACACCGACACACAAGCACACACAGTGGATCAGGATAATGGCTTCAGCTCAGTGACTGTCTTGTATAGACTGACTAGCCCCCACCCCTAAAGCGCTTTAGAGGATGTGTGTGTGTGTGGACATGAATGGTGGGTGAAGGGACTGGTCAGATCATCTCTTTCCTATCCTCCTGTGTCCAGCATGCAGCCAGTCTCAGTGACAGAACACACAGTAACGCCCCTGACGCACCTCTGGTTGAGATTAGATTGTGAGGGGTGTGTGTGTATATACGTGTGAGTGTGTATATTTATTGAAGAGGTCCGTGGGCTTGTTTTTTTTGCTGCTAATCGACTACTGTCTCCTTTTAACTTCCCAACTCTTGGGTGACCCTCATGGTTGCTACGGATACATTAGTACTGCCGTCAAGTTTTTTTGTTTTTTTTTTCATACTTCTGAGTAATTCTGTCTATATTGTTGACATTTGCAGATATCATTTGTCTTTGTGTTGGTTTTACAGAGATAGAACGCAATTAAGGTTTGTTTTTTTGTCACTCCTGCCCTCATTTTGAATTTCATTCCTTTATGGCATGGTGTTTTACATGGAGAAGCTTCGTTCTTACAGACTTTGTGGAAGCTGTACAGCAACTGCCCGCTCCATTCAAGTCTGCAAACCTCACCTTAACATTTCAGATCGCCCCGGGCTCAGTGGAAAGGCCCTTTTTTTTTGATGGAACTTCTCCAGATTTGTTTTCGGCATAGTGACAAAGCTCCCGTGCAAGGCCGGCTTTGTGGATGGAGTTGACTCATTCGTGGCCGAGTTTGCAGGTTGCCAACACATCTCCAGTCGACATTGTAGCCATGAAAAAAGGGGGAAAATTACAAGCTGTGAGAGGAGATCGAAAACACTGGACCAGCAGTAGTCACGTGACCTCGGCAAAACAAAAACACCATAAAGACCCGACTCAGCTTCTTCATCCTCATTTCATCAGTGAAATACTTTCTGCTTGGACTGAAGTGCTTGTAAGATTTTTTTTTTTTTTTTGAGAGCTAATTATCCTAATGCATCATCAGTGACTGTACAAAACTGAAAAATCATGGCAGATCTCCTCTGTAGCTTTGGATTGTGTGTGTGTGTGCGTGTGCGTGTGTGTGCGCGTGCGTGCGTGCGTGAGCGAGCGGGAGATATTCCGGAGATCAGACTGTACAGAGCCTCGTTACACCATGCCTAGTGAGGTTTGTGAAGACGAGTTAGTTTCATTAACAGTATTAAGAGAATTTTCCTAAGTTACATTTTGATTCTTCTGTGAATAATGGTATCTCAGTGTGGCATGTTGGAGTCCAGCTGTGTCACATTCGTGCTTGATTTTGTTCAGAAGAGGAAAACAGTGTGGAAACAAAGAGGAACAACAAAAAAAAAAGGACTGCTGCATAGGACCAATACCTTTTTTTCCAACATTTGTACACATGAAGAAAACATTTCAGAGGTTTTAGATTCAACAGTTACGTTGTTTTTGAACTGACAGTTATGTTGATAAATATTGTGGATTTTTGCAGTTGATTGTGACTGGAGAAGCGTGTGTGTATGTGTGCATATAGATGCATGGAATGCCTGGTGTGTCGTAAACCTCGCCTCTGTGGAACACTGACACTCGCAGTTGAAGCTGTCGACTGAATTGACCATTTAACTCTTTCTACTGCAGATATTTATTTCTCTTAATCAGTGAAGTAAACATGGTCTGTTTCATACTGAATACTCTGTGGTTTCCTTTCAGCAGCACCATGATGCAAGTGTGCATGTGTGACTGGAGAAACCAGTCAAGAACCACTATAACCGCTGTTTAAAACATTGTTGCCTGTTTAAAATTAATACTGCATACACACACACACACACAAATCAGCCACCAAATCAGGTCAACGTTATGACCACAGACAGGTAACGTGAAGAACACTGAATGAGATATATTCAGCAAGTTGAGGTGCAGGAAGCAGGGAAAAAAGGGTGAGTGTAAGGATCTGAGCCACTTTATAAGGGCCAAATTGCGATGGCTAGCTGACCGAGTCAGAGCATCTGCAAAACCGCCGCTCTTGTTTGGTGTCCCAGGTATGGAGTGGTTATTTCTAACCAAAAGTGATCTAAGGAAGGACAACTGGTGAATCAGCTAAAGGGTCATGGGCACCCAAGGCTGTCTGGTGCATAGAGATTGAAAGCTAGCCTGTCTGGTCCTATCCCAAAGAGGAACTCCTGTTGCACAAAACGTTAATGCTGTATATGATAGAAAGGTGTCTAAACACATATGCAGTGCACAACAGTGAGAGCTGTTTCATCAGCATAAGGGGGACATGCACAATATTAGGCATGCGGTCATAATATAACTATACAGATATATAGGAGTCCTGTATATATATTTACAATATATATGAATGTGAAAGATATACTGTGAGCATTTTGAAGGTTGTTACAGCATAGACATACAAGAATTTGAACTGGCCATTGCGTAGCATTCAATGCTTCACTTTTATTTAAAATGACTTTAACAGGCTCATTTCTTTGACGCTTAGAAAGCAACATTATAAAATTAATATGAGAATACATTTTGTTTTCAGTTTCTTAATGAAAAAAATACCAAAGCTGTTACAAAGCTTTTTCTTTCCAATGTGGTAATGGAATTTCGTCTATTACAAAAAAAATGTTTTAAGCAGGAAAATAATACATATACACATTCTTACACAGAGAAGGCACAGCCGGTAGTTTGAAGCACAGTGCATACAATACATTAATATACAATACAATACCAGACAAACAGAAAACCTGATTCACAGCCTCAGAAAGAGATTATAAAAACCAAAACAATTGAAACTTAAATGAATTTTAAATGCTAATAGGGTCCCTCTAATATGGGCTGTAATGAGTGTCTTCTCTTGGCTCTCAAGGTGGGTGGAGGTCTGCATGAAGCAGAGAGAAAACAAAATTCTGGAGAAAAAAAAGCACCAAGGGTGAGACTTAGGTTGTAGGTTTATGGGAGTCATCGGCGCACCCCTAAAATCAGAGTGCAACTTACAATGTCTTTGGACCTCATACACTGGGTGTGTGCGTTTGTGTGGAGGGGTTAACACACAGAATCTGTGTTGAAGCACCAAGCTTTATACTGACTTTTGTACTAATAATATATGTTGACCTCCGCTAGGCTGAGAACTGCTGAACATGTGTAGGCTTTATCTAGCAGTTATGAAAAAAAACAAAAAAACAAGAAAAACTTTCTTTGGAAGAAGCTATAGATTCTGAGGCTGAGTTTTTCCCCCAGCAGCTTACCGTTTCCACTGATGATCATTTCGCCTCTTTTGGCACTAGTAAAGCTGTGTGAGAAATTTGGCATACAGCCTGAGTATTAATGGGGATAGACTGGGGGGAATGATATGCATGTATGTTGTGGTTCTGTCTGTGGTAATGTTTGACCACAAGGGGGTGTAGTGCAACCTTGAGTCTATGCTGACTTTTTAGCAAGTCTGTACGTATGGGCTTTGCAGATGAGTAAGTGGTACGGAGGGGGTCTGAAATCAGGATTTCTGAGCGCTGGAAGAGAGGAGGAGAGATGAAGACGACGAGGAGTCCAGGTTGGGAAGAGGCACAGGGAGCGGTCCATTCAACAGCGTGGGGAACTGTGGAGAGGCAGAGAGAGTTGTCACAATCACTGAAGAGGAATCTGCTAAGCAAGAATAAAGAAAATAAGGGTTGGAGTTATGGTAATATATAATGTAATATTGTGATGGAGACTTCATAATATAAATTAGCCTTAATTAGCATCTCGGAGGGTTGCGAGAAGCCTTGCTATGAAAAGCCATGCTTGATTACCTGCTACAGGAATAATTAAACAGTAAAAATAAATAATGAGCTGACATCCAATAATCTACTTGTTACTGGGCAGTTTATGTCAGTACTATGAACAGGCTCTGTGTAACAGGTCTAAAGTCTTGATACATGCAGTCAGTTTTCATTAAGTTCTGATGCTACTTACTATATAAGAAGAAAAGTGTATTATTATTAAAAATAACATCTCCATACTGCCCACCCATATCCCACACACGTTACATCCGAAAGAAACAAGGTAAGCAAAAAATCATAGCATAGTTTTCAATAGAGGAAAAACAGTAAAGAAACCAGATGCAGGCCTGAATGCATTATTACTGGCAGTAGAATCTGTGATTGAATGGATCTACTAAGCAAAAAAACAAAAACTTTCAGTTGTCTGTGGTTTGAAAAACTGTAAGGAAAACAGCGCTACATGCTATATTACAAGTGGTGGTAATATCAGTGTGCTTGAATGGAATGACTACACAAACAGAACCAGATGCGTATTTTCAATGACTACCTTTTTCAGTCTCACACACACAAACATGTACATAGTCAGCCCCTCATGACCACTAATGCATCACGGTAAGGCTAGGAGAGGAAC
Organism: Arnoldichthys spilopterus; assembly: GCA_037974385.1. Lineage (NCBI taxonomy): Eukaryota > Metazoa > Chordata > Actinopteri > Characiformes > Lepidarchidae > Arnoldichthys > Arnoldichthys spilopterus. The sequence continues at coordinate 22,878,121 of JBBPDA010000126.1, forward strand.
TTCCTGTTATGAGAGAGCTGACCATACACACAGAGTCAGTCTTTTTTCAGTTATCACCCCCTCCCTTTTTTAACAGGAAGCTGCCCCCCTCCGTATCCAATGCGGAGAGGAAACATCTGTAGCTTATTTCCAAACCTTAACACGCACGCACACACACACATACAGATACAAGTAAGTCCTTCACTAAAATCACGGTAAATAAATGATGGGGTAAGAATGAAGAAGACTTAAGGTTGCTTGAGCAGACCGGGGGAAAAAAGACAGAATGGAGGAAAAGAATGGTTCTTTGAAAGAAACAGGAGAAAAAAAAACAAACCAGGAGTTTTCCTCCACAGCCAGTCAGGGAGCAACAAAAAGATCATGTGACCAGTCAAAAAAACTCCCTGTGCCATCGCCTGGGGAGGAAGTGTGAGTGTGTGTGGTACAGTGCGGTGAAAGTATATTATTATCTGTCACTAGCTTTGTCCTAAAAGTCACCATGGTTACCTAAACAGTTTCCTGTTGTGATGTTTGTGATAGACACGCCCTGCCCCTCACAAAGCGACATATCCATAAACACAAAGCACATACACGCACACACGCCGCAGACAGCAGTCTCCCCAGGGCCAGAACAGGAAGTATCCACAGGATTTCCCCTCTCGTTCACATGAGCAGTGAAACACGACACCAAACAGAAACGCACTCCCCGAGCAAAAGTACATACACTGCACATGCAACACACACTGATTGTCTCTAATGTATCGTCACTGTTGGATGAAAATGTTGTGACTTTGTTTCCTTTACATTGTGTGAACATATGATGATGAATGGACCAATAGAAATGCTCCAAAATGATGTGGAACAAAATCTCTTTACAGTTCGGAAGGATTTTCCCCTTCTCCTCTTCAGTGACCCTTATCTGATATGAGGTTTTGTTACGACAGTAATGACACTTAAACACACAAAAATGTAATTTATAAGGACACACACATACACTCATCCCCTGGAAACATTCGAAAAAAAATAGCTCTGATCATCTGCCCAGCTCATGATTGAAAACACAGATAACTGTCTTAGCACACAGGCTTCTTTTGATTTCAAATACAGAACCAGTAACACACACACACACACACACTGCAACATTCTTCATCTCATATCTATTGAAACTGTATTTGCTTGATACTGAAAAAAATGGAAAAAGTTGAAATTGCACACAAAGCAACTGAATGTAGTTGCTTGTAAATTAATTACATAACTATTAATTCATCACTCATCTACTTTTACTTCCTTACAAATTCCCCCATTAATGCACACAAAGAAAACAAGTCTCCTGATCATTTTACTGGACTCTTCTGTGTGTGTGTGTGTGTGTGTGTGTGTGTGTGTGTGTGTGTGTGTGTGTGGTGTGTGTGTGGTGTGTGCGAGCGTGTGTACCTGGAAGAGGGAGCCGTGTCCCTGTAGTCTTGCTGGGCTGAGAGGAGCAACAGGACTCAGACTGCTCCAGAAATGAATGGAAGAGAGGAGAGGGCTCGGAGCCAGCAGCAAACCCGAGGGAGTCTGCAAAGGACAAACACACGCACAAACACAGACACAGACAGATCCAGGTAGAAGGTCAATTAACTTCAATGTATTTCACAATTAAGTATTTTTTCAAAAATGATTTAATGTATATAGTGATGCATATAGGTTTTTTTGTCTGGTTAACGTTACGACCATGGGACATGTTTATTTTGTATAAGGCAAGATGAAAAAGTTGTCCAATAAGTCAAATAAGATTAAAAGGAAGCATGAGTTCATTCTTTTTTTATGTGAATTTTATCAGTACTATATAAATCTAGTCAATGACCGTAGCCTTGGCTTCATCAGTGAACTGGTTGAGAGTATTTGGGTGTTCGTATACTTCTTTGTTTTTAATAAGAGGAGAAAAGTTGCTCATGATCAAACTGCACGTGTCTTACTCTCTATGACTCAAGCCTGCAGACGTTGGAACTGGCAGATCTGGTTGTGGATTTGCTTATTTCCTTGTCACAGTTACTACATGAATAAAGCTGGTGTGAACACATAACATACCAGAACATAATTAAATTCCTTTTGGCACAAATGCCAATAATTGTCTGGGAGAACAGGTTTGGGCCAATGCCCGCTGGTGTTAAACGACTAGTTAAAAATGTTAATGATACTAACAGCGAATGAAAGCAGCCGTCAGTTGGCTTTATGCAAATGATGTCATGCTAATCATTAGCTCAAGCCTTTTTTTTAAGAAGCTCCTCTTTAATTCTCACTCACTAAAACTACTAAGGTAACAGGTTGCAAATTTGTGTTTCTACAAAAAAAATGACATTTTCTAATATGACTTAAATATTGCTTAAGCAGGTGATACAGTCTTGTTTTATGGAAAGAAACATTATTTTAGGATGTGCTTGCATTCATTGTTTGCCACATTAGCATGGTTGGTCCATTTACCTTTTTAAACCAACACAGTGTTTTAAGTAGCTTTGTGCTACAACACTTCTAGGAAACAAGGCCTTGAATGCTCTCTTTATTAACCATACTTTTTAGAGAGAGAGAGAGAGAGAGAGAGAGAGAGAGACAGTCTGTGTGTATATAAGTGTGCTGTTTCTTAAGAGGTCAGGGACCTTGGATCACCAGGTTCCGGCTGTAGAGGGACATATGAAATCAATTTAATCTCTCCCTCTTTCTGTCCCGTGTCACTCCACTGTAGTATGCAGGATTACAGGCATATGGCTTCACTTACAGGTTGCTCTCCTCCCTCTTTCACTTTCTCACTCCTTTCTCTCTCTCTCTCTCTCTCTTTCTCCCTACTCCCTTTTGTCTCCTACCATGTCCATCTTTTTAAGCCCTGTCTGTCACTTACATTTTATTTTCCTTTAAATACCTGTGCTGGGTGTTACAATACGCATGTTCACATTCATTTTATTTTAGAGAGGGTTTGCAAGATGCACAGTAAATAGATTACACTTGTTTTTTTAAGCTATAAATATATGCACATCACACACTAACAGCAATGACTCACAATGTCATTGATGTAAAGCAGTGCTCTTTTGAACCACCAAAAGCTATTTGACTGGCCCCTTTTTGGTGAACTGCTGGCCTGCTAACCACAAATGAGTGGACGGGAGGCTGAGTGAGCGAGCAAATTAGTTACAGTCAGGTCCATAAAAAAACTGCATTATATTCCTAAAAGAGATACAAAAGTAAATCCTTCTGCATCTGATACCAATTTCTCCTCTTACTTTTATTTAAGTGTTCTAAGAAAATTACTGCTTTGTGTTAATTATACTTTCACCTGACACTGCAGTCTTGTATTTGTTTGGAAGTATGTGGGTGGAGTCTGCAAATATAGGACCGTGTGTGTGTGTGTGTGTGTGTGTGTGTGTGTGTATGTGTGTTACCTGTGCAGTAAAGAAGGCTGGTGTGAGGGACCCTGAGGGCAGTGCAGGGCTGTTAAGAGCAATGGAGCCCAGGTCACTTCCTGAAAGCAGTATGGAAGGGGCTGAGATTTCCAGGCCTTTGGGTTTTCGAGCTTTGGGAGGAAGTCCATTACTGCTGGCCCTCCTTTCAGGGGGCGTGGCCTGGGCCTGGGCGCGCTCTCTGTGGCTGGATGATAAATTGAGAGGCTGAGCGTTCTGCTCTGATTCGTCCATGCGAGCCTCCGGGCTCAGCCCGGGCCTCCGCGTGTAGGACGGGCTTGGGGAGGGGGAGGGGGAGCGGGAAGAATGCGGAGACGCTTTTGAGTTGAAGAAAACCTCTGAGGAGGCGGGGGCAGGAGATGAAGGCAGGGGCACCACCTTTTCTGACCGATTGGTGACAAACCGAATCACGGTTGGTCCTTCCTCGCCTCGCTCGGCTCCTCTCTGCTTCTCCACTTTGATTGGATGCAGCAGCGGAGGCTGGCCCTGGAGAGAGCTAACGGTAAATGATGAGTACAGACCAGAGTGAAGATATTCGTTCCTGCAGGTAGGGCTTCTGAGTGAAGAAAGAGAGAGTTTTGGAGACTCCTCCCCCTCGCCACCATCAGACTCCACCTCCTGTAGCATGACTCCGCCTCCCTCTCGCCCAAACTCCACTGCCTGAGGATCCATTTTCAGGATGTCGGGAAATGAGACAAACTTGTAAACAAACTTCTGTCCAATCACCTTCTTTATAATGTTCTGTGGGTGAAAAGAAAGAATGAATAAACATCTGATGTAATTTTCTAGAATGAATTATTTGTTATTCACAGCTCATTGAAACAATTCGGTCCCGAATATGTGTTTTAAAGCTTATATCAGTTTCATATGTGTATATATACATGAAAGAAAGGTTTTATTCATATTAGAATGTAATTAAAATTGTACATAGACTTACACTGTGAAACTGATCACAGTATGATCAATGAAGAATGTAAATTAGGTGCAAATGCAATTAATTACATTGCACAGCCTAACCTTGTCATAGTAGTAGCGCAGTGCTCTGCTGAGTTTGTCGTAGTTCATGTTCGTCTTGTTCTTGCGCAGGCCCCAAAGTTTGGCCACCTCCTCAGACTTCAGCAGTTTGAACTCGCCGTCGTTGGACGTCCAGCAGATCAGGTGCTTGTGGCTCTGGTCCAGCAGCAACTGCAGCAGGAACTGCCACAACGTGATGGCACTCTCCATGACTGCTCTACATACACCGTGGGCAGGGAGAGAGAAAAATCATGTTGATGTTCTGCTTTTGCTTCTCCTTACAAAAGTTAGTTATGGCCAGGATGACATTTGATTTGACGCTTGTTTGTTGGACAGGCAAAGGTGTTAAATACTGAAGCCTTACTGAGCTGCCTGGGGAGTCTGGCACCTCTGCACACTGTGTGTGTATGAGTGAGCTTTTCTAAAGATGTGATGATAGATCTGTCTGCTGGGTAATTTCACATCATCTTCTCACTTCTTTTCAAGAACTTCCGTCTATCACAAATAACCGGTGACTTATATCCGCTCTGTAAGTGTTTGTGTGTGAATTTTTGGACGCTGTTCGCCAAAGGTGCTTTGAGGACACGGTCTAATGAACCCAAAGAGGTTTAATGGGCTGAGGCTTACAAGGAAAAAGCATGACCTTGTTGTGTGTGGTGTGTGTATTGTTTGTGTGTAATAGGGCTGTCACGATAACCTGAATAAAATAGATTATGTGAATTAAAATGTATCAAAGAGTGCAGAGGAAAGACGAAACCCACACAAGCAAGATCTCATTGCTGCATGTATGATTGTTCTCATAACACCTAAACAAATAGCTAACAGGCTATTGTATTCAAAGTACTGAAGGACTCACTGTAAGATGGCAGTGATAAGACTTTTAAGGCTAAATTAAGAATATTCTACTGTTACAAGTTTAAAAATGTTTAAAATTTCCATTTAGCTGACCTATGTAGTATTTAATCCCATGTGGGAAGTGAACACCACTGTTACTTATTTTTTAGTGAAGCCAGTTTTTATTTGATTGGCCTTAAGAAAAAACAAAACAATTAATTGTCATAAAAAAATTCCTAAATTCCTCGATAATTGATGATGACAGCCCAAGTTTACACACAATTTTAAAAGCTGCTGTATCTAACTGTGTAGGAAGTGCACATTCTCCAAACATGTACGCATTAGCTTAGCTATTTCCAAACCTTTCCTATGTCCACAGCCCAGTAGTATTTGTAGTATTATTCAGTACCAGGTCTCGCAAGCCTGACCTATCGTCAGGGAATCTGGTGGCCGCCTGACATTACACATGGGACCTTAGGCTTGTGTACATCTGCTCTATCATGTAAATCCATTTCATGAAGCTACTTACACACAGTCTGTGTGCTGATGTTGCTTCAAGAGGCAGTTTGGAACTCAGTAGCAAGTGATGCAACAGAAGATAAATAGTCGCTCCAGTGGGGCAGAAAATTCACAAGCTGACTTGTAGCAAAGGTGGCATTCTACAAGAGTGCCACATTTAAAGTCACTTCTCTCAGAGCCCATTATTATGTCAATGTTTGTACATGGCTATGAGCTAAAGTTTAGACACCTATTAGCAAAGGGAGTTGCTGAAACACCTGAACTTCGAGTCCAAGTATTCTTCAAGTTTAAAAATTTCATTACTGGTAATGGTGTTCCATTCTTGCCTGTAAATCACAATAAACTTGAGAACTAGAACTTGAGCTTGAATTTGGTAATTAGGAGGGTTTTCCACGTACTTTTGGCCATACAGTGTACTTTTTAAGATACCACCTGTGTCACTGTAAATGAGAGAGAGAGCGAGAGAGAGAGAGAGCACTGTGTGTGGGGTAGAAGGGAATCAATCATTTTGTTGATGCTCAACAACTGGCTGATCTTTGCCTTTTAAACTGCTTTTAAAAAGGTTGGCTATTCTATCACCGTCTTTGATATTATCATGACAAAACCACACATACTACTGCAACCACATGACCCACAACTAGCATACAAATGCTAGACTCTGAGAAAAAAAACTCTCTGAACAAAACCATCATTCCTGCCCTCCCTCTAACTCGACAAGCATTTCCTGTTCTGTTGCATATTAACAAATTGTCTCATAAACAACAACAGGGGAACCCCACGCTGACCTGGTGGCAGCTATGGGTGGCTGTAAACAGGCACGTCCCAGCCACCTCTATGCTCCTCTACTGATCTGAGCTCAGGTTATATTTAGGCCTCATTAAGTAAGGGGGCCGTGAATGGAAAGGAAACACTGCCAAGGTAAATGTGAATTAGGTCCCATACCAAAAGGAGGTGCTTTGACAGAGCTTGAAATTCAATATTCGATATACAAGGTTTCAGCTATATTATGGAATCAAATTTATTAACTTAAATGTATTAATCATTTATAAAACTAAAATATTTGTTTTATATATGATGATGTATGCTCATCATCTACAAGGAGCAAACTTAAACACAAAACATTTTCTGCAAAATTTGGTGCAGAATCTTAATGTTAAACTCACCATAACATTTGCACAGGCCACATTTTCCGATTGTATTTTTCTCAGTATGTTAAATTCACCAAATTAACAGCAAATGGTTTGTGATCTCTGTAAACAATGTGTACTTATTGGCACATCAACATAGAACTGGTCATTTGAGACTCCTAAACTGATATACCAGCATAACACACTAGTGTTGCGGTGATGAAAGAAATACAAAAAAAGATGCAGAATGGAAACACAATAAGAGATACATGAGAAGAGGGCTGGAGCAAAAAAAAAAAACAGTGGTTGACCAGCATGGATGAACAAAAAGAGGAAACTGAACAGCCTCAGAAGAGAACTGACAGAGAGATGAGAAAGCAAGAGGATGTCCCAGTTAGTTTAATCATTAACCTGGCCTGAGCCCAGACTGGAACAAAACTGCCAGAGAAGAGTGAAGTGCAGAAACTGATACACACATTCACACTCACTGAAATCGCTGGCAACCAGCCCAATGCAGAGATAAGAACAGTGAAGCACTTCAGCTCGAAACTGTACCACTGGACACAGCACTGTTTTCCTCTCTCGGCGTCCGAGACAGGACAGAGACAGCAATCTGCCTCCACAGGATGTCCAGGCACTGCTTCAAAACAGCTCAAATTCAAACCAGGTTACCAGTACCATCCCCTGTTCAGGCCAAACAGACACTAAAAGCCTGAGCCTTCTATGCTACTGGGGCAAATAAACCTTATCAGGATCAAATAAAATAAAAGTTTCACCAAAGCATCCACAGCAACTGAAATTGATCAACTGATTCCTCTGTGACTCCTCTTTGTTGTTCATCTCTTTTCTGTTGATTTGTATCAACCAAGGAAGCATTTAACAAATCAGGATTTGGTTAGGTTAGCCAGATAACCCAAGTCCAAAGTTGGGGACTGTCCAATAGGCATGGCTTTGGGCTTAAGTTATCATACTAAACAGAGCGATCTAGCTTTGTGAAACAGTCCCCAAGGCTTTAAATATTGATTATACTGGTAATCATATCTACATTACTTTGATGATTAATCAAGTAATCAGTTTTTGAGGTGCAATGGTATCAGTGGAGTTAAGTGAATAACAAACCATGTCTTTTTAAAGATTCTAGAGGGCTCTACTTAAAAAACACAATAAGTCAGTAAATTGTGCATAAATTGAGAAAATAAACAGAGAAAAGTTGGAGAATTAATCAAATCAATGCTGATTCATTGCGAAGACACGCTTGACTGGTTGACTGATTAACTGCAACAGGCAGAGCATCAACATAATGTGTCTTTAAAGTGTGTAGGCCAGATGCAAAGTGTGTGTATGTAAGTGAGACTTATTCAGTGGCAGGAGAGACTCGGTGCTGATTTACTGTCTGAGTGGAGAGAACATTAGCTGCTTTGTTCATGCTGCTCACTACTTACAGCATGCAGACGAACACTACACGACTACATCATCACTGAGCTGAGCGGAGATGTTGAGGTACATCTAATCCTGCCCCAAAACTGGAATAACACTGTACAGCATAAGCTTCTAAATGTAGTCTTAAAGCGACACTGCACTGGACTGCATAACGCATCAAATGATTGGATCAAAATAGGATGTAGTTTAGCTATGTATGCATTTCTCAAATGTGATTGACAGTTGACAGGGCTACATCTACCTGGATTAGTGTTACAGAGAAAGAGGACATGACTGCAATGCTGATATTTTAACCTTAAAGCACAGCCTTGTTTAAACATTCGGCTCTTCCAGGGTACAATAAATGTATCATACAAATGGTTAATATGTGTTGCTTAATTTTAAACATACCATTAACTCCCCACTCAATATGGTCCATACCATTGGAAATCAAGCTGCACAATCAGACCCTTTTCAATTCAGCGTTTGTTAGCAAAAGTCATTGCAACACCTGTACACAAGAAATACTATTATTATATATATTTTTTTTCTTTATTCTTTTTTATTCCTTTTCTCTTATTTGTTATTGCTATCCGGTGTCAATCAGAGTAGGATGGGTTCCCCCTTCTGAGTCTTGGTTCCTCCCGAGGTTTCTTCCTACATCTAAGGAGTTTTTCCTGCCTCTGTCGCCTTTGTTTTGCTCTTTGGGGGCTCGGACCCGGTTTCTGTAAAGCTGCATTGTAAAAACGTCAGTTGTGAAACGCGCTATAGAAATAAACTTGACTTGACCTATTAAGCTCACAGTAGTTTAGGCTCACCCATTCCCACTGAAGTTGTAAAGAGTGTTTCAGCCTGGACTCCTTTTTGAATGAGGGCACATGGGAGTTCAACAACAAACAACATACTTTTGTCCTTAAGTTTATTTAAATGGCCACTTAAAAGTTGAGACACACCCTACTTGAATATGCATTTTACATCATCTTAAAGACATTCTGAACGCAAATTAAATTTAGGTCCAAGACAAAAAACGAATACGCACTGCTTGAGAGATTGCCAAAAGTGTGTAATGTCATCAAAGCAAAGGGAGGGTTTTTATAGATAAATCTTTTATAGAAGAAGATTTTATTTGTTTACGCTTTTTTGTCACTGCATAATTACACGTCTGTTATCTCAAAATGTTATGTTTCATTCTTTTTAAGATGACATCAACATTTAAATAAATGTAATCAGTAAATTCCTATTTTTCATTGAGCACTAGCGTATGAAGCTTTGAATCTTTAAAAAAAATCCTAATAATAAAAGAATAAAAAACATGATCATAGATCACAGTATTTAGGGTTATTTTCTTTGTTTGAAAAGAACAAGATGTGTAACTGGGCAAACTCATGAGAACTGATTTAAAGTTCATTCATAGGCTGTGGGGTCAATCGGTAACGTTTCTGTTTTGTCATGCAGGCTAAAGAGTGTGATTAACACTTTTAACAATTTCCTCTTTTTTGATTTCTGGACAGGAGTGACACAGGAGTGGGGGAGTCGCTTGAAAAACATGAGAAAGAAAAGTGGAGCTCATGAACACGAAGACCCTCTGGCTGAGGATGGGGCCAGCATGTGATTGAACGTTGCAGTGATAAACTTCAATACATATGAGGCAAGTCTGGATCAATCAGGTATAGCACAGTAAAATATACTTGGGTTAACATTTAGGAAAGGTGGTGGTAAAGAAATAGGAATTCTGAGTTGATGCTGACAACCAATAGGTTTCCTGAGCATATCTGACTACATGCATATATAAACATATTGAAAACTTAAAGCCTGGGAAGTGCGATAAATTCAACATACACAGGGTTGAAATACTGGTCTAATACCAATACCTTTTAATCAATTACCTGCTAATATTAAAGTAGTTTCAATATCAACATTTATCATTTTTTTACAACAGACATGTCACAAAACAGTACATAGTCCTATGCCTAGGACATTTAAGAATGATATTTAACCCATTAAAGCAAACACCTCCATTCCTTTCTCCTATAGTAATAACTCAGTCAGCCTGCAGTGTTTCACTATTTAATTACTAGATATTAGGCCTTATAATGTAATAATATAATTACATTTCGAAATTGAATGTTCTATGTATATATATTTTTTTACTTATTTTGCCCTTTTTACAAAAGTAACATAACAGAAATTGCATCCAAAACAAGCCAAAGGCACAACTGCAAAAATCTTTCACAGCAAAAAGAGGAAATAATAACAAGAACTTTTTTATTTCTCTTTTATTTAAATGGTTATATTTAACCTTTTATTTTTCTGAATTTCTGCTACATGTCCCATTCATCACTACATCTTGGGAGAATGCTGACTGAGACAGCAGGAAGGCAACTGTAAAAACTTCAGCCCACCCTGCCTGATTACGTTTTGTGTACCCGAGGGTTTGCTGTAAGTGTAGATTAAAATCACTGCAGGTAAGTGCAATCAGCACAATACACATGTATCAACTTTGTGATGATGCAAACTGAGTAAGAGACAGAGGCAAAAAAAAAAAAAAGGGAGAGACAGAAGGAGAAAGTGAGCGGCAGATAGAAAAACAGGCTGACTGGCTGACTCACTGGTGTGGATAACCCTGACACTGAACATGTTTTATTGGCAGAGAGGAACTCCCTGACTGCTATGTGGCTTATTTTGGGAAAGTGTTTGTCATATTTCTGACAGACACTAATACACCAGCACGCCCATTGTCCATTCTGCTCAACTCTAGCAAATGTCAGCAGTAGCAAAGCTTATTATTCTGATATTAATCTTGAAAAACCAAAGCACCATGACTCAACAAATACCACCAAACGTGGATAAATGTGTGTGATTGTCAGGAGGCTATAAAATGTTATCCCAACAAACACAAACATGCAGTTGGTTTGCTGGACTTGGGTGAAACTGTTCTAAAATGTTCTTCCTCATTAATTTTAAAAAAAATATTCTTCCCCATTTTCACTGTACCAAAATGTTCTCTCATTCACCACGACCATATTCGTCTCAGTTCACAAAGTTCTAAAATGTTCTCTACATTCACCCTAGTTCATCTTGTTTCTACGCATTCTAAAATATCACATATGTTGTTTTTAATTGGGCCTGTGCGTTCTTCTTCAGAGAGATTTTAGACCCCATTGCCCAGACTAGTTGACCATTTACCACAGTGAATGGTTTGGAGGTTCCGCTGTATTACTGGTATGTGAAGTTCTGGTTAGATGCTAAAGTTATCTATCGGAGACCACAGTGAGAGAGTGTGTAATTGTGACACACAAACACACATACACACACCCAGTTTGACCAGAGTTACCCACACAGGCCAGCTCCAACTAGGTCCAGGATGTTTCCACGGTGACAAAGGAGGATGTGGTCAGGAAGGACTAAGACTCTGCCAAGACAGGCTGGAGATATTTACCAGGAAGTTCGAGACACACACATACGCACACGCATTCCCGTTCACTTACACTGTTTGACACACATTTAAATAGAATTACAGAAGAGCCTCACTCCTTCCAGCCTGACCAGGCCCGAAATCCCATGGCATTCAAGAGTCTCAATCCATGTCAGACAGGGTCATCCTTCTCTTTGTCATTCTTTCACAAACACACACACACACACACACCCTATCCCTCTGCTCTTTTTTTTTTTTGCAAACCCCCAAAGAGGTGAAATAAAACTGTTTCCTGCTCTAGCATCCTCTGGAGCTGAGCATCTGCGTTAAGCGACCGTAAAACTGTCTAAATCAGGACTTCCTCCAATTCTCCTTTGAAGGGCGTCTTCCTGGGAATGCCGCTCCCAAACTGAAAGGTAGGAATTCCTGCTGCAGGGAGCCGGCCGGAAACCCGGGGACAGGGGGACCGCACAGACATTCGGCACAAATGGAAGATTTCCCCTTCCCGTGTGGGCTGCAGCTAAACCTATTGTTGGGGTGGGCAAATATCTCATCAGCATATGCTGACAACACGAACAGTTCACTATTGCAATGGTCCAGTGCTAACTTAACATATAGTTTGGCAATGTTTTCAGCAACATGATACCTGGTAATACCTGGACTTCCACTGCCACTGAACAAGACCAATATGGCACCATCAAATATTCACTCAAAGCACATTCACATTTTACCTCAGTGTGGGGTAAAACACTGGATTTTGAAAACTGCTTAATTCCAGTATTCCTCAGCCACCACATGGACTTCCCTGCTCTTAACAGGAACTGTGAAAAGAAGTCAGGAACTAGGTGCTACTTCTATGCAAAATATGTTTTGCTGCCTCCTCCCTTAACACCTTAAACTTAGACTAGTTAGTTATTATTATGTAACTACTGTAAGTTAACCCCTAACTACTATGAAACTGGAAGTTACTTAGCAATGAGGGTGAAAAATAAGGCCCACATACATGCCTTTAGGGTTTACAAGCAATTAGGACCTGTAGATGGGTCTACACTCTGAATTACATGACTTATATAAGTTTCAAAGTAGTTGCCAAATAATTTATGGTAGTTATTGAAAAATAAGTCTGCAGTTTAAGTGGTTATGTCTGATGTAAACAGTAGATTCAAGAGGTGAATGAATAATACTAGTTATTAACCCCTTTTCACTCCTATAGCTACACACCTTACAATTTCAGTGTAGTGACTGTATTATAGCAATAATGGGAAAGTAACTGATAATTGAGCAGCTGGCCCTTATCACTGAAGGCTTATTATCCAATTACTAGTCTTAAGTATTATTAGCCAGTGTCTGCTATGAACTATTCTTTAGGGGAAATAAGGAAGACACTGATAAGTGAAGCGAGGCCTGGATTGCACACTGCAGCCTGAGTTCCAGGATTTAGGGAGTAGGGGGTGGTCTTTTACACCCTTTTAATGTAGTTACAGATTGAAACTCCAGCAACCCAGTCACTTTTAATGCCTGTGCACTGCACGCACACATGCAAGTCCCTCCACTGCAGCGCGAGCGGAAACCCGTAATGAGATTAGTTGCTGTATGTGTGTGTGCAGACATTACTTTGCCATGACTAAACGTGGTGGAAAAAATCTGAGCCTAGGGCCGTCACAGGGTTTCTTTTACCCTCACCAGCACTGCTTCAGGCTGTGGGACCATCTCACCTGAAAGTGTCCCAAGGCAGGGCCAGCCTCTGGGACAGGCCTCTTTATCAGGGCAAAACTAAAGACCTGAGATGGAGACGAAAGCCAAGACAGACAGATGCATGGACTGAAGTTTCTTTGTTGGCCCCAGTGAGTCATTTTCAAGCCGCTGTCTACTGCCAGTTTCTAAGCGGAAGGCGCATGGCAATTAGTCTGCTGCTGTTTCCACACAGACCAGGCGCTCTGCTAGTGCTGTTAAAGGGCCAGTAGCAGCAGCAGCAGCAACAGCAGCAGCAGCTCAGTGGACATTACACCGCTCACATGAACAAAAGAGAGTCGGGGAAAGAAAGGGCTGGTGGGCAAGAAAGGTTTGAGGTTTGTCAAACCTGAGTGAAAGCTGCCTGTGGTAAAATGCAGCCAGTTTCCACTCTCATCTTAAAGCGGGCAAAACTTCCTCAAGTGCAAGTACACAGACAGAGTGGAAAAACAGACTTCATTTGGCTCACACACAGCACTGTACTTTACATTACACATTAAACACAACAAAATAATGAACATTTCATATAAACACACGCAGCTCAATAGTAAATATTAGCCAGCACACAGTTAGAGGCTACAGGCTAACTGTTTCACCAGCGTTCAGGGCTTTCTCGCTACTTTTTACAACCTTATACTAAAGTAAGCACTTAGGAAATGTCTAACTACGGTTTAACACCGTACACAGATGTTGTTGAAGGAGTGTGTGTCACCTACCTGTGAGTAATGGCCGGCTTTGTCCTCTTTTGAGTCTCTATTAAAAAGAATTCCGTAAAATGTCCTGGTTTTCCATGCTGTCGGTCGTCTCGGCAGCACAGTCTGACTGTAATGGGATCCCCACTGTTTTTTCACCTCTCTCTCTCTCTCTCTCTCTCTCTCTCTCTCTCTCTCTCTCTCTCTCACTGAGCAGGAAGTTGGTGCAGGCAGACAGCGAGCCGGCTCACTTCCTCTCGCGCGCTGTTCCCCAGGCGCTCGAGCCGTCTGTGTAAACACGCTTTCCCTCCTCTCGCGCGCGCTGATGATGGCACTCTCTCTCTCTCTCTCTCTCTCTCTCTCTTTCTCTCTCTCTCTCACACACACACACAATCTCTCTCTCTTTCTCTCTTTGTAATATTGTAACCCGAATCTGTGCCCAAAGCCGCTCCGACTGACGTCACCATCTTCCTGCCCAGGACCACTGGGAGGAGCCCTGGTTCCTTCCTCTACACACAAATGAGCGTGTACGCATGTGTGCGTGTGTGTGCTTTATCTCTTTAAGAATATCACTCTGGCTCTTTAGGCGCATAAAAGCCATTATCACAATATATATTTTTCATGATGCACAGGAAGTTATATAAATATGTGACGTTGCTTCACACAGCTGCTCGCAATGTCCCAATATTTCAGTATCACTGAAGTACACAACACTGATCAGTTGCTGTTTGATTCGATTTAATTAAGTTCAATTCATTTTTTTTCCCAGAGAGAGAAATAATGTCCAAAACAGATGTGCACAGTGACTACAGTAACACATATATGTGTACTTTTGCTGATCATGCAGTTTACTGAGACTTTTACTTCTGATTATCACTAAAACTATGTTTGTGAGGAAAGAAATCCAATTGTACTATTTTAGGTATTAATGCTTTTTAAGGCTTCATTTCATTGTTTTGTATTGGTAACAGCATCTGAACCAAGTCTTATAAACTTTGGTTTCTTTGCTGATAGTTTAGTGAGCAGTGGTGGCCTAGTAGTTAGGACCTTGCCCTTGTGAACCAAAGGTCGCAGGTTCAAGTCCTGACCTGGGTGCCAATAATAGTCACTTCACAGTTTGTATTTGTGAAAGTGTGTTAGGGTTAACAGTGGGCCTTGTTTTTCAGGAACAGTTCCCGTATTTAGTGCATTGTCCCCAGGTGTAGCTGTCCTCAGAAATGTCCTTGTTTTTGGTGCACTGTCCCTGGGTATTTGTGTTTTCAGAAATGTCCCTGTTTTTGATTAATTGTTCCCGTGTGTAGCTGTCTCAGAAATGTCCTTGTTTTTGGTGCACTGTCCCGGGGTATAGGTGTTTTCAGAAAAATAGCTGTTTTTGGTGCATTGTCCCCGGGTGTTGCGGTCTTGAGAAGTGTCTCTGTTTTTGGTGCATTGTCCCTGGGTGTATCTTTTTTTCCAAAAATGTCCCTGTTTTAACTGTGACTTACAAGCAGACCAGAAAGAAAAACCAGGCAGCAGAGCAGCAGGGCAGACAACTCATATCGTGATTGTGTTGGCCAGTAAAGGAGGCTCACCGCTTGCTATAGCAGCTTCATTTCACTCTTCTTCTTGCTAACCTAGTTTTAAAGAGAACTGTCGTGTAAAACCTGATCAGTTGCAAGTTGCATGACCACAAAGGTCTTTTGTGGTGATTTGTAACCCATGCTTAAAACTAGGCATGGGGTTATGGGAATTGTACTAAAATGTGATGGGAATTTGATTTGTTGGCACACAGTGTATCTGTATGTCGCTAACATGCCATCTACAAATACAGTGCATACTTTTAATTTTACATACTTAACATGCTGTTTGTTAAGCAAGTGTTGAGGGTTAATGTCGACTGCTTCTATTACTGCTTTACAAATTGTAAATGGAGAATAATCCTAAAATAAATTTTTTGTTGTTGTTGCTTTAATCCATGGTCAAAATGCATAAACATAAAACTGTCCTTCTTTTATATTTCCTATATAAAACATAACAATTATTATGATAAATGATATAAACTGGAAATGTCCCCAGTTTTCAGAAATCTGGTCACCTGTGTATGTGTTTGTGTGTGTGTGTGTGTGTGTGTGTGTGTGTGTGTGTGTGAGAGAGAGAGAGTGATAGAGAGAACATGTATTTCATTTTTTCACTCTGAGGACCAAATGATAAAAACACTGTACAATCTATAGAAATTAGGATATTGTGTTGGTCCCCACAAGGACCATTCACAAATTCAGCTTTTTTACTGATGGTAAAGTTAGGGATTGGTTACAGTATTACTGAAAAACAGTATTACAGAAGTCATTGAAATGTACTTACAAAGATAGCAATACCAACCTGTGATTGTGTGTGTTGTGTGTGCGTGTTGTGTTTGATGCCTGTCACGGTGAACGGGCACTCCACAGGGGAGTGGGACCATCTTCCAATTTCCTGGAGGGAAATCCTCTCACTGACAGGAAACTGCATCCCACAGTGCATACAGACACGCACACACACATACACACATATGCGAGAGGTTTCTCTCTCTCACTATATATCACTGTCTCTTTGTCTCTGATATATTTAATGACAGCAGCAGTCACACCGACAGACTGATGCAATGTGTAAGGAGCAGTGTGTGGAGTAGTGGTGGTGATGAGGGACTCCACCCACAGGCAGTGTGCTTGGGAATACCGGACACATGTAAGCAATTAAAAAACTCCACAAGCATCTCCATTCATACTGTGACATCTAGTGGACAATGCAGGGATTGCAACAAAACATCAGCCTTTGTCAAGTTGTTAGTCTGTTACATAGACTTATTACAATGCATTGAAAAATAACATTTAATTTTCGATTGTACTACAGCAAAGAATATCCATTTTTTTAAAAAATATGAGTAGAAACAAATGTATTATATGTGTAATTTTGTTATCATATATGTTTACAGGTTATTATACCAGTGATCGATACTCATGCTTACCTGCCCCTGGAGACAAAATCCAAACTCTCCCAGATCAGTACACTCTTACTCAACCTCATAGCTTCCCCATGACCCAAAATAGAAGAAGTGGTTTAGAAATGGGATGGATAGATGGATAGTTAATCAAAATGAATGTTATTTTGAAATGTATTTCTATAACTGACGTTGTCACAAACCAGCTTTACAGAAACCGGGTCCGAGCCCCCAAAGTGCATTGCAAAGGCGAAAGAAACAAGGGAAAACTTCCTAAGCTGTAGGAAGAGACCTCAGGAGGAACCAAACCTTTAGATCCGCTCTTTGGAGGATAGGGCTGTTCATATGTGATCCTCAGCAGGAGTGAGTGGGTTAAAAGTTGCAACCAGAGAGAGAGAGAGAGAGACAGAGAGAGGGAGAGAGAGAGAGAGAGCGAGCGATGTTTAAGAACGATGTACATTGTGGTCTGTGGTCTACAGGCAGGAGCTCTGACAAGACTCCCTATGACAGCATAACTAGTCAAGTCAAATCAAGTTTATTTGTATAACGCTTTTTACAACTGACGTTGTCACAAAGCAGCTTTAAAGAAACCGGGTCTGGGCCCCCAAAGAGCAAGCCAAGGGTGACAGAGGCAAGGAAAAACTCCCTAGCAGTGGGAAGAAACCTTGGGAGGAACCAAGGCTCAAAAGGAGGAACCCATCCTCCTCTGGTTGACACCGGATAGCAAAAACAAGCAAGAGAAAAGAAAGAAAAATAATAATATATATATATAAAAATAATAGTTTTTAGTATAAATGGGCAGCAGCAGTTCCTTCCTTAAATGGGGAGAGCTAGAAAGAAGCACAGACATGAGGGCACCCTGTGGCATAAGGCAGCACAACTACTCGACTGTCAACAAACCTGACTGAACACATCAGAGTGGGGAGCGACAGCATCCAAACATTACAGTTCACCAGAATACTCTATGCCTGAACTCTCCAGATCTACCCCCTATCTAGGATTAACAGAAGGCGTGACTACACAAATATGTTTTCAAGACTTAAATATTGAGACTCTGTCTGAATCCCGAACATAATTTGGAAGATTATTCCATAACTGTGGGGCTGTTAGATCTTCTTTCTGGTATGTGATACCAACATAAACCTGACCATGCTTCAGTACTTTACCCACTAGACCAGACTAGAGTTAATAGAATCTTTAAGATTCAATGTATGTTCAGTTGCATTTAATATATATTTGGTTGAATTGTATGTAGTTAAAATATAATTAATGACAAGCTGAGCATCTGCAAAGCATTTTCTGTAAATTTCTGAGCTTGATGTAGCACATAAGCACTGTATTCATGTATGGAAACCAAGCCGGTTTGGAATCAATTATTTTTGTGATGTCACAAAATCAATAAAATGTTTGGGTGTCAAAAAATAACACAGTAACACAATTATTAAATTTAATCTTTAAAAAAAATTAATACAAGGAAAGTACTGAAACTGTGCCATTTAAAGTGAATAAATATTGCTTTGTATCCAAAGTTTTTTATTGTTATAATAATGTACATTGTAATTATATTTGGTCAATCTGATGTTTTGAAATTATCTCTTACCTATGAAAATGCCCTACCAGAGTTAACTGCACATGTGCACACCAAATCGTTTGCCGTTATTATATGCAAACTTGGCATGCTGATGACCACTATCATACATTTTTTAATGTCCACATGCACGAGTGCACGTGTGTGTTTAAGTGCAGTCTGAATGCATGCTAGCCTTGGAGTTATATTAATTCACAAAGATTACAATACCTACAGTTTGGAAAAAGATGTGTGCATATGTTATCATAATCGCTGTTCATTTCTTAATCCAATAAATATTGTGAGACATTACAATGTTTTCTCTTGTTTTATGCTACTGATAGGAAAATAATTTAGGTAGGAAAAATTTCAGAACACTGGCAGAATCTCTGGCTGATCACCATTCAGTATGCTTAGAGACCTTCAGTGCAAATTGAAACTCTGTGCTCCTGATTTTCTGCCTAATACTTGTCTTGAGGATCCTCCATAGGGGAGAAATCTTTCTCCCAGAAGCCTTTTTAATTTACCCTGAAATTGCTCTCTCTTTCTTTGAAATAAAACCTTTAAAAGTAATTTTGGTAAATCCTGACCTCTCCTTGAAGAAGCATCAACACTCATTAGCATCATATTATTACAATTAGGATATTGCTTATTTGATTTTTTTCTTATGTTATTTGCAATATTTATTCATTAAGCCATTTAATGCAAAACTGCATGAGAGTTTACTTTATGGTTTCAGTTTAGAGGCTGAGATTTTCAGCTTTTTTGTGAAATAATTTTTTCCCCCATTTATAACCTTTTTACTACTATGCCGGTGTACTGTACTTGAAAACTGAATTTCCTGAAGGAATCTTCCCAAGGGATTAATAAAGTTTTAATCTATCTATCTATCTATCTATCTATCTATCTATCTATCTATCTATCTATCTATCTATCTATCTATCTATCTATCTAATGTGTTAACACAAGGGGGCAGCACAAACAGCACAAAAAAAGAGAAGGGAGAAGGAGAAACAGACGGACTACAGTTCCCATGATCCAACACACCCGTGTTCTGTCACATGGACTACTGACTGGGTTAAAATGCAGCATCCGAGGCAGCCGTACACGCTTTTACGACCATGGCTCCAGTGTTGGACCCTTGCTCATTCTCTTCTTTCTCCAAGTGTCTTACACGGCACATAAACCTGAATCTCCATGTGGACTTCGACAATCGTGTTCTTAGAGGAAAGGCAGCACTGACAGTTGAAGTCCTGGAAGATAAATTCTCCGTTCTGGTAACAATAACACTCACTGATTTCTTTAGTTCTGCATTAGCTAGCCGCTTTCAGGGCTCAGCAACCGAGCTCACACGGGCAGACTGCGTGGTTAATCACAGAATCGGCTGTGTGTGATATAGTCCGTGCATCTTGTACTGTAAAAATAACTGATGTCTTGACAAAAACACACCGGCTACCGGCTACATGAAATAAAACTGATCCGATAAGTCGCACTGAAGCTTGTATTTCAGATCTTTAGTTTTATACTGCAGGTTTACTAAAAATTCGCACAGCAAAATGTAGCCAAATGTAGATTCTCACTCAGAATAATGCCTGTTGGTTACAGTAGTTTGATACTTGGATTATAGATAAATGAACAGTTTCAGCCATGAAACCTGTACGCGCTGCTAAGTGTAACAGTAATGATACGATGGGGTGGTTCTAAAGGCCACACGCCTCATAGACCTCATACCCAAAACAACTTTTAAAAAACTTTGCTCTAAGAAAATATCATTTTCTTATTTTTTGGCCTTGAAATTAATTATGTCTTGTAGCAATGTGGAATATATGCACCAAATCATTTTGATTGTATATGGCAGGACTTAATGAACTGCATTTTTTATTATATATACATATAAAGCTTGAATTTGTTTTATCTCTAGCCAGGAAATTTAGCCAGGCCTTTGCTTTGTGCTGGAGCCTGTGTAATGTTGCTGCACTTATTCCGTCATGGACTTTGGCTTCAGGTGTTGGCTTATAATGTCTAATGAGCCTTTTCCAGAGTTGCCTTACTTTGACTTTGGATTAGCCTAAAATGACAGTGGTTGATGGGACCAAACGGCAAATAGGACCATGGGGTCATTTGTAAATACAACAGGTGTGTGCTGTTGTTCAGCCCGGTGCAGAGTAGTTGTTAAAAGGCTTTATGCTTATGTTTATTGTGTGTGTGTGTGTGTGTGTGTGTGTGTTTATATTTATTAATTATTATTTTATTTGTTGTGTGAGATTTGATTTCCTATATTCAAACTGTAAAGTGTTAACATGTAGGTCTTTTCTACATAGTACTTTATTGCAGTGGTTTTTATTAGTACTTTATGAAAGTCCAAAGTTGCTAAAATTGCATCAGAGCTAGATATCTGGTACTACATGCTTCTCTTTTACTATATAACCCTCTAACTCTTGTCTTTAGACCCTTGATACAAAGGACCTGAAGATCTGCAAGGTGTCCGCCAACAGTCAGACTGCTAAATTTGAACTGGGAGCCCAGCATGGTTATAAAGGCAGCCCTCTAGAAATCACACTGCCCTTTGAGCTCTCCCGGTATTACCACACTGTTCACATAATAAATGAAATCTGCTTAGAGTGTGATAATGAGCGTGATAATGAGTGTAATAATAATTGTAATAATGAGTGTGAAGTTAAAAGTATTATTTTCTTCAATGTTATATAAAGTCTTTACATTAAAGATATTTAATGTATTATTTACCCAGCTTATTGGGTACACCTATCTTGTGTGGATATACACACACACACTTTATCATTAATACATATCTTTCATGGCCTTTACCCCATGCATAAAGTAAGTAGATAGACCAGATATTATTTGGACGATGGACCATTCTCAGCACAGCAGTGGCAATAACATGGTAGCATGTGCTGAGCTGGTATGAATATGTGGTTTCGCTTAAGTTGTTACACAGCTCATTGCCACTGCTGGATTGAGATTGGTACACCAGCCAAATGTGGTCCTGTGGCCAGAAATTGACCTCTAATGGAAGCAGGATGATTTACATAAACTGTGCTTGGAAAAACATTTAGATGTGTCTAATAAGGTGACCAGCAAGTGTTAAACATACAGTTTTCATGACAGACACCAAATACTGTGTGTAACAGTTTTTTTTAAATTTAGCATGTATATGTGGAAAGATGGTGAACATTCACTATTCACTAAAGGCATGATATGCATTAACTTTGTGATGCGTGTGTGTTCAGTGGTCAGCACGTGATCGTGGAGATTGAATATGAGACATCTCCAAGCGCCTCAGCCCTGCAGTGGCTGTCTCCTGCACAGACTGCTGGGAAAAAACATCCCTATCTTTTCAGCCAGTGCCAGGTATGTAACATCTGGTCAATGCTACGATGATGTAGCTTATTTTTATAAAACGGACAGCAAATATCTGTCGCTATATACCTGGTTTGATAATATGCAAGTAGTTCATGGAGGGTTCATGGAAGTATTCCTGGGCACATCTGTATACTTGTTTCCCCTACCTGTAATTTCAGCTATGTATTAATACTAATCATGCACATTACACTAATACACAATCATTCTTCTGCCAACAAATGTTATTAACATTAGGCTGTGGTTGCTTATTATTATTATTATTTGAAAAGACAATAGTTTTTCTTAACAGTTGTATAATCTTGTGTAAAATCTCCACCTACAGCTGGCATGCTAGAGCAAGAGTGGTTCTATTGCATTGTTGTTGCACTTTTTTTGCAAAGCTTTTTTCATTTTGCAGTTATCATCTGAACCCTTCCAGAGCATGCATTGCACATTTATCTCCATCAGTTTCATTTATTTTATCACATTCGGTGGTAACACGATGTGGGTAATGTTCGAATGTGTGTCTTGCAGATTCTTGAATTTTGATATAAGGACACTGATACTAGACAGTGATATTGGCGCTATCACATAACCATGGCAAGCTGAACCTAAAAACATCAGAAACGCAAACTAATACTGTATTTCTATTTCTGTCAAAATTATGTATTAACTACACTGAATGTCATGAAATCTGTTTTTAAAAACTTTTTATAGCATTTACTTTGATCTTTGTTATTAAGTTTTTGCACATTTTATAACATGTTAAAAGTTTATTTTATAACTAAGTTTTAAGTTTTGTTTTTTTTTTGTAAGTTTTCCAGCATATATGACATTATTTGCTTTGTTTGCTGTAGAGTTCAGTTGCACAATATTATTTCTTATTGTAATATATATTGTTTTTAATTATGTTAATACTAGACTTAACTAGACTGCAATAGGCAAATCCCTCTACCCAACTGCATTGTTTTTTATACTGAGCGCTCTGGTCACAGGTCAAGTGTTTTTGTGGGTGCTTTGGTTAATAAAGATTGGTTCACCACTGCATTTTTAATATTTCACATTTCTCTACATAATGCCATCCTAATGAAGTGTAGCTTTTTGTTGTTGATGATGTTGTCGTCATCTTCTCTCCAGTCTCATATGTGATACTCCAATCTTCTCTATTTTAACAGGCCACTCATTGTAGAACAATGCTGCCCTGCCAGGACACGCCATCAGTGAAACATACCTACTATGCCCAGGTACCAATCTTGCACACACCTTTACTGTACTCCTGGCAAACAGATTTCAGTACAGATGAAAAGTTGCTTAGACTGTGGCATACCTTTTTAAAAGACTTCTACATTTTGATAAAAAGTTATGTAATTCAGGCTTTGAGATGTAAAAGTCATTCAGAATGGTTAAATATGGAATGGTAGAGAAACTTACCAATTCAGATTTATTTACAGTAATGGTAATCAAAATATTGGGTTGTGGTGTCTACAACATTAATCACCATTTGATTAAACATCAAAAAACTGATGAACTTTTGTGTTTTTTATGTATTGTTGATAAAGTAATGTAAAAAGTTTTCTCTGGGGACTGTTTCATATTACAACAACCGTCATGTACCTCTACACCATGAATAAATCATACTAAATTTAATTCATCTTAAAAATAAAATAATGTCTCTGGCATGAGGCAGTATATTCATAACTATTTGTGTGATAATTTTCTGGGCAGGAGCTTTCAGATGTCTGGTTCCTATCATTACCTCTGCTTCTATTGAATGGAGAATTTCAAACCAGACCATCCTGAATTACTTGCTTTATATATTACAAGTGTAGTCATGCAGAAATGATAAGGTGGAATTCCTCTTTAATACTTCACTTTTTATGCAAGTTTTATGCATGTGAGCATATGTTTGTGTGTTGTAGTTGTCTGTCCCAAAAGAGCTGATTGCGCTTATGAGTGCAGTGCGTGATGGACAAGAACCGGACCCCACTGACAGCAGCAGAATCATCTACCGCTTCAGACAGCCGGTCAGAGATATCTCTCTCTCTCTCTCTCTCTCTCTCTCTCTCTCTCTCTCTCTCTCTCTCTCTCTCTCTCTCTCTCTCTCT
>JBBPDA010000126.1:22908302-22922524 GCA_037974385.1 Arnoldichthys spilopterus
CTGCCTCTCTTTCTCTGCCTCTCTTTCTCTGCCTCTCTTTCTCTGCCTCTCTTTCTCTGTCTCTCTCTCTGTCTCTGTCTCTCTCTCTCTCTCTTTCTCTGTCTCTCTCTCTGTCTCTGTCTCTCTCTCTCTCTCTCTCTCTCTCTCTCTCTCTCTGTCTCTGTCTCTCTCTCTGTCTTTTGTATCTTAGAGACTCCAGGGTGTTTCTCTCTCATGCTAATGTTTGTGTCATTATCTTCCTTCTGTCACATTAAGAACTGTTGATAAATATTATTTTATATATTTGCAGTTAGTTAGTGAACAGACTGGTTTAGGTGTGCGTGAGAAGGAAATGGATTAGTGAATGTTTGTGGACATTTCATATCTGTATGTGTGAATTGTACGGTTGTGTGTTTTTTCTCACTTAATTCTCTGAAATGGCATGACCGCAATTTCTGATACTAAACAGTAGCTTTTCAGATCCTAAAAACAAATGGAAGATTTGCAGATGTGGTTTTGATTTACTCGGCTGCAGCAGATTTTTATCAAAAATACTTTATCAGAGATTGTTTTTGTGCATCTGTGGTTTAGCTGGAAATAATGCTAGAGCTGAAAATTGCTCTGAATATAGAAACATCATACATTCATACAGTATTTAAGATATTTCGGTCATTATGAGTTAATGTGTGTGTTTTGTGCCATTTTTTTGTTTATTAGGTGCCCATGCCTTCTTACCTGGTGGCATTAGTTGTGGGAGCTCTGGAGAGCAGGTAGTGTTAGTATTCCTCATTCTGTCTCAGTATTGGTTAGGCTTGATCTGTGCCTGAACAACTGGAGCCTGTGTCATGAAGCTCATTTTTTGCTTAATCACATAACTTTAAGCTCAGTTCCTCCTAACCATACATTTTCATGATGGTTTCATACGTACTTACACTTAAATGCATACTCCATACTACTATGCAAAAGTCCTAGGCACCTTGCAAAAACCTAAGTTTGCATTACAATGTATGCAAACAGACCACAAGCAATAAAAATGATCAGGTTTTGATTTGTTTCTAAAAAAAAAAAGTAGTTGATATTTTGTGTGCTCAATAGAAGAACCCAGGTTTGGTTCCAACTGCCTTCAGCCATTGCATTGGGTTTGTTAAATTCCATTAGGAGCACCTGATTAAATCTAAGTATGTGATCCAAACCAGCTATTTGATGGTAACTTAATACTGGGCTTCCTTAAGGAGAGAGGTCTGAAAATGGTTAAGTGAATGTAATGACAAAAATAAAATCACTATTTTGCATTAATTACCTACTGTACATGTACAATGCAATGCAAATATATGCAAACTCAACAAAGAAAGGACCTAATGTAACTTTTTCCCTCCACTTATATAGCTGAGAACTGGGGAAAATAGGGAGAAATAGGGGATATTGAGAAATGAGGAAAGTTTTTTTTAATAGAATAAGCTTGTAAGGTGAAAAGATGAGCTGAGATTGGTTCAAAAGCTGTTTAGGATTTCAAATTTGTAACTTAACCTGCCCTGAGGCAGGTTGGATGTGCACTCTAATGTATCCTAGTAAAAAGTGATTGACCATGAGGCAGGAACTATTTTATAATTACATTTACAGCATTTAGCAGATGCTCTTATCAAGAGCGACGAACAACTAGCACTAAAATGTCCAGTAATGATGATTTAAAAAAAAAGAGTTATCTGGTGATACCAATATGAATTTGATACCATCCTGCATTAATAATAATATTAGTAATAATAATAATAATGATGATGATTATAAAATATAATAATCTCCAAAGCAAGGAATACCACAATACTACACATGTTTTAGTGATTAAGCAACTATGATCTAACCATCATACTTAAAATATAGTAAATAGATTAAAATAGATAAATTTATTTCAATTGACAGTGAAGGTAATGTATAATTTACCATGTATTAAATCTATCCATTATTAATAAGTCATTGCAGATGATTGAATGTTGCTGTGTGCCATTTGACTGAATAAGGCTAACAAATGAAGTAAGCTGTTAGTGTGTGCTATGATATTGTGTGCTCTGTGTTCAGGGAGATTGGGCCTAGGTCCAGAGTCTGGTCAGAGAAGGAGTTTGTAGACCAGGCTGCGTTTGAGTTCTCTGAGGTAAGTGATATATGGTAAGAATCATCAGTTAATGTCCTGGAGAGTAGTAGTTCAGTAATTCTCTGCTCAGAGACACCCGATTGAACTCATCAGTGATTTGCCAGGTTTAGAGTGTTAAAGCGTGGGAATCATCAAGCTGTTCTGGACATTGGCCCTTCAGGACTGGAATAAATGATTTTACTGGCCATTTCCACTCATTTCATCTCACGAAAATGGATAGCATAATCACACCACTGCCCCACACTTGGAAACCTGGAGGTTAAATTAATTGTCCAGGCAGGAATACCATATCTAACAATAGTGCTTGGGCAAGGTTAATAACGCTCCACTCATCTACCATTGTTAATGACTCTGGAAATCTACATAATGTAAAACATTTGCATAGAAAAGTGTAGGTGCTTGACTGATAAATGGTCCATATTTGTCTTTTTGTATACACACTTACACATACTCTCAAATTATAGTGTGTCCTTGTTAAATATGTGTGAATTATAAGATAATGCTCTGGGCTACAACTAAAAAGTAATGAGTGTATATTCATTCAGTTCAAGATTCAGTATCAGATCTGCACAGAAATCCCATATCCTTGCATCCCTACACCAGGCCCACTCACAGTAGAGTGTAATGAGTTGTATCTCTGCCTCTCTCTGGGCCAGACTGAGACAATGTTGAAGACTGCTGAGAATCTGGCAGGGCCATATGTGTGGGGGCAGTATGACCTGATGGTGCTGCCTCCATCTTTTCCCTACGGTGGCATGGAGAACCCCTGCATTACCTACGTGACCCCTACTTTACTGGTCAGTTCCCACACCCATGTAATTTCTGCCACATGTGTGCTTTTACAGCCCAAATCATATTTTCACACTCCCATACAAATACTTGCCCATGTTCCTGTTTTTAAGAGTGATACATGACTGACAAGACTTGAGATAATGTAGCAATGATACTTTTCTTCCAATTGATCTTTCTTGCAAAATTACTGGGTGTGTGCTTATTGATCATTAATTGTGTTCTTTCTTGTACTCACTTTTAGGCTGGAGACCGGTCCCTCTCTAACGTAAGTCACTCTGTATGTGTATGTGTATGTTTGCCTGTGAAATTCTTTGGATGAATGAGCAGTGAATGTGGTTAAAGCCATTCTTGATTGTCTACTTTTGTGTAGAGGACATGTTCTTATTCTTTTGTGTCTTAGTGAGAAGTGTTCTTCTGTCTGTCTCTAGGTAATTGCTCATGAGATTTCTCACAGCTGGACTGGAAACCTGGTGACCAATAAAACCTGGGAGCATTTCTGGTCAGTTCATTTGTATCTGTCATGTACTCACGTAACGAGGCTTGATCCACATTTCATCAATCTAAGGCTCATGTTCTAAATGCTATTTGTGGAGCATGAACACAGGCTTATATCTTTGGAATATGAATTGATCTCCCGTTCAGCTCTTGCATTTTGCAGTCAGATACTCCTTTCTTTTCTAAAAACACCCCTCACTAGTGGGAATCTTTACGGCTGTGCACTTGCCCAACATTATCTACATACTTGTAATACCAGTGTGTGTATGTAAAGGTCACTGTAACCATTTACTTTGTTTTTGTTCCTTACAGTAATAAGCACCCCACCCTCTTTCTGTCTCTTTGTTCTGTATAGGTTAAATGAGGGACATACAGTGTATCTGGAGAGAATGATTGGTAGAGCCATGGAGGGTGAGCAGTTCAGACAGTTTAAAGCCAGCGGAGGGTGGAAAGAGCTGCAGGAGGCTGTGAGAATCACTCATTTACTCACTCAATACATATGCACAAATTCACAAGTATATGATATAATATTGGTTATTATTTTGTTATAATATAAATAAAGTTTATGCCTAAAAATCTAAACAATCTTAACAATTATTAAAAAGTATCTTTTGTAGCAAGACTGTTACTGGATTTGTTGCAGTATTTCCTTTTTAGATGCTCTTTTTACATTAATACTCTTTATACCATTATCTGCTCTTCTATAAAGTGTGCTTTAGGGCATCAACTTGCTTTGACACCATTTGGTTTGTTTTTTGTAGGTGCACCACTTTGGGGCAAATAATGTCCTAACCAACCTGGTGCCGAGCCTGCAAGATGTTGACCCTGATGATTGCTTCTCCTGTGTGCCGTATGAGAAGGGTTTTGCCCTTCTCTACCACTTAGAAGAGCTATTGGGTGGACCAGGTACTCACACACACACACACACACACACACGAATGCACACAGTAGTATTGTGTGGTTATAATGTTGCTCATTTGTCTCTCATGTGTCCTGAGCAGAAGTGTTCATGGGTTTTGTAAAGTCCTATATCCAGCTGTTTGCCTACAGTAGTGTGACCACAGAAGAGTGGAAGGACTACCTGTTCACCTACTTTAAAGATAAGGTAAGTCAGTGACACTAAAATCTAGTGTTTTTCAGGTTTTCAGGTTTTGATTTACAGATCTAGACCTCTACGGCTTCTAGCAACTATATGACACAAGCATTCTGTTTGTTGAAGGTCTAATTTAATTACATCTTCTCATTCCTCTTGCTCCCTGTCAGGTGGACATCTTGAATAAAGTGGACTGGAATGGATGGATGCACACTCCAGGATTGCCCCCATTCAAACCACAGTAAGCACTAGAGATTGCACATGTTTTTGTACATTTTCACACTTGTTTAATGACCCTTTATAAAGAAGGGGAAAGAACACCAAAAACCATGTCCAGTAATATGGTTTTTAAGTTTTTGCAACAAAAGCATCAATGACACTGCAATTTGTGTTCATTTTCTGATGTTATTGTTTCAATTTGGTTAAAAAAATTTTTATTGCAGTTATACTGCAAGAGGGAAATATAAGGAAAAATAAATATGGCCCAATAGTCTTGTGTGAACACAAATCTGTAGGTGTTTCTATAAATGTATATTGGCTTCTATTTTCTTGTATATTTGACTTGGTGCTTTCCTTGCTCAGGTATGACACCACCCTGGCAGATGCCTGCAATGTTCTTTCACAGAGATGGGTGAAGGTAGGGAGGGGTTTCTTTTTACATATAGAACATGCATACTCCCCACAGCCCTAAAGTAAAACAATGTATATGGTTGTGTATGTTTGTTGGAAGGCTAAGGAGGCTGATTTGGCAGGCTTCAGTGAGGCTGATACAAAGCAGCTCTCTTCTCACCAGCTCATTGAATTCCTGGCTCTGCTGTTGCTGGAGGTACCAAGACCTGAGCTTAACACCTGTAATACGTTAAACAGTGTTTATTCGGTCTGTCTGACCATTTATTTTGTTCCCCTGCTCTCTCTTGCTCGCTCTCTCTCTGCCTGCTATAGGATTCTCTCCCTCAGTCTCATATCAAGAGAATGCAGGAGGTGTATGACTTCAACAGCATCATAAACTCTGAAATCCGTTTCAGGTAGGCTGGACAGATTTTGTACTTATTTTAAGGATGCTGGTGTCTGTAATGAGGATCTTTTTGTATTTGTG
The DNA here is from genome assembly GCA_037974385.1 of Arnoldichthys spilopterus. Classification (NCBI taxonomy): domain Eukaryota; kingdom Metazoa; phylum Chordata; class Actinopteri; order Characiformes; family Lepidarchidae; genus Arnoldichthys; species Arnoldichthys spilopterus. The sequence goes on from JBBPDA010000126.1 coordinate 22,913,904, forward strand.
GAATATTTTAACTTTTCATTTGCAACATTCATAAACAGAAATGTATTATCAGTAAACCACTGATACATACATTGATCAGCCATAACATTAGCACCATTGACCGGTGAACAACAATGACTGTCTAGTTATTTCATTACAGTGGCACCTGTCAGGGGAGTTGAATAGAGTAGGCAGCAAGATTTTGAAGATGTGCTGGAAGCAGGAAAATGGACGAGCCATGAGAATTTGTGCCACTTTGACAAGGGTCTCATTGTGATTGATAGACAGTCAGAGCATCTCAAAAACACCAAGTCTGGAGTGTTCCAGATATGCATTAATATCTTCCAAGGCACCCAAGGCTCACTGATGGATGTGGGGAGTTAGCCCATCTGGTTCGATCCCACAGAAGGATTTCTGTGGTTTAAAAAGTGAATGCTAAATGCTGATAGAAAGGTGTCAGAACACAGTACACCACAGAGCTGTTTCAGTAGCATAAGGGTAAAATACTCAGTATTAGGCAGGTGGTAATAAGCAATTCCCTGGGATTAATGGCACAAATACTTATTTACTGGAATTTACTGGTTTAAGATAAGCGCTAATCATTTTTGTTTGTATGACTGTGTTTGTCTGTGTGTGGATGTGTAGGTGGCTGCGTCTGTGTCTTAAAGCCCAGTGGGAGGAGGCTGTTCCATTGGCTCTGAAGATGGCCGCAGAGCAGGGCAGGATGAAGTTCACGCGCCCATTATTTAGGTAATGATGTAAAACATGGGAAAAATAGATCACTCAACTTGGTTTTCTGAGCAAAATAGGAATAGATATTTTAACTAATTTTGCTATTTAATCCTTTTTTAGAAATGAATGTTGAAGTGAGAAAAGTATTTGTTAGGAGTATACACTGAAGGTTTAACATTTGTTTATTATGTGCAGTTAGGATAAAACATAAGATTGCTCCATTGATTTTGTGATATTATCTTGCTTTGGTATATGTTAGTATACAAAAATATGAAAATTCATTGGATATTGGTTATTTAATCATATTTGAACTAACATTTCACCCTTTTTTAGAACAGATAAACATGATATACTTCAATACAACCACATGAGAAAGTAGCTTTTTCAATAGATTTTATATTCTTTTGTGGAGAAAACCCTAATTACACCTTCAGCATCAGAAGCTTTTATTGCCACTTTAGCCAAAATACCTTCTTTAAGGCATTTTGCATAATTGTCTCTGACATCAATGAATGTCTGACCACTCTTCCATGCAAAAATGATTTTAGTAGCTAAATGATTAAGGGTTCTTTTGTATGTACTGCCTTTTTCAAATAGCCCCCACAACATTTAACTGGAGTTCAAATCTGGGCTTTGATTTGGCCATTTCTTTACCCTTCATTTGTTCTTTTGGAGCCATTTTTTAAATGGTTTATTATAGGGTCATTATCCTGTTGAAAGGTCCAGGTGGACTCATATTAACTTCAAGTGCTCTTAGATATGATGCAGAATTCATATTATGAATAACTGCAAGCTGCCTGTCCCCGAGGCAGCAACGCAAACCCAAACTGTAATATTTTGACCTCCATGCTTCACACTTGGTATGAAGTTCGTCCCCTAAAAAGCTTTGATTTACCACAGACATATGTATTCCTGCTATGGTCTTTGAACCGTCTGCCAGTGCACATTATTCCAAAAGATCTGAACTTTGCCGATATGTTCTTTGCCAAGCTGTAGTCTTGCTCTAATGTTTATTTTGGAGAGCAAAGGCTTTTTCCAGGCAAGCCTCCTATTCAGGTCAAATTTGATTAAAATCAAAAGTCTCTTTCTGATTGTTGATGCAAACATTTTCACACCAATTCCTGGGGTTCTAATAAATCTTTTTGCATCAAAGAAATTGATCTATGGCTGAATTTTCCAGGACAGCCAGTCCTGAACAAATTGGCAGTAGTTTGAAATCTACAGCACTTGTAGATGATTTATTTCAAATAATTTGAAGATTATTCAAAGTCCATTGCTAGATTTCTAAACATCCTCAACCTTTTCTAGATGCTTTAGAGTGTTCTTTAGATTTTTGCATGATGACACCACACACTTCAATAGCAAAGAGAACACATGACCCTAGATGTCAGGTTTCAATAAGATAAGCCAAACTTGCACATCCACCTGCAAAAGAAAAGGTGGTGGTTCTAATCTTTCGCACCTAATCAGGAATACTTGATTCTAATTTTATGGACTTTTTATACCTTTAATATGCATACTTACTTTTTTCATGTGACACATTTGGAGAATTATTTTGAGAATTATGAGTCATTTTTTTCTTAATGGTTATAGAATACTCACCTTTATCTGTAGTTCCTGTATCAAAAAGGGGAAAATGTTCTCTTTCTCAAATATGTTTAAAAAAATCCCTTATTTCCATGGGACGTACACACGCTCCAAGTTAAGATTTGTGGTAGAGACACACCAGTGATTAGTGAATCTTGAAACTATGTGTTTGTGATCCTCTGCTGCTCTCACTTTCAGGGACGTGTACAACATGGCTAAGTTCCGTGATGAAGCTGTCAAAGTTTTCAAGCAGCATTGTGATGCAATGCACCCAGTCACAGCAAGCTTGGTGTCCAAGGACCTGAAAATTGACCAAAGCACAAGCTTCTAACACTGCTGACCTCCCTGCTTTACTCATCAGCTTAGCCAGCAGTGCAGTGGGTGACCTAGGTCTGGTATGCAGGTGCATAATCAGATTTGATGTACCTAGCAGACAGATCTTGCGCGACTTTGCTTCTGTTTGCTTGGCCAACTCTGTCTTTGGTGTCTAGATGGAAATCTTAAACTCAGGGCAAGAGGGAAAGCAACGCTCCTCTGCATTTTGTCAGCACAACCTGTTGACACATGCTTGTCATAATTTCTCTTGTAGATGCCCATGCTGAGCAATAAACCTCTCATCGAAGATCTTCAGCGCAAATGTGTTTATTTAAAATTTAGCAGGTAGCTTGGGAAAAGTGCTGTACAATTTAAATGTGCTAAATTTAATTATTTTAGTGCCAGGTGTGCTATAGTACTTTTAAAACCTGCAACAAGTAGTGTTCTTGTATGCAGTTTTGAAAGTAGTATTTATGTTAAATATTGTGAGGGAAAATCCGGCTTAAAAGCATATCTGTTCTGAAAAGAGGCATGTCTTCAGGATCAAACACCATGCTACCAATGCACAAATCACAAGTGAAAAGCAGGTTATGTGGCACTAGCATATTGAACTGTAAAAGCAGTGTCTTCTGCATTTAACTTATCTGTGATGCCTGTGAACATACACATCAGAAGCAGGAGCAGTTGGGGCTTTATTAGACACTTCAGCCATGATTGAGGGAGGGGGAAGTGCTGCTTACTCATTTACCCAGCCACATTTTTCCTGCCAGAACCACCAACCCTTTACTCAGGTCTAAGGTGCCACCCAAGTGTTCAGTGACTGTAAACTCTATACTGCAAAAGAAAATATTTGTAAATAGCAACCTAAGGTTATTTATTATCTTTCTATAAGACAAAGACATCAAGTTTAAGTAAGTTAATTAATTGATTACTATAAATATGAAAAGTATTTGCATGTAACTGCAATTCTTTATGACTGCCTCCAGAGGGAGACATTAAATCATATTACAAACAGCAGAACATCCCCTTGAAAAAGTCTTGCGAAGAATTTTTCCTTTTGCACTTATTTTTTTCACTTTTTTGTCTACTATGCTATAGGCCTTTGGTGCTAAAGGCATGGCACAAACAAGACTATAGTGCGCTATAGCAGTTATACATCTTAAAATATGTGTAAGGGCCTGTGGCATCAACATTGTACGACAAAAAGGGCCTATGGCCGTAAGAATTGTATGTCATTTAAGACTAAATTATGTCACTTTTGTGCTAAAGGGACTATAGGACTTAAAATGACATGGGACATAAGTGTTCATAGCACCAACAGGACCAGCAGCAACATCAGGATCTTGAAACATTGAAGGCCTGGTGACAATCTGGATGTAATCATGTTTGTTGACAGGAGACAGGAGTTTCGATTTGGATCTTCCGTAAGCATTAGAATGACACAATATGTTTACTTAAGATCTGGGTTTTTTTTATATAAAGATTTAGGCATGACTGCCCAGGTCTAATGGCACTTTTGAGTTGGGTTATGGTGCTAGTGTCTACTCTAATGCACCAGAACATCAACATGTACATATCTAAGGACTTATGTCATTAACAGGCTTAGGAGAATAAAAGCCCTATATTGCTTATAGGTCTATCGCACTAACTGGTGTAAGATACAATAAATTGCCTATGGCTAAACAGGCCTATGGCAGTAACACCTTACAACAAAAATGGGCCTATGGCGCTAACTGGTGTTGACAAATGATCTATAACAATAAGAGACCTCCGGCAGTAACTGGTGTAGGGCTTATGTGTTCAAGCACTAAAGCAGCATTAAGGATTGTATGTGTGTAATTAAATAATTTAAGGGGGGGGGCACTCAAAAGTACTTTGGTACAAACATTTTATGTGTGTGATGTGTGACCGGTTTAACTTTTTTATTTAGAATTTTTAAACAATACCCATATTAGCCTGTAGTGCCACTAGAGGGAGACATCAGTTCAGTGTAGGTTGGGACCTTTTGTGGCCTGAATTTTGAGTTCCGCTTTGCTTAACTGGTTAAAGATTCCCAGATAAATTAAATGATAATTATTAATAGATGCAAAAAGGTCAGTAAGAGCAAAAATAATGCAATCATTGCATTTTTTCAGCATGGATAATAATGAAATGCTTAATATTTCTGTCCATATAGGGAAATAAATGATATTCTCTATATAGCTATGGTGTAAGGAACAGCCTCTGTAGCTTTATAAGTGACGTTACAATCAGAGACTGTATCTCAGACATTGTGTGTACAGAGCACCAAAATAAAACAAGCCGTGCAGTGAGGAAAAAATTCAAACTCCATCAAAGTTTTACTCTATCATCATTCTGTATACTGCAGTTCCTTCCTCTGTGTAGTGTTCTACACTTCAGCAGTGCTTGAGTGAATCACAGTGGTACATGGCAGAAGGTAGGACGATGAAGACCTGGATTAACAGTGAACACTCATGGTTAGGATTGAACTGCAGCACTGTGGGTTGAAGCAAAAGCCTCCTGAGATGTCTGTACAAAAAGAGAAAACATGCCTCCTTTGTCAAAGTTAGACAAAACCTCACAGACCTTAAACTGAGCCGTTCAAAATTCTGAAGGGGAAGTTTTTTGTTCCCCCTTTTTTTTACACAAGAGAAAAAAGTTATCTGAGAGACTGTGTTCTCGCACAATGGCTGTGGTTGAAGTTGTGCCTCTTCTGATCTTCTCGCAGCTGGACTTTTGCCTTCCACCCTGTCTCCTCTGATCTTCCCGCAGTCATCCAAGAGGCTTTTGCCAGCCTATGAGCTGTCAAAGTATCCCTGGAAATCAAACGCCACCCCATGCTCTGCTATGATCAAAGACACACAGGTAAGGCAGACACAGAGCCACATACAATTGCCATCTCAAAGAGGGAGACTCTTTTTTTTTTTTGTTCTCCCCCTCCCCTCACAACTATCCTGACACCGTACCGGTGAATGGAGCACATCGATCAGAATAAAGGGAAGCGATCAGGGTTTTGAAGATGTGACGGGAAGTTTGTCCTATCTCAAACTTTTGGACAAAGGGAGAGCGCTGGGCTGGAGGTGAGGGTGATGTTTAAAGAGCCATTTAAAGGCTGCTGGTTTTAGAGAGGCAGCTTGCTTCTCTTTGACCATGTTTCTTTGGAAAATTAAGACTCCTTACCGTCTGACATAAAACACATCGGTAGTGCAGCAGTATTGTTTTTGTTAAGTACGGCCCACCCACCAGCAAAACACACCAACCATCTACACCCTTTGATGTTTACACTCTAAAAAATATACCTTCCTTTAGCTAAGCAATGCAAGTTTTAGACTAACCTTTAATTGGTATAGAGTGTGTAAAATAATAAGTACACTGCATTAAAATTGCTGATTTTTTTTCAACATTTGTACAAGCCAACATTTCACATTTAATACAGTACCTACAGATAAACATGATCAACAAAACTGTGAAGAAAAGTAGCCTTTTCAATCACATATACAACAAAAAATATAAATTGATGTAATATCCTTCTGTGGAGAAAGAATATACACACTTGGCCTCAGAAGCTTTAGCAGAAGTGAAATGATTTATTTCAAATAATTTTGAGTTCTTTTACATCTCTTGCCAGACCCCTAGGCATACACAACTTTTTTCCTCAAAGCCTTAGAGAGTTCCTTAGATCTTGGCATGATGACACCACACACTTCAATAACAAAGAGAAAACCTGGCCATAGATGTCTGATTTAAATAAGACAGGTTCATCAATGGAAGTCATCTGACTGTAATTTTATGAACCCTCTGCATATCATAAGGGTTCGAACCAAGAATATATAGAACCTTTACAAGTGTTTCTTCAATGGAATTGTTCTTGTAATTTATAATAAGTATTTATTTTATTGTTTTCTTATATTTCTTGCCAAAGAACAATCTTTCTTTTTTTTTTTTTTTTGTTTCAGGATAAAAATGTAATTATAACTAAATTTGTGAGATTGATTGTTGTATTTTTCATTTTTGTACTTTTTTAAATTTTAATTTTATGTTGACCTGCCCAATAACTGCAAATGGACATTAGCTAACAGCTGACTCTGATGCAAAGCATCTTTAGATAAACACATTCATACTCAATCAAAATGCTAGAGAACTTGCTGCTCCAGGGCTGCCAGAATCCAGGCCTAGAGAGCTACCACCCTAAAGAATTTAAGTCCAAACCTAATCTAACACACCTGTTCCAGCTAAGTAAGGCACCAGGGGTGGGGTTGATTTTCAGGGCTGTCTTTGGGCACCTGATCTAAAGTGATAAAAGTGATTCAGTTTTCCATTTAACAGTTAACAGCTAACCCTAACATTTACTGTGCTTTAATTCACAATTCACAAATTTGATTTTTTTTTTTGTTTTGTTTTGTTAAAATGACTAATCCCATGTGACCAAAAGATTTTAATATGATTTAAGTGATCAAATTCATATTCAGATTCTAAATTCCCTTTTTGGTTATAAAGTAAGATTTATTTTCTACAAACTAAAATTATCTAATTTTACTTTATTTAAAAATAAAACTTACTATTTCCAGTGGGGGGGGCAGTGGTGGCCAAGTGGTTAGGACACTACCTTTGGGACGTGAAGGTGGCAGGTTCATGTCCTGGCCCAGGCACTACTGAGGTACCCTTGAGCAAGGTACCGTCCCACTACACTGCTCCCTGGCCGCTAATGCACGTGTGATGGGTTAAATGCAGAGGTTGCATTTTGCTGTGGTCCTTGAGTGTGTTCACAATGACAAAAATTATTATAATAATATTATTATTATAATTATATAAATATTATTATTATATATAATTATTTAATTTATTCTTTTTCTTCTTTTCTTTTCTCTTGTTTGTTATTGCTATCCGGTGTTAACCAGAGGAGGATGGGTTCTGAGCCTTGGTTCATTCTGAGGTTTATTTCTACAACTAGGGAGTTTTTCCTTGCCTCTATCGCCTTTGGCTTGTTCTTTGGGGGCTGGGACCTGGTCTCTAAAGCTGCTTTGTGACAACATCTGTTGTAAAAAGCGTTATTAAAAAATAAACTTGACTTGACAAATAGTCACTTTCACTTTTTACTTTAGCGTTCACTAAACTGGATTAGCAAACAGGTTTGCTTTTATTACACAAAAATATATTTTATGCCTTCAATTTGTGATGCAGGTTTTTCTTAATATATTATTTAAATATCAAATCATAAGCACCCTACCCTGTGGGGCTCTTCCCTTACATTATGTGGTCTCTGACTAAATAAGCATCATTAATTATACTTAACTTTATGGGGAAAAAACAAAAGCAATGCTGGAATCTTCTGAGCTCTACATTCTCTTTCTCTTTTCCTCATTTTCTTATCCTCCCTCCTCTCTCAAGCCTGTTCTCACATTCTGCAGAATTGCGAAAGACATGAAAACACCCGATAATGGCACAGTGAGAAAATTAAATCACATACAACTTCATGGAATTGAATTCCGTAAGAAATTTACTTATCTGAAGACATTGGAAGATCTCATAAGAGTGGAAACAGCAGTTAACCGACAAGAATGTGTGATGCACTTTTATTGCACATAGGCTTTTAAAGACAGATGCCTTATTTCTTATAGGTTTGGAAAGAAAAGCCTTTGGTGTGAACAACATTTAAACACTGGTGACTCACATAAAACACATGTTTTCAGGCTTTGCCAGTTGAAGGAAGTTCTGCTGTTTCCTCTATCCAATTCAGGCATGACACACCACTGTGATAACAAACAAGAAACTCACAATAAAAGTAAGACAGCAAAGTGCATCAGTTTACAATCACATTTATGGAGCTTAACTGGCAGCTGTCAATTATTTTAATCACACTATAGCATGACAGCAGAGTTTCCATAATGACCTCAAGTTCTAAGACAATGATTTAATGATTTACTAACCCTAGATATTTTGTCTCGATCTACAATTACAAATCAACGAAAACCAATATGCCATATGGAGTTCCCCAAGGCTCCATCCTT
>JBBPDA010000126.1:22936343-22961397 GCA_037974385.1 Arnoldichthys spilopterus
ACTTTCAGCTAGTGTGTGTTTGGTAGTATCACGGTCTGCATAAATCATATTTTGGGGTCGGCAGGTATGGGGAATGCAAAGGGCAAAGCTGAATAACCTCACACGCCAAGCCAGCACGCAGTCCTAACAGGATTAGTGCAGAAGAGTGCAGACGTACAGTTCATTTCTCTTTCTTTAACTCTTCTTCTGATAGACTGCACTAACCATTCTGTCCTATTTCTCTAAAGCAGTCCTTTAAAATCAGTGCTCTGATCTAAATATGCTGCACATCATTCATGATAAAAGATTAAATAAACAGGAAAATGCAGTGCAGGGGATGGTGATGCTTGTGGGAAACAGAGGTCAACGCTAACTCGGTTAAAGCTTCTGGCTTATTTATAACCTGTACAAAGTTCAATGGCCCTGCTGAAGAGTGAAGAAGTTAGTTTAGTAGTGAACGACTGGGGACAGAAACTGCAAGTGGGTTTCAAATGGAACATTCTCTAGTGTACTAACTTAATTCAGTGTGTTCACATTGTGAAAGAATACAGTATATTGACCAGTAGTGTCAAACTCCTGTCCTGAAGGGCCAGCACTACTTGGTACTTCCTCTCGTCAAACACGCTCACTAAACCTGGCACTTAGCATGTAAGTTGAATCAGGTGTGTTTAAGTAGGGAAATCACCAAACTCTGCTGGACCTCGGCATTTAATCCATCTGTGTAGGGATGGCCCTCCAGGACCGGAGTTTGACACCCCTGATATAGAGAATACAATCTACTGTTACGGATATGTAAATGATCTATGTTCTGCCCTATATTGTGGCTGAAACACTCTTTATAACTTTGTGAATGGTGGGGCTAAACTGCTAAATGGTTCTATAGGTGGATAAAAACTCTTAACACCCCCCCCCACCCACCCACACACACATACACACAGGTAAAACAAGCTGTGAGGAATTCATTTAAAATGTAATCTATGCTGTAGCCCCTTTCATTTATTAGGGGTCCAAAACAGGAAAAAATGACTAATTTTATAGGATCTGTGCCACCCTCCTGCTCATGAACACTGACTTTCTGCTACTTGTCTGTGTGTGCATGTGTGTGTGAGCAGATTGTGGCTTGGACCATAGGCTCTGTCCTGCGTCTCTAAGCCTTTCCATTCTCCTTGCTCAGTAACCATGGGTTCAGACACTGAGAAGCAGCCAATGCTGCTCTGTTCAGAGCCCAGGAGGGAGCCTGTGAGGCACAAAAAACAAAAGAATTAGCAGTGAAAAGAGCAAATAAATAGGTGCTTCTACTTGAAAGGCTTGCAACAAAGTGCTGCAATCTCCTGACTGACAGTGAGGCAGCAAGGATAAGCGCGAGGACATGAGTGTTTGTGTTTTTTTTTGGCCCAGGTCTGGGTGGGAGGGAAGGAACTGTGAGCTGAAAGGCTGGTGAAAGTGGAAGTGTGCAGCGTCACACAGCGCTGTTCCTGACGGAAGCCTTTTAATGAGGCCCGTGGGGAAAGAAGAGCTCATCAGACTATAACACATCCTGAGAGACCATGCTAACACTCATCCTCTCTCTCTTTCTTTCTCTAACTCTGTCTATATATCTCTCTTTCTCTTACTCGCATCCTGTTATAGCGTTTGTGTCAACCACACACCCTGGTCACACATGTAAGGTGGGCCCTGTGCTACAGAACTGTGAAATGTCTTCTAGTGCTGATGCCCTTGGAATGCAAGGCTGTGTAGAAGCAATTAATATGTAATAATTGAAAATATATATTTGATAAAAAGTTATTGCCCTTTTCCCCCCCAAAAAAGTTGGATTTTTAAAATGGTAAAAACAAGGAATTAAAATGACCTTAACCATGGCTGATATAATGAAATTTTATTCCTAATCAGTTTATCGTTTCCTTTATTATATACTATCTATTCCTTTATGTTAAGGAAAGCTTGTATTTTAAATATTCTTTTGACAGAAAAAAACACCCACAAAAAAATAATACAAATATGTGTGTTTGACCTGGAAATGTCAGTAAAAGCACCAAGGTTTTCTCCTAGATTAGTGTATTGGACCTGCTATTATTTACCCTTCTCTTACCTCTCTTACAGGGTTGACACCAAAACAAACACAGGAACTCATTGTTCAATAAGATGCGAATGGGCCCCCAAGTGGTGCGACCATCTAGGCATTCATCCTACTCTTAGGAGATCATGAGTTTGATCTTGGGCATTAAAGTGAAATTGACTTATTTGTCATTGCGAACACACTCAATAAATATGACCTCTGCCTTTAACCCATATGTGTAGGATAAGTGGGCAGTTGTTATGGGTACCTCAGTGGTACTCGTACCGGTCTGGAATTTGAACCAGCAGGCTTCAGGTCACAGGGGCGACTCCCTAACAGTAACACCACCGCCATGCTACAGTCTTGTGTGGTAGGCCTTGCTATTTGGCATGGCCCACCCTCTCCTCCCATCATAAATGTCTGTGGACATCTGTTGGCTGATTTGCAGAATCAGAAGTTAATGTTCCTCTGTAAATTTATTGATCTGTCCAAGGATGTTATGTTAGCTGCATTTTGTAAAGTTGCGGTGGCATCGTGCATAGGTTGGAAGAAGCATACAATAGCCTTCACCTTCCCAGCTTGGTGGCATTGTGTAATAATGTGATACCAATCTAGCAGGTGAGAATAAGCCATAACCATTCTAAGGAGAAAAACAATCTAAAAACCCAAAAAGGAAAAATAAAAATAAATCTAACACTATGGTGCACATGTATTTTAGAGCAGGTTGCTAAACAAAAATAGCATACATGAGACTTTCAGTAAGATGAGGTCCAAATATAGGCTCTCACTGTTTGCTGAAGTATCCCTAAAAAGCTCTAATTGATAAATGAATAGAAAATTGAAATATTTGACCTCTAAATTTGCCAACAAGTGCAGAATAAGTTAAGGAAGGTGCCACTAACAAAGCCTATGTTTATGGCCGTTTTCCCATTGAAAGAGGCCTTGTTAGTTTATTATCTGTACTAAACGCCTCCATTGTTTGGGAGAAACACTGGCCTGCTAGTTTATAAAAAGCCTTCCACACAAATAGTGGTCAACACAGACACAGGCCCAAGTCAAGTGCAGACAGGGACAATTGTCTCCAATAGTGCGGGCTAAACCAGACACTGCCCCCTGGAATGTAGATGGACAAGACTATGCTTTTTTTCCTTCATCGCACTCCTTCAGGCCATCTTCAAATTTGACCAGGCTGTGGAATCAGCAATTATACAGCACCAGCAATCTGCAATGCTGGCGACAGGAAGGAGAAATTTAGTGGTGATTGCACTGTGCCCAGAAGTAGTGAGGTGAGGAGAGAAAGAGCGGGGCTTGCCAATTACTTCCTGTGTGAGGTGGAGGGAGATGTGAGCCATCTTCCTTTTTGGAAAGCTCCTGCTCAGCTTATTAAGGGTTTCTCACTCCTTTCTGCTTTTTGGAGCCCACAGTCTGACCTATCATATTGGGTGAAGTTGTCTCTAATGGACAGACATTATAATGATGAGGACTAAGGCAGCTGCAGCTCATAGTTGTGGAACTACATATCAACAAGATTACCTACTGTAACTGTGTATGCATGCATATATGGACCAATGGGCACTATATGACAGAGTGGATTTGCACTGACTATACTCGATTTAAATTTGACCATCATTGCCACATGAATAAAAGATTTTACATCAATACAATTATCTTGAAACTATCTATGACAGACTGTGCCAAAGTAAAAAAAAAAAGTAATATATTTTATTCATGTGGAAATGATGATACACATGTGAATCAAGTATATTCAATACATTATTTTACTTTCAGTGCTGTATAATGGTTGGTTCATTCAGTAGCCAGTGAGTTATTATTGCAAGACCATGCATCACATCACACACTCACTTGCCAAGGCCTATGGGACTTTGAAAGGGCATAATGTTCTGGTCCAGTTTGCCTAGCAGACTGTGCTTAGAACAGAAAGCTCTGGCATGCAGCCTAATCTCCCTGATTCTCTGTCGCTCTCTGTTCCTCGCCACTTTGCCATTGTCCCTCTCATATTCATTAGCCCCCCGTCCTCATTCAGGAGAAGCGGTGTGGATCGCACAATCACTCACTCGCTCAAAAGACATATTTCTGATAAGCCAATTATGCTGCAGAGCCCGCGGTGCCATGGGCCCAGAGGCAGGCCCTGTCATGCAGGCCTTGCACCAACAAAGTCCTGTTTTCAGGGGCGGCCCTGCAGTGGGACAGTGCCTAGGTGGGACTTACCGACTGACCATTCCACTGTGATGACATACTGCAGTAATCAGTCCCGAACCAAAAAGACACTCTGAGATCATTAGTGGGTCTAATTGAGTTACTGTGCACTTACAGTTTATGGCATATTTTGTTAGTCTGGGGCCAGTTCTGGTTTGGCTGAATTAAAAATATGCATAACAGGAAACCTACACTGCACCCAATACACTTTCTCATAGTTTCTCAACGAAAATATCTTTCAATGATGAGAGAAAGGACAATGTCTTATGCTGTTATTTTTTCCAAATTCCTGTGTAAATATGGCTGATAAATTTTATTGTTATATTATGTGTTGCATACTGTGGAAAACATGTTGAATCCTACACACCTTAAAATATTTAACAAACCAAATCCACTGGTGCCCTTTAAATATACATTTTGAAGGGGTTTATTTCAGTAATAATCACTAATTACCAAATAAGACGTCTGTGGTCCAGGTCATCATATCAGGTGTAGTTGAATCTAAGGCAACTAGACTGTTTGTAATTTCTTCATGATGTTTTACCTCTCATCAAAGAGGCTTCTTCAGTTCTGATGCCGAGTGGTGTATTCCTAGAATTTATCCTCTGTGGGTGGACAACAGAGATCTATTTTTCATAGGTGTCAATGGCCATCATCTACGAAAAGAAAAGAAAAGCCATCACTCAACAGAGAAGAAGGCCTGCGACACCACCTATCACCCACCTACAATGCTGTCCTTTCATTCCTCCCCAGATGACTTAATAGAACAACAAAAGGGAGCACAACTACCACCATTAAAACTACCTGACTGACCAACAACAGCCATTAACACCTGTGAACAATAGATCTCTATTGTCTACCAACAGAGTATAAATGCTGGGAATACACCAGTCGGCATCAGAACTGAAAAAGCCTCTTGGATAAGAGGTGAGACATCAAATTACAAACAGTCCAGCAGGTTTAGATTAGACTATGCCAGATACCAAATACAGTGGTTTTGGTTAAAATACATTTTTTGCCAATATATTGCCCAACCTTGCAACAGTTGTTACAAAAAACACAATTATGGGGGGAATAGCAACAAATAAATTAAACCAATCAATTACTTAAACTGTGACAGAAGAAGACTAGTGGTTTGCCTGTAAGCAGGGTCATGCCACAGAGTGAATAAGGCAATAAATCCGCCCCCTACTCATCCCCAGCCCCCCAAATAACACAAAACATTTTGTCACTGTCAAAAACCTTGTATCTAAAAAAAAAACAACTTTGCAGAAAAAGAAAAACTTTCAGAATAAGTAAGTGTAACAAAATCATTCTTTAAAATCAGTCTGTTCATAATAAAATTTTGACATGAAATTGATAGCAGCAATTAAATATTTAAAAAAAAATTAAATATAGATATAGTATGTTGCTAAAAAGTCTGGACTAGAAAAAAAAAAACATTAGTGCCAGGACCTGAGTGCCCCCTCAAATTTCACAGTCCACGTTTAACTGTAAGATTTAAAAAGATTTGAAAATGACATTAAGAAAACAGGAATTCATCTTATTGAATCATTGTGTAAATTAATGTCATGCTGAGACAACACCACTCGACCATAATATTTCTTCAAGTTGTGCTGCCTGTAACTTGGAACTGAAAGCCTGATAACAGTGAAGCATGTTAGTTTGAGTTTAGTAGTGCTAAAATTACCCTGTGGCTGGGTTTATATATCAACTGATTGTGTGTGACAGCCTAAATAGAAAGCTTATTTGTAGCACGCTGCCTCTAATGATAATATAGCTACATATTAATCCTTTCCTTTGGCTTTCCTACAAGTGAAACAAAGAAAGTCTAAATGCATTGCCAGTATCCAAAAGAAAACATATTTATACTGTTTTAGGTGTAGTTGATGGATGAACATGGACAACATATATGGCCACAGATGTACTTTTTGTAGTCACATGTTTTACAGAAAGCCAATGCCAAAAATTCCATTCTTGCATTCTTGCTCATGGGAAGTCATAGAACCTTTTTTAGGGTTCACTACATAACATGATCTTAATTCTGGAGCTGGACTGTTGTTGATCAAAAGGCCATGACCAAGATGGGTGCCAACAATACCCCCACTCTCAAAAAAAACTCTCTGTCCTAACATTGACCATTGACATTATGTGACCTTTCATATGTAGGTTCTCAGTAGGTTAATTGAGCCTTTATCAATGTCTTATAAAGCTGTGGAACCGTACAAAAGTAGTAACAATAAAACACATTTGTGGGCTGAGCCTGAATAGGTCAATTGCATCAGGCTTTATAGACATGGGTACACTGAGAATTCACAAACCAAATGCACTGTTTAAGCCACGTGCAAGCTATTTCCAACTAGTTCTAATGCATGTATAAATAGTTTACAGTATCATGCAGCATTTGATTGAGATTTTTAATCTTATTATTTTTCAGTGTGCCTTCTTTGAACTTTAAGAATGTTCCAGACTCACTCAAGTGTCGTGAGAAGTGGAGTGAACCAGCAGACTGACTGTGGGGGGTTTGGCCCATGGCAAACCCACCACACCTACTCCTATGCTTCCCAGTATGGCTCCTACCAACACCTCAAGCCTAAAGCCTGGACTCAGCCCAACACTGCCTGGAAGGTACATGCGGCTTTATTCACTTCACCCCTACTGCATTTACATTAACTCTGCAGATGCTTATCCAGAGCGACTAATGAAAATATGCAAACAGTAGAAGGTAAAGTGGTAAGTACATGGAAAATCTGAAAGGATTCATGACCTCAAAGAGCCATATCTTACTTTGATCCAATGCAATCGTAACCTAGGGCAAAGATTGAACCAGCCTGAGCTGAAGAGGTATAACTTCTCTGTGCAGTAATACAGTCCAGGAGTGAGACTTGTTTTTACACCAAGGCTTGTGTTTTCTGTTATCTTCTTTCTCATCAGTATCATCCATCTAAAACTGTGGTGTGAGTGAAGTAAAAACAGGAACAGCAATACAAAAAAGTGACTGCGTGCACAAACATAAATGCATACATATACATATATGTATAATTCCTTTTGTTTGAAAACACACACACACACACACACACACACACACACACACACACACACACACACACACACATACACACACACTGTTCTTAAAAAAGGAAATAACATAAGATAAAATGAAAATAGATATAAAAAGGGTAAAAAGCTGACAGCAATCAAGCCCTTACTTTTATTTCAGATAATTTACTATAGCTAAAATTATATATATATATATATACACTGCTGTTAATGATGATGGCTATTGTGATAATAAGACATGTATTGATATTATAAGGTTGACATGAGCACATAATTTGTAATAGAGCATATATATACTGGAGCATATTTAATGTGGTGGACAAGTAGACAAGTGAGTGAGTGAGTATTAAAGAAAGTGCATTCAAGTTATGTGATTGGACGAGCGAAGACAGATATTTTAATTGGGTGGAGTGGAATGGAGTGAATGTGAAGTGTCTATGTAGTAGAGTGACAGATTCAGAAAAATTAAGCCTTGCACCTCACACTTCCTCTGGTTACTTCCACTTGGGAAAATCCATGCTATGTACTGGTTGTACAGTTCTCATTTTAAACGGCAAACTCTTCATTTCAGAAATTCAATTTTCAACTAATTTTTTCCCTTAACTATTTAGTACTGACTCATGACAAATTAACACATCTCAAGGGTGAAGGAATAAATGAGGCCATGCATGGAAGTCAGATATTAAGATAAAAAAAAGAAAAGAAAAAAAGGGTGGCGGCATCCGTAGAGTCTCAAAAGCACATTGAATTCATATTAATTCCACAACAAATATTATGGTTTTATAGTTAAGGCTTAGGAGGGTTTCGTGTGAGGCAGCAGTTTAAGAATGTTTAGGCATAGGATGCAATTTTAGAAAGTTTAGGCTGGGGCAGCAGTTTTATTAGTATTGCATTTATGATTAATAATAATTGTGGGCACTGGTGGCCTAGTGGTTAGGACACTACCTTTGGGACCTGAAGATCAGAGGTTCGAGTCCTGGGCACTACTGAGGTTCCCTTGAGCAAGGTACCATCCCACTACGCTGCTCCCCGGGTGCTGTTGGTAGCTGCCTGCTGCTCCATGTGTGCATGTGTGATGGGTTAAATGCAGAGGTCGCATTTCGTTGTGGTGCTTGAGTGTGTTCACAATGACAAAGAGTCACTTTCAAATTAATAATACTGGTTCCAGATGGTTCTTGAGTTGGATGTGTAGATTTTTACTAATCCCTCCAAAGAATCTTTACTTTTTTACAAACCTTGTTTTACAGAAAATGTAGGATTTTTCATAAAATGTAATTTAAACAAAAATGTGTGATTTTTTATTTAACTGATAAAAGTTCAAAGAAAAGGTTTTCAGTGTTTTCACTTATCTACTTAAATGTAATTTGGAAATATAAATTTAGAATCTGATGCCTGAAGCATACTCTAAAAAAAAGTTGGGATGGAGGTTTGTTTTCCACTGTGTTACCTTTCCTTTTAATTACATTCATATGGGAACTTGCTTTTTCTTAATTTATACAAGACTTCAGCTGCTCAACAGTCCATAGTGGCCGTTGTCTGATTGTTCTTCTCATGAAGCTCCTTGCAGTTTCAAGAGGAGACAGATCTGGACTAGTGGCAGGTCTGTCAACCACACAAACCCTGTGTCTACCAACTCATACTGTTTTACCATTAGAATGAGGTCTGGCATTTTCTTGCTGAAATAACAATGAAATTTATGGGAAAAGATGCTGCTTGACAGCAGAAAATGTCTCTCTACAATCCCAAAACATGCTTCAGCATCAATAGGACATGCACATCCATGCTTTGGGCACTGATGCCCCTCCCCATAACAAGACCGAAGTTGACTTTTGCGCCTTTCACTGATAACAGTATGAACGATCTATTTCATCTTTGGCAAAAGAGCTCAAAGCCAATTTTCCCCAAAATAACCTAAAAGGTGGACTTGTTTGATCATAGCATACTCTTTCACTATCTTTCCATCCATCTAAATTGAGCTCAGGTTCAGAGAACTCAGCTGTGTTTCTGTATAGAGTTGAAGCTTGGCTTTCTCTTTGGTAGGGGTTTCAGGTGGCATTTCTCAAAGCAGACTCAGATTGTGTTAAGGGGCAGCAGTTTTCTGATATCCTCCTGAGCCCATGTGGCTATAGTTTTCACACTAGCATGAAGATTTCAGAGTGAAGGTCTCTTGTCTTGTCCTACAGGGGCTGAGATTTCTCTGGATTCCCTGAATCTTTTCACAAATGTATTTAGTATTGTAGATAATGAAAGATCTGAATTCTGTGTAATCTTGTTTTGAGAAATGTTCTGTTTGAACTCACTGACAGTTCTCTCGCAAAGTTTGGCAAAAAGTGGTCAACCATGACACATCTTTGCTTGCAGAGACTGTACCTTTTGATGATCCCCTTACCTGCTTATTGTAGAATAACATCAATATTCTATAAACATTTCACTCTTATTTTGCTCCATCTCAACTTTTTTGAATGTGTTGAAGATGTCAATTTCAAAATTAGTTTTTATTTACATACTAAATATAAGCTGATCAGTAAAAACATTGTAAAACTTTTATCAGTCAAATACAAGTTCCAGAGAGTAAACAAATCACACATTCTTGTTTTTATTACATTTTATAGAAAATCCCAACTTGTTCGAAAATGGGTGTTGTAAATAAGTATGTATACATTAGTGACCTTTCATGCATTTACAATGCATTTGTGTTCGAACTGAAACCTGGAGCTTTTCTCCTTCCTGCTACACTGATGCTTAACCCCATAATGTGATTACACATGCATGCCAATGTCCACACATTGAGGCAGAAACCACCCAAAAGGCTCTTTGTGTCTCAGGAATCATTTCTCTGGAATTCTGACCCTGCGGATTTAGTGGTAGCATTGTTTGGGCAATAAGTCCCTACTAAGCGCTGACAGATCATGAAGCCTATGTCACTTTAATCGTGCCATTCAGATACTGTGTGTGTGTGTGTTTGTGTCTCAACTGAACAAAAGAGGTGTTAAACGGAACTGTGGAATGTTATAATTGATTTTCATCAATTATAATGACCATTAAAATGTGTGCTCATTTATAGGCAAAAAAAATTCCCAGGCTAAGTTTCAAACGTTCAAATGTCAAAAAATTATTAATATAATCAAATCAATGAATGAACTGTAGTGAAATATGAGAGTTCATGATGTCCTGTACTTCCCAGGTAGAAGTTAGTCCCCCAAAGTACAATAAACATAAATGTACTCGCAGAGATATGACATGGTCCCTAAAATCTGATTTTGTATTTTTCCCAAGGGAATGATAAGAATTTGTACCTTACCTTTTCATTACACAAAAATAACATGAAAAGGCTGGAGTCGGACAGGCTGTATGGAGTCAATGCAACTTTAAAAGAACTGCTGTGGAACATTGATCAGTTATGTTTCTTAAAAAGAAATACTGAAGATAGACCCTTAACAGTACCCAACACCCCCCATGTTTGTACCTGAAAGGTGTTGTTTTATCTGCAAGTGCCTTTTTTCTAAAGAATCATAATTAAATCAAATTTACACATAAATCAAAGCAATAAAGGTGATTTCTTAATGCAAGTCATCTTTAATTGAAATGCTGGAATAAATATGTTTACTTCCACCTGGACCAAAAGCTCAAAAAACCCAAACTTCCTCATGAGGATACAGGGAAGAAGAGCAGCAGCCCGTTTGGGGGTCAAGGGAGAGATGTGTTGGAGATGTTCAGGGGTTCGACCAGAACACATCAAAGTAGGCTTGTGTTTGGTCTATTCCACCGGAAGCCTTTCATGTTTAAAGTGTGTGTGTGTGTGTGTGTGTGTGTGCACGCACTTGGAGGGTTGCCCAGCTGAACCTGTGTGTAGGAAAAAGAAACAGGGGGTCCCTTGAGGCAACTGTGTGCAGCCATACACACATTCACACACACACACAGGCAGAGACAGATCCATGACTGTGTATGTACATGCAGGCCCCTGCTGTGAGACTGATGTTGTTGTGAGGGTCAGGGCAGGTGGAGCTGGGTATTTGGGGGGTATAAAAGGAGGGGGGCTATTAGGGGGAGAATGAGGTGGGGGCTTGGCTCCTGGCAGGCTGAGCCACTGGGGTTGCGCTGTGGCTCGGGGAGACCACCCATTCCGACTGGCTAAAGGCCAGACGGGGCCAGTTATATTGTGGCTCACAAGGCTGCCAGCGAGGATAACAGGTCAGCAAGTGCACAACTAGGACCTTTACTAGTGTAAGAGCTGATCTAAGCCCGGGTCTTATTAGTTTAACCAATACTATTCAATGCTGTATTAAAAGATCTTTGTTCATCCCAAATCAGTATTCTAATACTCATTGATTAATTACTGTGGTACTAAAACCCAGGCACATCTGTAGCAACAGGAAAATACAAGAAAAAAGCCAGTAGTTATTTTTATTAAGAACAACTACTTCATTAAGAAAGAAATAGCCAATCACAGTAAATACTACTGAAACGACATGTCACTTTCCCTGCCTATGCCTGGAACAACATGTCTATGTCTTATTAATAGCATACATTTAAAAAACAAGCCAGAAGAAACAGCTGCTTTAACATAAAATGTATTTATTTATTAATAAAATGTGAAGCATATAGAGCTCTTTTTAAATGAACATTTTTTGAGTTTGGGGCTTTCTCTTCTGTGCCCATGGATTTTTCATTCATGTTTCAAATTACCTGGAGTAGATGATTTGTCAGATTGCTAACCAAGTTTACAGCAATGTAAAAACGTCTGCCTGTGCTTGCACTGAGGCAATCATATTTATAACCAAAGTTACAAAGACAGCAGTTGCAGTCAACACCTACTTTACAGATTTATACATTTTATAACACGTTTCAATTATCAAAACATTTTCTAAAGTAAATTGATATCAAAATTGACTATAGCAGTCTAGACAACTGATGCTTGTTTGAATAAGCCTTTCTAAATGTTTCTGTAGGTTTATGTTAGTTGGCATTAAAGGTTTAGGTGTCATTAAGCCTTATAAACACTGGCATAAAGAGTCACTCCAAAATTTGATTCATTCTAAGAAACTGTAACATGATTTCAATAATTTGAAATGTAATGATTCATAGTCCTTTGCTAAAGGAAAAAAATCTTATATTACTATAACACATTACAAGTATATCCAACCCAAAACATAAAATAATATGTTACTTTTTGCAAACCGGCAATGGAAGCTTTTCAATTTTATTAATATGTTTTAGAAGCAACCTTGCTTTTGAGAAAGGCACTATATCAAAATTATTATTACTATTATTATTATTAATAAATACTGTAAAAGTATGTAAAATTCGGAGGGGAGTATCTCATCATCTTTAGCTTTGTATCTCTGAACTGGTATCTAAAGGGATGAAATGTCCTTAAAATATCCATCCATTTTCTAAACCGCTTCTTCTGTTTCCGGGTCGCAGAAAAGCTGGAGCCAATCCCAGCAGGAGGCCAACCCATTGCAGGGCAACACATAGACAGAAAGCATTCATTCACACATTCACACCTATGGGCAATTTTTTTAAAAGTGTCCAATCCACCTACTGCAAGCCTTTGGACAGTGGGAGGAAACCGCAGCACCCAGAGGAAACCTACATGAACATGGGGAGAGCTTGCAGACTTCACACAGAAAATCACCCCCTGGCGACCAGGGGATCACACCCAGGACCTTCGTTCCTTAAATTTCATAAATTTAATGTATGTTAATATAACCAAAGGTCATTCCTAGTAACATTTTGTTTAAACTAAATAGGAGTTATGAGGTTTTCATAAATTAGTGATTATATGTTCTCACAAAGTCTGGATATTTAAAACTGGAATTTTGGAACTGGAAAAATTGGATTTCAAGGTATTATTGTGAAAACCATTCGTAAGGAATAATTGCATTGTTCATCAGCCCAACCCTACTTTGTGCATTTACAACCATAGTAGCCTGGCCTCAGTGGTCCATGATCATTGTCCAAATGGCAATAGACACAAGGCACATGCAAATCAAAATCTATATCCAAGTTTTCCAAACAATGAGAACACAGCACACAGTGGGAGGAAACACATTACTGGCACTCATTTTGGCAGATGACAGATGTCCCAAATTCAGATTCTAGGCATTTTCTCCAAAACAGCAAAAAGATCGTCTGTTGCCTAAATCATGATTCAGTCATCAATCCCTAGACTGGAGTGTTGATGAGACAGACTAGAGGAACTGACTGGGTCTGTTCCTGTTGCTTTATAAGCATGATGATGCCCTGCTGTTTGATGCTTCTTGTTATAAGGCCCCTTTTCTCAGTCTCTTTGATCTACAAGGGTTGTTCCCTGCTAATAGGATTATGGCAGAGCCCCTTTAAATGCTCTGTACTGTGTGCCATGAGCCTGACCTGCCCCACATCACCCTATCTTTCTACAGCTGAGACAAAACAAGGGAGAATTTGGGGTAAAACTACCAGATAAAAGTCATATAAAAGTGTCTGCCATGACTGAAGAATCTTTAGTGTCCATTCTGCACCAATCTTCACTAATAATATTTTTCATTTGTAAATTATGATTGTAATTTTGGCCTTTGCATTACCGGTATGAAGAGTGTGGATGAGATACCAAATTTGATGTTCTCACTTTTTGCTAATTGAAACAAATGGAGGAATCCTGTTGAACATGCGGTTATAAACTTTAACTATGACAAAATAAATAATCAGTTTTTAAATTATTTACACTGATTTTGGATGCAGTCATTCAGCAAATACATTTTTACATTTACATTTTACATTTTATTCATTTGGATGATGCTTTTATCCAAAGTGACTTACAAGACAAGAAACAATCAAGCATTAGAGCTGCACAGGGCCACACTGAAGTGAGTGCTACAAGGTCCAAATGCATTTCTCTTAATTGTAAAATGCAGGTGTAAAATAAATATTGAAGACAAGTGTGGCAATAACAACAGACAGCAACTACAACAATAACTACATATGCCAAGTGCTACAGTAACTTCAGATAGCAACTACTACAATAAATACGAATTACAAGTGCTACAATAAAACTAAGTGGAACATTACTATCTGGGGGACATTCAGTCAGTTATCAGGTACCAATAGTTCGTACATGACCGATTGGTTTATGTGCTGAGGTGGGTGCTGAACATTTTTAGTGTCCAAATGTTGCTTCTTTACTTTAGAATGGCAACTGCAATGCAATGTTACTAAGAACTGCTAAAACCCAATGAGGGAATATTAAAAGTGAGAATGTTTAATTAAACAATGTTAAAAAAAGTTCCTGTAGTTTACAATGGGAGCTGTAATGTGAATGTTACAAAAAAAATGCTTAAAACTCAGTAATCATCCAAACAACCCAAACCATTTCTGAAAAAAAATTCTACAAAATCTACAAAATGTCTCTCAATGCAATCAAACCAAATCCAGATCTTCTTTACAGAAGACTTATAGACGTGGTTTAGGATGCAGTAGGACTTGGCATGGGCTATATAAATACTAACCAAACATCACCACTGTAGGCAGCCATTTTAGTCAGCACCAGGTCTCATACTTACAAAGCAGTCATAGTGGACTAAACTATATCTACAAGTCTGTAAAACCTTAATTAAAATTTTTTATAGCTATTATTTGGGCAATTTGGGTGACTGAGCCATAATCACTAAATATGCAATATACATTTTATCCATTACCTAATAATCCAATAAAATATTTTTTTTCTTGTTCTTATATGGAATGTTGAAGTGCTTACAGGCTGAACACTTTCAGGCAGCGAGAAAGCCAGCATGGCTAGTTGTACAGATGAACTCAATTAGCAGAAATTGAATGGATTGTGACTTTTTGGGCACAGTGCCACTCACATAGGAAAGTTGCACCAATGTGGTCCCACTGCATAGACAGCAACTTCCTGCACCATTCCCTCCTTCCCAAAGAAACATGGCGGCCTGAACCTTGGCATCGATGGGCCCCGTTAACGAGCCCACATACTCTCCTTTATAAGATTAATGCAGTACATGTAGCAGGTGTCTGCCAAAATTCCAGCCCTATTTAAACCTCCCGGCCCATACCAGCCCCGTAATCCTATTAGCGCTAATTGAGTGAAGTCGGCAGTCTTTTTCAGTTAAACCAAGTTCAGCTACTAATAAGATTCAAAAGAAAAAAAGGTCCAATGCATGGAATATGTGTAAGGATGGGTTTTAGTACAGAGCCAAGTGCATCTCTGTGCCTGGGGGCTGCTGGGAGCAGAAAGTGGCCAAAGAGGTTAGGTGAGGGTTGTATTACATGCAGGCCTTTACTGGGTTCATTCATTTTTTTTAAACTATAGCACAGTCTGATTATTGCCAGTTCATATGTTGGCGTCCTTCTTGGTTCTTCCAAGTATGTGTTTAATGACTTCTAACTTGGTGAACATCGTTTTAGTCATAGCTATAACCATGGGTGGGGAGTGTTTATTTCATCCTCTCTGTTAAAACAAAACAAAAAAAAATTTTCTTTTAGTAAACCAACTATCCACACTTTCCACTCTCCTTTGGACACACATAATATCATTTTAGATGTACATAATATACATAATACAGACATTTATTTACTGTTTTCACTTATTATTGGTGTGCCCAATGGAATATTAAAAATACCCGTGGACCTTCTTTAAGATAAAAAAAACATGTATGATTTATGGTAACCACTGAGTATGTTTTTAGCCAACAAAACTGAAAATCTGACCTTCTTATCATCAGAGATAATACTGTGACAGTGTAAGGTTTAATCTGCAAGGTCACATTTTACATAGCTACATTTTTTGTTCAATAACCTATTTGGTTACTTGTGTAATGTATAATATGGAGTATAGGTTCTTATATAGGAACATTTATCCTTATATATAACTTACATGTTATCCACAGTGCAATTATATTTGTCCTATATTTGTATGGATTTTCAAAGAGTAACTGAAAGATATATGAATTTACATACAATCGAGCTTGAAATGTTTGAGAATGTTCTGTATTTCTACATAAATATGCCTGAAAATATAATATCATGAAATGAGTCAATGGGATGACAATCGGGCAAGAGTGGGTGTCCTGTTTTATTAAAAAACACAGGGATAAATCAAAGTTTGAAATGTATCATGGTATGACAACAATTGAGATTTCTCAGGACCTCAGAAAAAGAGTTGTTGATACTCATGAGGCTGGAAAAGGTTATAAAAACATGTCTAAAGTGTGTCCAAATAGAAGAAATTCAAGAGTGCTTGACCAACAAAGATTAGGCAAGGCATTTAATAGCCACAGAGGATACCGGGGTACCCCCCCCCACACACACACATACGCACACATACACATTCTCCTGCTATTTGTCATTTATTATAATGGTGAAAGTACGATCTGCAACAACTAACTGGTACAACCAGCTTGTTATACATAAACCTTTTTAAACCCTAAAAACCTAGTGTAACCTGTATTAAGGTGTTTTGGAAACCTCTCAATAATTTTCCCATTTTGCCAAATGTATATGATCAGCCAAGACTCACTTAGTCTCTATTAGCCACTTTAAGATTTGCACTGAAGCTGTGTGGCTTCAACATGTCCTGAAAGCTTATAGCCAATTGTTTGCATTATAAAGAGCACAACTCTAAATTCTCACCCATTTGCCATAAATCATATTGAGTGGTTAAGTTATTCCAAATAGAGATTCTAATGAGTTTTTTGAAATCGTATAACACATCGTTATCTACAAACAACAAAAAATAGCACAGTAAGAAACAGCAGTAGCAGTCTTGAAGTCTGACCTTTGCTCATCACTTTAAGAAGAAGCAACATCACATAACCAGTTTGTCTCTGCCAAGCCTTTAAAGTGTTCCTGTGCTGTTTGACCTTTTGGCCTCTCATTAGCATAAAATGGTGTGTGGATGTATGTGTGTGTGCATGAAGCGAGAAAAGAGGCTTGTCTCACACTGGGCCACTGTGGCCTTTAATGCAGCGTATCACCAGGGACCTTCTCAGCCCCTTTAACTGGAATGTCTTCCTCACGCCCCCTAGACAGTGATTAGACCTTTAGCCAAGCTGCAGTTTGTTCCTGTGAAGATAATTTGCCATGAAGATCTATGCTGATATGTCTGTTTTATGTGACATATCATCTGATGGCAATGGGGGTGTATTTGGAGACTGACCTGTCAGGCTTGTGATAAGAGGGGGAGAAGAGGATTTCCTGCTCAGGAACAGTGCTTTGATAACCATAACCATTGTGTCTTCAGGGGTAAAGTGTCTATTGCTTTGCAATATATATTTTCATAATGTATGATGTGCTTGTCCAAAAGACAAAATTATATATATATATAAACATAAACAATTATACAACATAGAGCTTAAAATATTTATCTGAATATATTTGACAAGACTTTTTATGTTAGACAGACATCATCACTAGACATCCTCTTCTGGTCCATAGCAATAGCAAAAACAAACAAAAGAAAAGTATAAAAAAAAAAATGGTAATAATAATCTCAGTTTAAAGAGGCAGCAGTTCCTTGTGTACAGGTGGTGCCGCAATGATTTTCAGTCAGTTTTGTGGTGCATAGGGCTGTTCATATGGGCTCTCTTAAAATAATGAGTGGGTTAAAAAACTTTAACCAGAAATATGGTATAAGGATGAGTCAAGCTGGTCCGGACAGCTGAATAGGACAAGAGCTAGAGAAAGCTAGAGAACGAGAGAAAGAGCGAGGGAGAGAGGGAGAATCTGACTAATTGCATCTGACATTTTGGTCTGAACCTCCATGCAGCCCAAGAACTGTACCAGACCTGACCCACAAACAATTTTGTCTGACCAGAGCCATATCACTGATGATCAAACTAAAAAAAAAACAAAATACACCCCCCCCCCAAACAAAAATACAGTAGAAAATGACCTGATCTAGCCACTCACCTAACATTCTGAATAAAGCTAAGTTAAGTGCTTGAGTAGAGTGATTGAAAATGTCCTGCTGGCATAAATTAATATTATACACTTCTGCAAAAACAGCTTTTCTTATCAGTGAATTTCTGTGCAATTGCTGATTTGGCCTCACAGTGTTAAACCTTAAGTGGACTTAACAAACCAAGGGAAAAAGGTCCACACACCCCAAAGTCTCATTATTTATGGCTTCATTAATGAACACATTCACCCACACCTCAAACTCTAATTAAATGCTGATAATTTTACGAGAAAGAGAATAAATATGTGCAAAATCTACTAAAAAAAGAAAAAGAAAATCAAAAATCTGAAGCCAACTCAAGCCCTGTATGTTGTATGTGGTTGGGTAGTAGTCTTGCAACAATAGTGTTATTATAACATATATAAAAAATAACAAAATTATATGATCAAATAAATAATTGATGCTATAGTTAAAATTATTGAAGCCACATTTTCTAACAACACTCCAAATGTTTATAGTCTGGAAAAGCTTTCCATACTGTACCGTTCTGTTCAATTTTAAAACGACTCACATTACATATAACATATTGCACTGAAAAAAATGTGCATTAAATTACTTAATTTAAATGTGTACACTGGTCCCACTTTAATCTGATATGTTACACCAAACCAATAACTGCCTTTCATTTACTCTCTTTTGGCAGTAATCATGTTGGTGTGATATACTGCAGTCATGTGGAACCTATCTACACATATGAATCAGATAATTCAAGGCACATTTTATTTCGATGCGCAATTATGGACTTTTTAATTCAAAAAACAAAAAGGTTCATATCAGTTTTGCAATGTGTTTTAGCAAATCAAATAAAGTATTTATGTCCCTTTGGCTGGCTGTGCATCCATGAGAGTGGGCCTCTTGGGCTATGTGGACCTCCATGCTAAATTCTGTTAACACAGGAGGGATTCCAACATACCAGATTAAAACACTGTAAAATAATGAAAGTTAGGGAGAAAACTAGTAAGGTAATATCTGTTGAAGTGAGAGATTAGCAGCCAAATGTCAAATTTGAACCTAACTTGAGCTAGAAACATGCTCTCGAAATGGCATCAGGGTTTAAAACAACTACCTAAGTGAATTCCATGGCTTCATGATCCAACTTGCCCAAACCTGCAATAATCTTTAGCTATCTGACCTAACCCCACTGAGCCCGCATCACTAATTTATACAGTATTGATTTATACACTGTAAGATTATAAAATGATGAATAAAATACTGTTATTATTAATTAGTAGTCATTATTGTTAGTTATCTGATCAAGATTTCGTTGCTACTTTTGAAATGTAAGGCATTCTGGATGTTTACTTTATTATAACTTCTTTCTGAATGTTAGTCAGCTTTCTCAGTCCTTCAATCATCTAAAATTGGTTCTATTTTACAGCTTCCTACAAATTAGGTGAAACCTACAAAACAACCTACCTGCAACAATTATCCCAAACTTCTGAATTGTGATTGTAATTAACTGTGATTTATTAATATTGATAAATGAATTTACAGTCAAGACCACAGGGGCATCTCATGGTCCTAGACAACAGATAGTCCATTATCTGTACTGACCTGCATTTGAGGAATCCACATGTATTAGCCCCAAATTATGTTAGGGGAAGTTGTCCTGTGCGAGAGAACGAAGTTTTACAGCCATAATGAGGGTGAAGTGTTGCTAATAGGTGTGTGTCAGTGGCTCACACTGTGAAACGACCCTGTAGTGGGAAACAGGAGATAGACAGTAACATGCCCCCAGGCAGCGAGAGATAAACTGGGGTCAAATATGCTTTAAAGCTGGCATGGAATACCTTGATTTTTCTGTTTTGCTCTGGTAGTTGCACAGATAGATAAACATGTAGTAAGCTTTGTGGAATTAATAGGATTTCAAGGTTGATTGATTGACATACATTTAAAATGTACTTGATACAATAAAAGAACCATTTTGATTCATTATTTCCTTTAAGAACCTTTATCCAGGAGCATGAAGAACCTTTTATTAGTTTAAGGAAAGTTTAAGAAATTGTACATTTAATCAAATGTGGGAACCAAAACAGGTCTTTTATAGTATCACACACTCTTACAACACTTTCTGGCATGCCTTTTTTAAAAATAAAGAACATTACAACTGTCCATCATTACAACTGTCCTCTTTTGAAGCAACAAAGAGTAATGTTTCAAGAAACATTTAAACCTTTTTTTAACATTCTTTGAAAATATTAGTGGTTTATATAACGTATTGTCTTTACAAAAGGACCCGTGAAAATTTTTTATAAGGTGCATAAAGAAGATTCTGTCTTGTTATCTAGACCTTAGATCAGAACTTCATAGTTAGCTTATCGTCAAAACTAAAGCTGGGGTGTCAGAGCTCATCTACAGAAGGCTGGTCTAGCTGCAGGATTTTACTATTCAAAACAAGCAGTGGCACGCTTAATTCCACTTGTTTAAGCAGTTGGTCTCAGTCTTCAGACTACTGGTCATGTGTGCTCCTGCTTTGCAGAAAACAAAAGTAAGGAATACTAGAATTTGCAGGTCCTCTCCAAACATTTAGTTGGTATAAAAAAATTAAACTTTATCAATTCTGTTGTTCTGGATGTGATAACCACTATTCTTTAGTCTTGCTCTGTTAAAATGTAGTTGTCATTAGTAAATTTGGTATGTGTGCCAGATTGCAAAAAATGCACCATACCACTAAAAAGACACCCAGGAGCACCCAGGACCCTACATCTACACAGGAAAGCCATTAGGAGCCCTCTTGTTTCTTAAAGACTGGTGAACAGTCAGTATGTTTGGTACAGTTTGGTCATCTGTGACACCAGAAAAGGGCACATTACCCCAGCCCCTCCTTATTGCTCCTCTTGTCAGCTCCTCTCCAGTTCACATCAAAACCCCATAACCAGTTCAGGACCCCCAACACAACTCTCAGTGGAGGAGATTATGAAGTATAAAAGAGAGAGAAGGAGGCAGAATGAACAAGAAAGAGGAAAGGAGGGGGGAGAATCAAAGAATTGGATTAATTGGCATAATTCAAGGTGGCTGAGCACAGCTAGAGAGAGTGTCAGCACTGGGCGAATCCCCACCATCCTCAAAGTTAGACTGTCTGCACAATTAGGCAACTCACCTCTGACCCCGACCAGAATAATTAATGAATAACAGAGAGGATAAAGACAAAAGGCGCAGAGCGGTTTGGGTGAGTGAGAGCGAGTTACACATCAAAGAATGCCAGTAATTGGCCCTGTGGTTTTCATTCCTTGCCCTATTTCTTTCAATTCATTGACTCAAAATAATGGGTTCAGGTTCATTATCAACAGGTCATAAGCTTAGGAGTGCAAAACTTCAACAAGGCTGTAAGTGTGTGGGGGTATGTGTGTGTGTGTAGCACTGATGGTTTAGTGGTACCCTTAGACTTGCCGACAGGCTGGAAGGAAAAGTTGCGAGCGATATTGTTGTCCCAGAAGAGTGCAAGGCTGTCCCTTTTCCAAACACTTTGCCTAGAAGCACCTCTCTTCATAATGCTGGAATATAACTGGTACGGCCAGGTAAGTCAGCCTGGTCTTTAAGATTTTTTTCAGAGGTGTCTTTAAGAGTAATTTTGTCATTTCCTTTTTGTACTGATAAAAAGTGGCCTTATGACATAACTTCTCAAGTATGTTACAATGGAAACCTGCAATGGCAGAACTAAATGCATATATTGCTTCTATCTGAGGCAAAGTCCATACTGATGACGTAAGACCAAACCATAATAATAATAAATAAATTAGCAGTAAAACCATGCTCCTTTTTATGTTGCTCAAACTACCAAATTGGTGCTAAAAACAATAGAACTGTGCTCAGTTCACACTTCTGTAAATTTAGCCTAAAGGGTTAATTTTGTCATAGATGTGTAACGCTAGGGTAACAAAGTTCGAAGTTAAAGGTAGGCCATGTATATAAAATTAATTGGAGGGCACAAAAACTAGATTGCTTGAGTTTTTATTTGTACACACACTGTAAAAAATGGTTTAACATAAAACATTAAGTTATTGATTTTTCTTAAAATTTGATTTCACTAGATTTCGAACAATAAAATGTAAAACATAGATTTATGTTAAGCTAATTAATTATTAGAAGTTATACGGTTATACGATAGCCTGGGAAGTTAAAACATCATTTTTTTAAATAATGTATGATCATGAAAATTACACTAACAGTGACAGAATTTATGATGAACATTACAGATTCACACAAATATTCTTGCTCTTTTCATTTATCATCTGTTAAAATCCACCATTCTACTGATGTGATAACTGTTTTTATATGCCATGCTAAATACAAAACAAACATTTTCTTCTTTTACTATAGCAGCGCATTGGACATAGTACCTCTAACTGTGCCATTTAGCTTGTTCCATCTGAAGAAAGAGCTCAATGTCTACTTGTTTTCAGATTTTTATGGATATTAACTCATTTAACTACTTGTAAGTATGAGAGGTGCAGATGAATCACGACTTAAGCTGTGGTGTTTTTCTTGTAACAGAGCATGTTTATGCATAAACAATAGTGTGTGTGTTCCTTCCTGTGGACATTATTGGTCGTTCGCTGTATCTGTGCCCAGAGACACAGTCTACGAATGGCTCTGAAGTCAAAGAGCACAATTCAGGACCTGGCCCATGGCATCACGTGCAATTACGCTCATAACTCCAACTATATATGCCTAATTCAATTGCTGGAACCTAAGAGAACAAGCTCACGGCATGTGACTGGGGTAAAATGCCTCACGATTTGCTACAAGCTTGAAATACTCTAGCACACAGGCTCCCACCCCAATTTGGGCCCTATTTGACTTAACTTCATAGACTTGCAATACCTGGGGCAGCCATGTCAGGTAATGGGTCTTGAATCAGGCCTTTGGTCTGAGGAGCATCCTGTGGTGATGAAAAGAGAGGTGTCCCATCACATTAGCTTCATGCAGGTGCAAAGCTCAGAGTAAACAGCTCCAAAGGAGTGGACGAATACAGCTGGAGAGTGAAAGCCTCTCAGGAATGTGGGATTCCCACCAACTGATTGTGTTGTTGCTTGTTATCTCTGTTTCCTGGGAACAAAAAGCTAGAACTTTCTGTGGTTTCTGAAAAGGTGTTGTTGAGACATATGGAGTTGTACCTTTGAGATAATATATCACACCCACAGGCAGACATAAAGGGTGACCAAAAGCATTTATTTGTGAAAAGCAAATTTAAAATGACCAGATATGGAGATATGAGGTTTGTGACAATATGCTGTACCATCAAACAACAATTTATGAGAATCATGCAATTTTTTAAACACTTATTTTGGTATAATGGTTACCATAGAAATGGTAAGTGACACAATGTACATCTCTGAAAAGGCTAAAATAATTTGAAGCACATTTAAGATATTTTAATATGCATACTGCATGATATGAAAGTGCTACCACTAATTGAAAATACATTAACTTCCATATCATCACTTTACATTAAAAAACATGTCTATATTACATGTTTACATATTATTATACATGATCTATATCTATATTTTTGATTATGGCAAGTTCTTCTTTACATTCACTTACACTAGGAGCAAAAACTGTTTCAGCATTCGCAAGTTTTATGAACAGTGGCAATATGTTTAGTATACAGGGGCATCAGGGGCATCGGCAGTGGTGGCCTACTGAGCAAGGTGCCGTCCCACTACACTGCTCCCCGGGCGCTGTTGGTAGCTGCCCGCTGCTCCATGTGTGCACGTGTAATGGGTTAAATGCAGAGGTCACATTTTGTTGTGGTGCAGTGTTCACAATGACAAAGAGTCACTTTCACTTTCAAGTTGGCCTAGCAAATCCAAGATTTAGCCAACTTCTTCCTCTAAGAACTTTTATTACGATCACATTATAATGATCACATATTTGAATATGATGATTGATGGTTATCAATATTTGTAAAATGCAAAATTGCCTATGAAGTCAACTGTGCCTTTTATTGAAGAATCACACTCCTACCCCTGCCATCACCTGAATGTATACATCTCTCCTGTTGTGTAGCTCTACACAATTATCTAATCTTGGATTGTCTAGTTCTGAATGAATGAATGAATGAAAGTGACTATTTCTCATTGTGAACACAATGTGACCTCTGCATTAACATCAGACATGCAAACGTAGAGCAGTGGGCAGCTATGAACAGTGCCCGGGGAGCAGGACAGTATCTTGCTCAAGCACACCTCAGTGATACCCGGGCCGGGACCTGTGACCTTCAGGTCCCAAGGGCAATTTCCTAACCACTAGGCCACCACTGCCTGTTTTATCTTATGTGTTTCAAATCAGAAGACATTTGCAGTGAGACAGATCTGAACAGCAGGAGGAGACCCAGGCCCAGGCCATCTATAAAAGGCCATTCTTTCACAGCAGTGCATGAGAACCAGTCCTGGCATCCTCCACCACACTTTCAAATGAAACTCAGGCCCAGCTGATTAATCAATTTAGAATGAGGGGACTGGGTGGAAAGTGGAAAATGAGGCCTCTGTAGTAGGGAAATTACAGTGATCCAATTTTAAAACTGGACTCCACAATTAAAGTATTAATCTTTGAAAGATCTTTGAATGAATATTACTAGCCATTGGATTTGGCCATAATGGCAGGGGTTTAGTAGGATGAAAGCCTAAAAGGGCTTCATAAAGTTCAGGTCCAGCCTGTGCATTAACTATGCTCCAAACATTGTGCAGAATATTTATAGTATAATCAAGAGTGAAAAGTGAATAAACTGATTTTTCTTTTTGAAGTTAAAGGAAAATGTAGCTTTAATGTACTGACATGGGTTT
>JBBPDA010000126.1:22967245-22986100 GCA_037974385.1 Arnoldichthys spilopterus
GCATGAAAGAATATGGTCATTAATATGTGTTGTATTACCATTACCTGAAATTGTATGACAGATACAATATTTGATGCTTTGTTGCAGCATCAAATATTATAGCATGTCATAACAATTGGTGGCAGTGGTAAAACACTAAGATATTAATGGTCATAATCAAAGACAACAAATCACAGGATTTGGAATCTGCAATAACAATAGCATGGCAATATTATGTAGCAGGGTAGTATTACCGGTAAGAGTTCATCCTGTTAAACAGGGCTGACAAGCCTAACTGTAATTTTTGCTTGTGCCTTTTGAGCCATCAAGCAGTTTTTTGGGCTTCACTAAGCTAATCAGTCTGTGTGGGCTAAGACAAAGGCACTGGGTCACTTACTTATGGCCAGACCTAGGTGGTTTCCCTTCAAAGGTTCTTTAGCAAATAAAATGTTCATATGAACCATGAAACCTTAAAGAACAATTTGAGCACTTTTATGTTTGTATTTCTACATGACTAAATGTTTTTTTCTCAGTGATGTAGTATATAAGTAATTATCTATGATTATTCACAAAAAGAAATGATTACAAAAGTCTTTGCTGTTAATGCTGTAGTCAGTGGATTAAGCCAATAGCTTTGGATGAGTACAATATTGGTATGGTATCCTATGGTATGCATTGGAGGGGGTTGCCCACAGCGTGCGCACGAGCAGTGATTGACACTTCGCCAGAAACCCCTTCCTGGCTCTGAGAGGTTGTTTTGTTTAGGCTGTGGTGTTTTCTTACAAATGGCATAAAGAGCACTAGTGCATTGTGGCAGTAGTGGCCTAGTGGTTAGGACACTACCTTTGGGACCTAAAGGTCGCAGGTTTGAGTCCCGGCCCGGGCACCACTGAGGTACTCTTGAGCAAGGTACCGTTCCACTACACTGCTCCCCGGGCGCTGTTGGTAGCTGCCTGCTGCTGCACGTGTGATGGGTTAAATGAAGAGGTCACATTTCGTTGTGGTGCTTGAGTGTGTTCACAATGACAAAGAGACACTTTCACTTTATATAGAGCCAGAGGAGCCTTATTTGGCACAGATTTTGTCAGGACGTAACAGTTTTAGCAAATATAAAAACATTTTTAACAGTCTACCTACTGTAGCTTTATTTGGCGTTAAATTTTTTCAAAAACTTTATTTGAATTCAGTTTAAGAGAACAAAAACTCTTATAAAATGATACTTAGTGGTACATTTAGGCAACATTGATTTTTCATATTATATGAAGCATAATCCATATTAAACAAAATGAAAATTAAAGCACAAAGGAAAAAGGACAAAGTGTTATTTCTAGTGATGCTATAGAAGAACCACTTAATCTATTGCATTACCTACAAAAATCTTTCATTGGATGACTCACTGGTTTACCCTTTGATAGAAGATCCATGTCTGTAAATGAGATGTAAAATGTGAAGAATTTTTTTCAAATTAAAGGTTCTATGTAGTGGAACTTTTTCTACATCCAGCATCTATCAACATAGAGACTTGACATTTAATAGGGTTTGCTTTTAGTGACTCTTTTGGTCTAAAATACGAAATCTTTAAAATCAGCTCAAAAGTGAAGTGTAAAGAAAAAGCAATGCAGTCCAGTTGCTGAACATAACAGAATGAAATCAAAAACAGAATAAGTAACACAATAGAGCTTGTAGTGGAAGTGAGTAAAGAGTAGTAAAAAGACTTTCTGCACTTGAGCAGAAGTGAAAGTATTATCCTTTAAAATTACCAATGACCAAGGTACACGTTGTACAGAATGTTACTTAAGTGCATGTAACTAAATAAATGTAAGTAACTTCTGCTTACAGTCAGTACAGAGGAGTCCCTATTTGACCTCTGGCATGCCTTTACCAGGCTCCACAATTAGATCTGGTCGTGCAGAGAGTCATTGGATGGGACAAGAAGAATCTGGCCCCATTCCTCTAATGTGTGTCTGTGAACGGCCACCCTTGTCAGCCCTGACACAAGGACAACTTAACTAATTTAGGGCAAAAATCACGTTAGGGTCTTAATTGCATCTTCTTCTTGAATGCATCTCTCTACAGGCTCACAAACCCATCAGCAGCTTGTAAGATTGTTTATGTAACACAGCTTGCATGTAATGCACTGTGTTCAATTTTTGTTCCTCTCAATATTGGCTCCCCTGACCTGTCTGGAAAGGAACCACACAAGTACTGCTTAACTTTGAAAGCATATTAAAATGGAAGTAACAGAGAGTGTTGTGATGAATAGCTGAGAATGAAATGTAAGAGGACATTTTGCATTTATTGATTTAGGAAATATATATACACACATTGGTAAACTCAATGTCAACCATATGCTCAGACTGGCGCTCCTGTAATACAGTAAAAACGAGCGTAATATTTAATTTATATATGAATCATTAAAGTGCAGCTGCTATTATGCATTCCTTTTCTACTTGGATAAAACAGGCCTCAGATGTGTGAGCTGGACTTTGAAGTCTTGTCTCAGAAGCAGACCAACTTTTACAGGAAGTAGCTCATGTTTTATGCATGCTCTATGTGGGACTAACAAAGGTGAGCATTTGGACTGGGACCTAGGCAAGTGATGGGGGAAAAAACGGCCAGGCAGAACTTTCAGTGGGGGTGAATACTTTGTATAATTATGATTATTAATCAAATTTTTCTGATCTGTAGCAACTGAAAAAGTGGGAAATGTGCATTTAAGATAGCATCCCTTTTAGCAATTGGTTTGGGACTGTCCTGGTTAAAATTACAAATAATATACAAGGAATTTAAGAGTAAACTCCAGAAAAGCTTTTGTGCCGCACAATGAAATAAAGGCTCATTTACAAGATTATTGTCTGAAGAACCACCTTCTCTTATGGGAAAGGGCTATTTGCCTGACACCCAAACTGACCAATCACAGAACATTTAACATGAAGCGTAAACAACAAAAACAAACTGCTAGTTTCAGCTAATACTGGCTACCATTAAACTGCAGTGTATCTTTGACAGCTGATCACTCATATTAAAAAAATCTACTAATGTATATTTAAAATGTATATTTTATTGTCAATAGAAACTGAAATATCACTGTTTTACACACACACACACACACACACACACACACACACACACACACACACACACACACACATGCACACACAATAATACAATGCAATGCAATTTCAAAGTCTTATTCGTATTTTACCAGAAACCTTCCTCAGCATTTCCTTCAGTGCAGGAAATGAGGTGGCTGAGGGAATTTGAGAGAAAAACAAAGGACCAGCCAAGTGCAGAGAGTACACACTAGCTGTTAACACTTCTAAAGCATCAGAATGCTTTGGAAAAAAATGCCGCACTCAGCTGCCACTGGATGTGTAATCCCTGTAATATGATTTATCACTCTGTAGTGTGTGTAATGCAATTACTGACTTACATGGCTGCCATCAACCAAGCCTCATCAGCCTCGGGATGACAAAATTCAGTTTGACTTGTTGATTAAAACACAGCCTAGCACATTTGAATCACATGTTTGTAGGAACATGGTGACTTGGTAATATGTCAGAAACACTGAATTATTTAATATGGTAACCAGAAAAACAGTTACTTCTAAACCATGTAAAGGTTCTTAAAGTGATTCAAATGTAAATAATTTTCCTTTAACCGCAGAAATGTCCAAGTTTACTTACTTGGCATAGAATATAGCACTGCAGCTATGAAGCTAATGCAGCTTCTATTCAGTGTGTATACTGCATAGTCGTCACCATTTAATCATTACATATTTTAAACTGAGATGAGCTGTTAAATAATCTAAAACAGAAGTTCTGATGTGCTTTCTGACATTGTTTGACATACTGCTAATCATAAAAAAGGGACATGTTGCTAAACACAGCAGTGCACTCTTAATAAAATGGGTTCTTTTACCCTAGGTGCTATGTAAAACCATTTTATGAAAAGTCTTTTAAAAAATCATATGCATTAAGTTTTTCCAAGACTATTGAAACTAGCACAAAGCCATTAAAGCATTTAAATAGTTCTTTGAGTTGTTATAGTTCTACATATAACTAAGATTTGACTGGAAAACGTTTCAAGGACCTTTTTCAAATAAATGTAATTTGGCTCCGGCTGAGGATTTGACCTGTAACTATAATATGCATTCAAACTCACTAAAAGGCAGAAGAACTTTAGCATGGAGTAACAAAATATTAGAAGAATAGAATTAAAATGGTAATAGCCAATGTCACTCTTAGGGGGCAGTGGAGCTTCAGTGTCATTATGGTGAAAATAATGACAAAGCCCTAGACATTTCTTCAAAATAAAATTCTATAATTGAACAAAACATGTTATTTGACTTTTAACAACAACCCGTTTTGTGGCTGTATGGAACCCTTTTTAAAATATGTTCTTCAAAGATAATTTCTTCCATTAGAAAAGCACCCAGCAATAAACCATTTATTCATTCAAATGGTTCTTTAAGTGAATTCTATTCCATAACCTCTGCCTTTATCAAAAACACCACTTTTTTTTTAAATGTGTAGCTGTGATATTAAAGCCTAAATATTTCTTAATTTCCGTTCCCTTGCATGTAAATGCAAAGCAAGCATATCTACATCTGGAGTTACAGAATAACTGTGTGAATTTTACTTTTATTTTTAAAGAATGTACTGTGTCTGGACTATCTTGACTCTTATGTGAAGTGAGCAAGTGCGTGTGCATGTGTGACCTAGTAATACCCTGAACAGACTATGTGTGACAGTGTTTGTACGTGCAGCTGAATATAGTAGGCCTAAGTGCATGTGTATCGGGGAGATAACCTGCGCATGGAATTCGCTGAGTAAGAATCTGTGTACAAGTAGAAAGGAAATAACCAGATACACACACACACACACACACACACACACAACTGCTTCATTTCCCACCTCCTCTTGTCTGTCCTGTTCTCATGCACCTGAAATTGTGCTTTCGTCAGGCCTTTGGCTGATGGCTGGTGTTGGAATGAAGCCCCACAGAGGAAGCCGTGGTGCTGAGCATGCTGATGTGTCATGTCTTCCTCTCTGGGCCTGGTTTTCAACATACACAGGTCAGGAAAATAGCACACACACACACACACACACATCCTTCTTTCCATGCCTCAGTTCATACACACCGGACTGAGTCACAGCAGCTCCTTCTTCATTGAGGTTTCAGTGCAAAGGAAGCTGGTGTTTCTGTGTGTTTTTGGGACAGCTTGTGTTGTTGCACAAACTTCTTCTGCTGGAGCCATGAGCCGCTGCTGTGTGGTGAAAGTCATCTCCCTCACTGAGGTCCAGTTACTGCCGGTAGGTGGCTTTGGGTAAAGACAGAGGGAAATAGAGAGAGAAAGAAAGAGAGAGATTTAGTATCATCACAAGGCTTTGCTGTTGTTTACCTTCAAGAGGAAGGTTTAGAAAAATGTAGGTGTTTTCCAAAATTACAATGTTACAAAAAATAGCAGTGCTACTTTTTTTGATTGTAAATGACAGACCATGAAATGTGACTTCATTATGGCATAGATGATTGCATAAATAGTGCACTGATCTGATATGTATATACCCTTAAAATTCTTCAGAAAATAAGCATGTACACACACAAGTATACAAACAAAGAGTCATGCAAATTTCTTTTCCTGTGAACAGTGAGTAGAAGATTAACTAATCTCGATAAAGATAAAATACTCTTTCTATTTTAAGCAAGAATATTATTAAGTATTATTTTTGTTTTGTACAATTTGTATCACATATATAAAAACTATACGGTATATGATGCAACACGTCGGAAGTAATAAAAAGGAATGTCAGAGGACAGTCAAATGTATCTATGAAGTAAATAGTATTCTGCACCGTCATCTCAAAACAAGACATGGCTTTCCAAAGGAGAAGAATAGGCCAGTGCATTAGAGAATTTTTTCGGTTATTCCTGCTTTTACTTTCTCTTCCCTTTAGAAAGGTTTGTGGTTTAACAACTGAATGTATGTCTCTCAGATAGCACACTCAACACAGTCCAAACCACTGTTCTAGGTGGAGGGTGGATCATCACCCATAAGATGAACCAAATCTAACCAATTCAATCTGTTTTACCATAAAAATGCATTCAGTCTGAGAGGATGTTGTTAGGAATGGCTTGTGGGTGTGAAGGGTTTTGTCCATAATTTCTACAGTTAGCGCTAATCATACACCCCAGTGTTTCATAACTTGACCATTTCTGAAGTGAAACAAGAACTTGGCTAAGACTGAAAGAGAATTGAGCAACATCTGCTCATCACAGCAGAGATTAGCCTCTAGTTCACACTTACAGCCTGAATGGAAGCTCAATGAATGGATTAACATTTCAAGAACCTGCAGCTCAGTAAGGTAATGCCATTAAGTCACTCATTAGGTTAAATTCATTTCTGTAATTCTGTGGGATGTGGTTGAGATTAGTGTTTTCTTCCTCACATTTAAAAGTTAATGAATAGGATGCACAGCTGAGTCTTCCTTGACTCAGATATGACATCCACAGTTGGCTAATTTTGATCATTGTAAGTTTTTTGCTCAAGCAGGATTGGGCAGATGTATCTCAGGTGGTATGCCACATCCATGTCTTGCTTAGTAAACTAATATAAAATGTTACTATGTGAGAAAACGGTTATTGTAGTTTACATCAGGGGTCCCCAGGGCTGGTGTTCTACACAGTTTGGTGATGTCCCTGCTCAAACACACCTGTTAATGTCATGTTTAGTTAGAGGAGTGTATGAGGACACAGCAAACTGTGCTGAACACTGGTTCTCTGAGGATCCTTGGTTTACAATGATGAAAGCATGTATGCAGCCAGTGCAGCATTCCTCATCTGAGTGAATTAAAGGCAAAATGAAGTTATGAAGCTACAGCTGCATTTTTAGCAGAAGTCAAATCTCCTGCACTCTGAGCGAGTATGGAATAATTAAAAGCAAACACAACAACAACAAAAACCTTTCAGACCCTTCTTTCTCCACATACCTGGCTATCAACCCCCCCCCCCCCCCAGTTGCCATAGCAATGCAGTCCCCCTCTGTTTTCTGCAGGAAATATTATAATTAATAGAAACTATTATTAAAAATTAATAGCAGATGGTTGTTTGCTGCACATGGGCAAGACAGATTAAAATTTACATTGAAATAATGCTGGTTTTGACAAGCATTCAATGAGTCCTTGTCCTCTGTTGATAGTTAGAGTAAAGCTCCATTAACCTTAAAGACATATTAGGACATATTTTATGTGGTGCTGTTTTTTAGCTTGTAGAAAAAGGCTAAATCTCTTCTTAAACAGTTCAGATGTTTTATATGTTCCCTCTTCAAAAATTTGCCACCCTTTTTTCCTCTTTATACAACAAATAACAAGCCTAGGACTTGCGATTAAACTGATTTAAGTAGAATTTAAGAATAAAGTACACTCCTTTGCAATATGTAGAGTCACAAAATATGTTCTAGCCCTTTAAAATGTTCACATTATTCACCAGCTAAAAGTTCCGTAAATCAGCCTTTCAGAAAATCCTCTTTGGCCTGTTGTTGTTTTCAATACGGCTGTGTGTCTTCACACATAGGCGTGCCATTGTCCAGGCTACATTACTGACTA
This sequence comes from Arnoldichthys spilopterus, assembly GCA_037974385.1. Classification (NCBI taxonomy): domain Eukaryota; kingdom Metazoa; phylum Chordata; class Actinopteri; order Characiformes; family Lepidarchidae; genus Arnoldichthys; species Arnoldichthys spilopterus. The sequence goes on from JBBPDA010000126.1 coordinate 22,974,829, forward strand.
AAGAGCCGTTACAGCTTGAATCAAATTACAGCCTCTAATTGACTAATAAGCATGTCTCCTGCATTTACAGTAGAGAAAGGAAAAGTAAGCCAAGGACGTACTCTTGATAAAAGCTCGGGTCCCTATAAGCCTGCTTACTGGAGACACAGGAAACACTGTGCCTTATATAACCTTTGTAACCTTTGCCCGACAGAAGAGAAAACACATTCTTTTACTTATGACAGATCCTTCAGGGTGATGAAAGGAGCTTTGCTTCTTTTGGTTCTGACTGATCTTTTGCTCTTGACTAAGTGGAAGCAGTGTTGTGCTTAAGTCTGGAATACACATTCAGATCTGATGCTGCATTGCTGAGGTAATCACTGTGTTTAATAAGACTTGCATAAACACAGAGGATGAAATGTGATTTCAGTTCATTCATTTAGGGGCCTTTTCTTCATATAGATTGATATTTAAGGGAAATGTGATGTGCGGTGGTGGTTGCAGAAAATTCTGACAAGGAGGTTGCTTAATCATGTTGCTTTCGGTATTAAACAATTATGATTAGGAGAAGTAATCTTGAATAAAATAAAAAAATTTTAGACTGTCGTGTCATATAAGCCTGGCAGTTTGGCAAACAATATACTGCTTTTCAGTTAAATGACCATAAAAAAATATTTTTTGGATATTTTAAACATATTTTTGTATTAATTAAAGGACACAATATGCATGAAAATGAATATGGAGAAACAAATACTTTTTGTTTACCAGACAATATATTTTAGCCAACTGGCCAGTTAATTGTAATTGAATGTTAAACATGCATTTTTAATAACTGAAGAACTTTGTCTAAATTAATATCTGGCTCTGTAATCCCTTCATTTTCAATAACACCCACTTCTGATTAAGAAAATTAATTTTTCATAAAATTAGTGATATTTAATTCAGAATGTCATGTCACATGACAAAAAAGCTTGGCTGACATTATGCTGTATGTTAGTCAACTAACACAATTAACATTTATTTTTGTTTAATTGAAGGGCTTTACATACATATGGGTGAAATGTGATATATATTCTAAATGTATGGCTGTGTTATTCTATTACTTTTTTAAATTAAGGAAGAAATAAGTAACATTTTCTTCAGAATGCTGTCATTTTAGGCAATAATTAAGCAGACAGACAATTAATGTATTTTTAGCCACAGGGCAATAAAAGTTTATTTTTGGATTTTTCCAAAATACTTTGGCCGCCATTGAGTAACATCACAGTTAGCCCTTTATGAACTCTGACAACACGATGACAAAACAGGGCCATTTCAGTCCCCCCAAAAGTGAATAGGTCCATCCTATATTTAGCTTTACGATGTGTTGTGGACTAAAATAAGATAAAAGCCCTGCTCTTGTCAGTTAGTTTTTGAGAGCGGCTGGAGGACAATGGCCCTCAGAGGGCTCTGTCTGAAATGGGCCCTGGGTTATTCAGAAACCACACTAAACAAGCAGCGTTTGTCTCTGAGCCCCTGAAGCAGAAGTGGCAGAGGGTGGGATGGGAGGTGGGGGGGCATGGGGTTGGTTTGTGACTGGTCACTTCACACAAACAGAACAGGGCGGTCCTATTGAATTGGTGATATAGGCAATACACTGCATCCTATGGTGATCAAATCCAGCCAGATCAGTACTCTGATGGCCCTCTGTTTGAGGTGATTACTACACTGGGCAATAAAAAGGCAAGCCTGGCCTCCTAGTTAATTAGGTCATTTACTGCACCCAGCCAGTTTATAAGGACAGCAGTGGATAAGAGGGGCCAGTCACTACGTATCCACTCTCAAGATAACCTTAGCCTTGGATCCTACTAAAGTTCCTCCTCTGAGCTGCAGAAGACACTCTGGTTCTGAGAATGCCACACTTAACTGACTGTAGCTACTACAAGATGCGAGACGGAGCCCGCGTTTCAAGCGTAAGGACTTGTTTTGCTTAAAGGCGACGTTGCAAAAGACAGCTACGGGTGTGGTCGTTCAGCTTGATTTCTGTTTCTTTTTTCTGACCACTGTTTTGAGGGGATCATTTGTACTTTTATTATTTTTGGAGGTTACTTTTGAGCTTCTTGTGCTGAAGATTGTTTTAGAAAATGCTGTCAGCAAACAGATTTGTACTTACTAGATTCCAAACCTTGTTTTTTTGCTGGTTTTGCATACTCTACAATTGCCAAAACTTTAGATTGTTAGCTTTAACTAACTGGTTGATCAACTAGAAAGAAGATCTTACAGACTGTTGGGACTGATCACTAAACTTAAGTCTTGATTGGAAAAGCAGAAAATAATAGATTTTTTTTTAAATTTGTCTGAGTACAACAGCTTTTCAGACAACATACTGCATAATCCATTCAAAACGTTTCAACTATCTCCAGTGGAATGTGATATTTTACCTGATGTCAACTAATGTCCAACAAATTATAGAGCATAAAAGTTTATAAATGTTACTTACATATTTAAAGCTCTTCATGTATGTCACTTAATCCTCAGGTTCAAAACCACCTGGAGAACACAAAGTACCATATCCACCAAGCCCAGGCCCAGCAGGTGAAACAGTACCTGACCCTAGGCAGCAAGCTCGCTGGCCAGGCCCACCCGCACCCGGGCCAGGCCCTGGGTACCATGCCGGTAATGCGCAATGGACACATGCCACCCGTCAGTGACAGTAGCACGCCTGGCAGCCCTGTCACTCTCCTTACACTCGCCAACAGCCATGACAGTGAGGTGAGTGACATCTTAAGACTCCTGGATCTCCCACTTACTGCTCACCAATAAATTCAAACATGTACCACTGATCAGGAGATGAGAAGTGTAAAAGGCTTTCTAGTTTGACAGTTTCCCCTTCTAGCACACTTCTTGGGTGGAAGTGATGAAATACTTGTTATCAGCTTAGGACTCAGGCTGCCCCTCCCTCCGCATTGCTGTACTCTGAGTTGACTTAATAATGTTAGCCCTGTGAAGTTTAAGCTAAAAAAAGAGACACGTTTAAAGATTGCAAGTTGACAAAAGGACAAGGGGTATACTGTAACCACTGTTTTCTTTTAGTTTCCAATGGATGAAGTTATTGATGATCTAATTAGCCTTGAATCCAGTGGCTTGGATTGTATGGAGCCTAGCATCATAATGCAGAATAACGTAAGTATGTAATACGTTCATTTGCAACCCTGCATGCAAAAGCGCATTGACTCCTGTTTCTTTTTACCTGGCAAAGTGAGCACAGAGCAATGTTCATAGAATGGCAATCACTCTAATTACTTAAGCACAGATTTGTGGAGGTCTTGTACTTTCAGATAAATCTTTTAAGAACATCAAGGGAGGAATAATAGATCTGAGGTGCAAACAGAAGGTATTTCTCTTTGGTGTGCTTGGGAAAAACGCATTTGCCTTTGTGTGAGGTCAGATTAAGTCAACTCAAAGTCAAAGTTCATGGTGTCTGTGGGGAAGAGACTTAACTTAGCTGCGTAACAATACAGATTAGTCACCTAATACAATCAAGGCACTGTGTGGAATGCAGAAAATGAGTGGTAATGAGCCCAAGCTTTGCACATGCCCCTGCACACTCGGAAGAGAAGTCCTTCTCTCACACATTTCAAGGGCCAAAATGCAGACTAGAAAGAGTGAGGGAAGCCAACACAAAGAGAGATGTGCATTTGCATCTAGGAAAATTTAGCCAGCACATTACAAATGCATAGATAGGTGTCTAGGGATACAAGTGCCCCCCTGTGTTTCTTTGATTGGCCAAAAAATTCTGCAGCATTTTGCTGATGCTCAGGCCTGGACAAAGAAGTGCTTGAGTGGTGATTATAATGACACCTGAACTCACTAGAGAGGCATGCATCACTGAAAGGAAAACTGTCAAGTCGCATTCCAGCACAGAAAAAAAGGACATAGTGTGTTACAGAATGAAGGAGGGATGGTGTGAGAGATGAGGAGGGCAGTAGTGAAGAAAAAAGAGAGCGCATACAATCTTAAAAATAAAGGTGCCAAAAACTGCTACAGAAGGACCTTTTTAATTAACAGTTCTTTAAAGAACCCTTTTTATGTGTGACTGGTAAAAATCTCCATATGAAGTATAGAAAAACCTCCTTATAGAACCTTTAGATAAAGTAGGATCCATACTTTTTTTCAGCAGTGAAAAAATAACTTTTTAAAAAGGGATGGTGTCACAGCTGAGGAGAGAAGCAATGAAGAAGAAATGGAGTGTTTGTATGTTGAATACTTGAGAGAGAAAGGGGAGAGCAGAAAGAGAGAGAGAAAGATGGAGGAATATTTTGTCTGTGAGAGAGAGAGAGAGAGAGAGAGAGAGAGAGAGAGAGAGAGAGAGGCAGTGAGGCATTGGATTGGGCTAATGCTTAGACTCCCAATGGGCTTGTTCAGAAATGATACCATGCTTAAACGGATCAATTCGTTCTAATTAGTCATAGAGTGCGATGCATCACGCTGTTTCACCGTGTCAACATATCCATGAACACGGATGGGAATGGATTGAAGTGATTACGACGCCGGCAGTCGAGGGACTGTAACAATCTTTCATTTTGATAAGCGCTCGCTGAGATAATGGGGTACACGGAGAACAAGCACTGCAAAGCGTGCAGTCAAATACTGCAGTACATGCTGCTCTCTGTCTGTTTCTCTTTAGCCCTGACCTTCTCTTTAATCCCATACCAACCACTAGCCTGGCAGACATGGCCTGGAATCAGCCTTTGCTGAAAAAAAGTGATGCATTAAATACAAAGGATTAAAATGTCATGCAGCATTTCCAGATGAGATCAGCACAAATGATCAGTCAAATGTAAAGTTGTGTTGATGGATTATGTTGTTAAAAAGCTTATATTTCCTAAAAAAATTGTTGTGGATAAAAAAAAAAGTTATTTGAGGTATACAAACAAAAGATTTTATATAAGTATTCATTAAGTGCTTTTGGAACAGTTTATTGGTCTATTTGTTGTGAAATGTTGACACTATGTGAAGGACAGATGGCACTTTTTAAAAATTGCAATAATTACATACATGTATAAATACACCAATAGAATAAGATGGAAATGATGTCACAGTTGAATAAAGCATCAGTTAATATTGTATCATGCAGCTTCAGAGAATTAATCAAAGAACTACAGGCCTAATTAAAACTGTAGCATATTTTGAGGAGTGTGTGTGTGTGTGTGTGTGTGTGTGAGAATACAGTAGCAGGCTGATCGACTGAGCAGCTTCTCAGACACTGAATGTCCTATACTGTAATGACTTAAGTAGTAAACAAGACAACGGACATGGCCTTTTGGCTTTAAAACACATCTACACACACACTTGTGTGCACATGCATCCACGACTTCAGTTCCTACACCCCGAATTAAAACTAGAAAAATAAAGCAGAATGATAGTAAGTGAAAGAAAGTGCATTTTTAAAAAGTGCAGTTTTATTTATGGCTTCACGGGCTTATATAGCTATTTGTGCTTTTTGTTAGAAGTGTAGTTTAGGGGTAGCATTGATCAGTATGGATTTTATGCAAATGCTACTACTACTTGGGGTCTTTGAGACCCCAAACAATTTATGTTTTTTTTTTCTCATTCTGTATGGCCATGGCCTAAAGGTTAGAGAAGTGAGCCTTGTGATTAAAGGGCTGCCGGTTAAAATCCCTAAACCAGGAAGGCAAAGCACCGAACCCCCAACTGCTGCCTGTATATTTCGCTCTGGATAAGAGCATCTGCCAAATGCTGTACATGTAAATGGAAATGCACACTTCAACTTAAGCAAATTAGCATAAAATAATTAGGTGGGCTGAGTAGAGAACTGTGCACATAACATTATGACCACTGACAGGTGAAGTGAATAACACTGCCTATCTATTTCATTCCTCTGGCACCCGTCAAGCAGAGGGATATATTGGGCAGCAAGTGAACAGTCAGTTCTTGATATTGATGTGCTGGAAAACAAGGAAAATGGGCAAGCGTAAGGCTCTGACCCACTTTGACAAGACCATTATTGTGATGGACAGATGACTAAGTCAGAACATCTCCAATATGGCAGATCTTGTAGAGTGTTCCAGGTGTGCAGAAATTAGTACCTAGCAAAAGTGATCCAAGGAAGGACAACTGGTGAATCAGCAACAGGGTCATGGGCACCCAAGGATCATTGATGCAGACAGTCAGACCTGTTAGAATTCTGATTATTAACATTATATCATTATATAGTTAACATTATAAACAGAAGGATTTGTGAAGACATGATGATATCCAGAACCTCCTCATGTCTTTTTCAGGTGTCCATGAACAGTGGCATGCTGGAGGTGTACGGCGGTGACCAAGGTATGACTGCCCCTCATGGTGGACTGACACCCCCCTCATGCCCCAAAAAGCTCTCTGTTAAAAGGGAAGTCACAGGTACGGAGCACAGCTGCCTATCTGTTCAGCCACCAAATCTGGCTTCCGATAAGGCTTGTAGCGTGCAGAAAGATCACCGTAGAATGGTAGAGTGACTATAACTTCAACACTCCCTCTTACAATGAAAGTGATCTCTAAATTATGATGCTTTTTGCAAACCGTACCCTGTGCTGTTAGCAAGAAATTGGTAACACTTAATTAAAGGCTGGTGTTTCTATGGTTTCATGACACCTACCTAAGCCTTTAATGACAACTTTCAAAAATCTACAAAAAGATTTAAAAAAGGCTCATTCCAACATGCATCAGTTGTCATATTGTCAGTTTTTGTGTCATTTCATTTCATTTGATTTTTGTTGGAATAAGCCTCTATAAATGTTTTTGTAGGTTTATGTCATTTGTCATGAAATGTTCATGTATGTCATGTAGCCTTTATAACACCAGCCTTAAGTAAAGTGTTACCAGACCTTTTTTAACAGAGGAGCCTATCTGTGAAGCTTACATATCACTACATTTCCACACAAACTACTATGCATGCTACTTAATAAGTGGTACATAGAATTGCCTGGGTTTAAACGTGTATGTCATTTCCATCTGAATAAAATAAATCAACCCCCTTATTGCCAAAAGTGTAAATGATATATTTAAATCATGTAAATTCAATGCATTACCTTATTTGCACAACTTCGGTGTAAAAACAGCATTTGTTTTACATTTTGTGCTGTTCATCTGAACAATATAAAACAATATTACTCAGGCACATAACATCTGCTGCCACATCTGCATTCGAGTACATGACCAGTGCCTTAAATATAATGAGGCTGAATGCAAAAGGAAAACTTGTCAGTACATTTAATGTCAATGATGGCTTTATTTTGGCTACTCAAAGTGCACATTGTTTGCCTTGCTGTTTTATTGCAAGTATTTCACATTATCAACGTTTCAGTTTTCTGAATGCGCTGGCATATATGCTTGCCTTGCTAAACATGGCACAAAGGCCTTTTTGAGGGAGACCTTTTTTTGTCCTTAGGAATGTCATGCATCAAGTAGAGCTAATTGATTTAGGAAATATTAAGGATGCCTCAAGAACTCTTCACTCTGACGAGAAAATAAGTCAATTACGATCTTTTTCACATAAGCGTGCTGCAGGACAATGAGTGGTTGCACACAGCTTAAACGTCCCTATTGAATCAGCAGAAATGAATTGAGAAATCCAATCACACATCCCAATTACATAATTTGAAAGAATGCGAGTGAGATTCTGGATGCTAGAACACTGATTTGGTACATCAGCAAATTTGAAAAGCCAAGCTAATTGTCAAGGAGGGCATCTACAAGAGGGCACACAGTATGAGTCTTAAGGGCTTAAATAAATGAAGACAGTGGCCATATTTCTGTGTGTATGTTAAATAAGCATGTTTTAAAGGCCTGTTATCAGGATGATGTGACTGATTCTGATTAGGTTGGCTCTAACGTTAACGTGGAAATTGACCTAACTTTGGTCTTTTTTGGGCCTAACGTTGTTGTGTCCGACTACAGGCACAATGCTACGTGTACTGAATCAATGTTGAACATCATTTAGATGCTTTAACTAAAACTTCTCTTCTCTCTTGCTCTGCAGAACATGACACCAGAGTCTTAGCAAAAGAGAGGCAGAAGAAAGATAACCACAATCTGAGTAAGCCGCTTCTTCACTCAAACCCACAGACCCTGAAAGTGCTATTTTTTTTTATTTACATTTTTGTGGATAAACATTATTGTTTTCTCTTTTGGCAGTTGAAAGAAGACGAAGATATAACATCAACTACAGAATCAAAGAACTTGGCACTCTCATACCAAAGTCCAATGACCCGTGAGTGGCACACTTTCCATTTGACTTTTAAATCAATTCAAACAATTCTCTATGCACCACAATTTAATGTGCCCGCCAAGACACGCTGGGTGTCCAAAGTTAACTTCTATATTTTTGCACTGGAGCTAAGGCACTAGTGTAGCAATAATCTTAAAATACTTGCATAAATGGTTTCTGAAAAATAATAAATAAACCATTAAATGTTATTTAGAAAAATGTACAAATGTACAAATAAAAATCTCAAACATGATTTAAGGTTAGACAGGCCTAATTCACCAATACCTTTCTAAGTTTCTTCTAATTTTTTTTCTTGACAAAGTTACTACAAATGTTCTGCACAAACATGTCAGCACCTTAAAGAATAGTTGGTAAATGAGACTAATTTCTTTTACTGTTATAGCTATATCAGTATAAAATGAATATTCAATTTGAGTATATATATTTATCAACTTGGATTTTTATACAGTGGTGTTAATCAGAACCATGGGCAGCACAATATAGACATTTTATATGCTATCTAGCATGACCAGCATTTTTATATGTGTTACGCATTAAACTTTTAAAAGACATCTGGTTACTATCACCACTGCAGTGAACAAGTCTGGCTCTATAAGTTTCTTTAGAATGGAGCATTCACTCTAAATTATTTTGTTAACATCTGAACCTTGGTGAAAATTGGTGATGTTTCCCTTTGAGCATGTTGGTTGTACAATGCAAATTAGTGCTGTACAGTCTAAGGTACTATTACTTAGCTACATTAGCATTGTACCTCAGTTTAGAACTAGAGAAGCCAACATAATCAGTCAACGTAATCAGGTTGGCTGATATAGTATATCTGGGGCAAAAGAGGAAGTTGTGTAAATGCATTAGTCTAATTTGTTAACCTAAATAGCCTGCAACACCTACAAAACAGCATAAAAATTAAATGGCTATACAAAATGAATAACACAGAAATACAAAATGACCCCACTTTCAGAGCTACACCCAAAAAGTGATTGCACTTTCTTTGCTCACCCAGTGTGAAGTGGTATCAGTAGCTCAATTTAAATGATGAAAATGGGGTTAAAGACTAGTAGAATCAAAGTTTAAGCGCAATTGGAACTACAGATGGAATATGGTCCAGAGAGGGAATCCAGTGGCCCAGCTCAATTGAACTTTTGATGGAATTTAAATGGAAGGTTACTGTTGTCACTATGCCATTAGCACAAGATAAAGGAGATTATTAGCTCTGATCAGACCAATGTCTTACTCCAAAGAAAGAGACAATTTTACCAGACTTCCTCCCTTTTAAAAATGTAATGGAATCAGGAATGGCTGCACTTTACTTCAGCTTCCAAAGTTAATTTTTCCCCCTTACCCCTTCCGACACCTATTTTTACTCAAGGATTAATTTTACCATACAAGGGCCAGAGAATGGACTTTCTGCAGACACACTTAACTATTCTATTAAAATTCCCATTCAAAGGCAATGTAATGTCCGAGAATGAATAATTGGCCATGTAAATCATCATTTCTTATTCCTATAAAAAAGGGGCCTCTTTGTGAGGGTATTTTTTCTGTGTGTGTGAAGGTTCTGCTGACGCAGGGCTTGTGTGAAAAAGGTTATCTTTCCCCTTCTCTGGCAGTGATATGCGCTGGAACAAAGGGACCATCCTCAAGGCCTCGGTGGAGTACATTAAGTGGCTACAGAAGGAGCAGCAGCATGCTCGCGAGCTGGAGAGCCGACAGAAGAAGCTGGAGCAGGCCAACAGGAGATTACTGCTCAGGATTCAGGTACAGAGAAAGGCTAATAAACAGAGATAAATGTACGGAAAGACAGATAGATAGAAGAAATGTTCTAAATCTCAAATTATGAAGCAAATATGTGATTTTTATCTGTGTTACAATCTGACATTAACATGTACAATGGTCATTAACTCCCTGAACACTCATCCACAACTTACATCTTAGGATTCATAGTAATTACTGAGGAATTCATCCTGGTTACTGCATAATTCAAGTTAAGATAAATAACTAAACAATAAGTGTTTACAAACATTTTAAACCTGCACTTATAACATTTAAACTTTCATGGGAGACAGTATTATGCTTCTAGATGAGATAATGGGCAATAAAACACATGAAAGTGCTAATATATCTGAAGACTTCATCTAGTCCAGGAATAAAAAGTGTGCAGACCAAGGAAAAGGAAAACTATAGTATAAGATTTAAATGCGACAGAACAGTGTGACACAACCCCGACTTATGTGCTGGCCCTCACCCAACACTCCTTATAACCCTCCTGTCCTCCCTTGCTGTCTGATTGTGGACTGGTCTGTGTTAGTGATGTTTTTAACTGCAGTTAAAACCCCTCCTGCTTTGAAGCTGAGCGAGCTGAGGTAATTACCTGATTAATAAACAGTGAAGCTACAGCTCTGTCATGAGAGGAATGGGCCTGGAATTAGGTTATGAGGCCTAATAATACAGAAGAGTCCCTCCTCATCTGAAATTATGCATTACATTCCTGCGGTATTGACATACTCAGGGTGCAGGCGGCAGAGAGTCCTCACACACAGAGACATTGCAATTAGCCTCCAAAGTAATTACCCACAGTCTCCCTATCCAGCAGCTACTGATCCTCCACTGTGTGTGTGCACGCAACCAGTCCTGTCAGGCAATCAGCTGTATAGCACAGACAGTGAATTTTACAAATCACAAGGGCTGAGCTATTCAGAGCTTGATTAAAGAAACTAGCCCATAATTTCCAATAATGGACCCCTATTTATGTATGAGTGTATAGGATAGTTACACACACACACACACACACACACACACACACACACACACATGCATTCATCATTGTAACTGCAGGAAGGCTCAGTGGTTATTCAATGTCTGGGTAATTAACTATTAATACCTAAGTAAATAGTTTATAACTATACTTTTAACTAAAAGTATCAATATATAGTCAAGTTAGTTGTATCAGCAGCGTCTCTACTTCCTGTGGAGACTGAGGAGAGCGCACCTTCCACCCCCAATACTTACCATGTTCTACAGAGG
>JBBPDA010000126.1:22986200-23004536 GCA_037974385.1 Arnoldichthys spilopterus
GTTTCGTTTTTACTGTGTACTGTGTATACTGTGAAAATGACAATAAACCTACTACTACTACTACTACTACTACTATCAGGATCAATATCTGCACTGGTTTAATGTATGCATATAAGTATATATAATCAATTAGCTTTAATAATGTTATTCATTATTAATGGACTGATTCATCAATTGTGCTTTTCAAGTTTACCTTATAAGATGCAGTAACAAATAGTTATATCTCTCATATGGATCAGATAGTTAGGGTAGGCATATTTGGGTTAAAATTTGTCTGGAGAAAAACAGACAGACCAAATTAAAACTTGCTCATTAGCTGAGACTAAAAGTGTGTTGGGGCAGGAAATACATTATTGCTGTCAAATAAAAATATTCTAAACGTTTTATATAAAAAACATTGCGCATTATTTTAAATATTTATGCGGTATTTAAAATGCATTTTTGAACATTTTATAAAGAATGGACCAATAGAAAATGTCCATAATTACATTAAAATATATATAAGAAAGTATATAAATATAGCATTAAAAGTAACAAAAATGTGATTTTCTTATCTCTTAACTAGGTCTGTGTACAGTGAGGGTAACTTTAAAACATGAAGAGGTGGTAAACCAAGGGGGCAAATATCATGCCTGTATGTTATGATGTTACCTATTTGGTGTTAATTGTAAAGAACAGTAATTTAATTGAGGGTGTATGTGTTTTTAACAGGAACTGGAGATCCAGGCTCGTGCTCATGGTCTGCCGAGCTCCCTGGGGACTGTGGAGCTCTCCTCTCACCTCCTCAAACAACAGCAGCAGCAGCAACAGCAGGTCGCTCAGGCTGTCCCAGGACCGCAGACCCCTCAGACCTCTCAACCTGCTATGTACCCTCAGGAGGAGCTCAATGGGCCTGAGTACATTCAGAGGAACTCCCTGCCTGCAGTCATCTCAGCAGGAGGAGGTGGAGGAGCCAATGAGCAGGCCGATATCTCCACCACCTTCTCGGACCCACTGTCACACTTCACAGACTTCTTCAGTGCCACACTGAAAGAGGAGCACCGGCTGGATGAGATCCTGATGGAGGAGGCCCTGTCGCCTTTTGGTACTGACCCTCTGCTTTCGGCCACCTCCCCAGCTGCTTCCAAAGGGAGCAGCCGCAGGAGCAGCTTCAGCACAGATGATGGTGATGACCTCTAACCAGCCAACTTCCCACCTCTGACAAAGTCTGACTACTGTGGGCTGGCCACTCCAGGACGCAGAGAAGGGGAAAAAGCACAGGCCCTTGCGTACTTGTGTGTGTGACTAAACTACTTTTTGTATTGGACTACAAGGGGGCCAACTCTGATCCTGAGGATCTACTATCTTGGAGAGTTAAGTTCCAATAGACTTAGCCCTGATGTTTAGGTGCTTTTTTTTTTACATAACTTAAACTGAAAAAAATAGATGCATTTATTTTGCTTGATTTAAATGTGTGCGTCATTTCCACATGAATATATATATATATACATATATATTTAAAATAAGGAGGAGCTGACAATGTTGCTATATGAGTGGGGCAAGATTCCCAATTGCTACAATTGCCTACATCTATAGATCTATAAAATGATTATTTAAAATCATAATGGAAAAGGGCATCTGCAGAATGCATTTATGTAAATATGTAATAATGTATTTTCCATATCCACTTATTAAAGCATTCCGTATTTTAAAAATACAGTATTTGTGATGAATAGTATATTTGTGTTAAATTTCTGTTTTATAGTACACTGAAAAAATGGTGCATACAGTGTGCAGACGATTCAAGCTGCACACTTAAATAAAGTAATTCGAAGCACTATTTTATCAGTGTACTAGCAAACTAACACATGAACCATAAGCAGAGAGTTTGTATATAAATGTAACAATATTTCATCTCAATTCACAATTGAGCTTTACAATTCAGCTTAATTGAATCCTATTCAAATTATTTAGGACAGTGGTTTTCAACCACTGTTAGTGATCTGTTTTGTGTCATAATGCAACAACTCCATGTATCTCGAAAACAGTAAAATAAGTTATTAATTTTAATGCACATTAACGTGACAAGAATTGTCAATCATCTCTATTAGTCCATTCATTATGAAATATTAACACATGGAACTGGTGTCATAAAATGGTTAAAAAGACAGAAATGGAGTAACATTTACCTATGACAGTATTGATACTACATCAACAAAATAATTGCACAAGTAAATAGAATAAAAAACAGATGACCTAATGAACTTTATTATGATGGAAATGATGTCATGGATTTTGATCAAGTTAATTAAGTGCATAAATGTTTACTACAAAATACACCAGCTTAACAGCTGGAGGAAAAACAAATCCCATTTCCAAAAAGTTTGTGTGTTTTCCAAATTGCTATAAAAACTGTTATATGTTAATTGACAGGAACCACTATTTGACAAATGTTTAATTATTGATGTTTGATAATTTTAATTTGTAAATATAAACAAATTTAGAATTTGATGGCTGTAAGACACTCAAAGAAAGTTGTAACAGAGGCATGTTTACCATTGTGTTGCATCATCTTTCATTTTAATAACACTTTTTAATTTTGGAACTGAGGATACTATTTGTAGTTTTGCAACTGGAAGTTGTGTTCTTGCTTGATATAAGACTTTAGCTGCTCAACAGTCCATGGTTGCTGTTGTCTGATGCTCCTCTTTGTGGTGCACCATACATTTTTACATAGAAGTCAGATCTGGACTGCTGGCAGGCCAGTCAAGCACATGCAATCTGTGTCTATGAAGCCATGCTGTTGTGGCATGCGCAGAATGTGGTCTGGCATTGTCCTGCTGAAATAACCATGGATGTCCCGGGAAGAGATGTCAACTCGATGGCAACATATGTGTCTCAGAATCAATGATACCTTCACACATGTCAATGCCATTGATGCACTCCTATACCATCACAGATGCTGACTTTTAAACCTTTTGTTTAAAACAATCTGGATGGTTGTTTTCATCTTTGGCACAGAGAACTCACTTGTTTATTCTGAAAACAAACTGAAATGTGAAATCATCTGACCACAGCTCACGATTCCACAGTCTTACAGTCCATCTGAGATGAGCTTGGGCCCAGAGGACTCACTAGCATTTCTGCATAGAGTTCATGTATGGTCTCCTCCTTGTATAATACAAATTCAGGATGTTTTTCTTGATGCAGCGACAGACTGTGTTAAGTGACAAAGGTTTACTGAAGTCTTCCTCTATTTGTCACAGTAGCATCACAGTTTTTTAGGTAGTGCCTGAGGGCCTGAAGATCATGTCAAGTGTGTTTTTTGTTGTTATTGAATTTTGGAAAATATCCCAACTTTTCTGGATATGGGGTTAGTGTTTAGAAATATTTTGTATGTAAAAAACTTAATGTAAAAGTTACTTTTGAGGGGCGCAACCTGCATTTATTTAGTGATGTATACTACTACTAGCCTATGCTTAAGCTTAGGAGCAGTCACAAGGAACTACATTCTGCAGGACAGTAGATGTCCAGGCTTGGCACTGGCCATTCTTGGCCTACAGAGATAAGCAGATATACTTTCCATGTCTTGCGGCAATGTTGAGTCAGATACATCAAAAGAAAAAGGGAGACTGACTGAAGTGCTTACACTTATCTACTGTCCAGCCTACCGTGTCTGATGGATGGCCTTTACTGTATATACTTGGTCTCACATACCACTGGTCAATCACATCCACTGGATGTTTCTGAAATGTAACACAACGGGATTGTTCATCTGGACCCATAAAAAAGAAGAAAGAAAAAGAGGAGGAGAAGAAGAGACTTTTTTCCCTCGTGCCTTATCCAAAAAGCTGAAAAGTGGAAAGCAGTGCAAGAGTAATGACTAGCCAAAAAACCCTAACCTGCCTTTTTATGTTTGTTTTTTTAGTCCATAAAGTATTTTTAAAGAAAGATATCCGTTTATGTATTTATATGTATGTCTTAATACAATACTTGTATTGTTACAAACAAATTCATAGATAATCTAACATGTTTTGTTTTTTATAACGTTGGGGGTGGGGGAAATAAAATAAACCCCTTTTTTGATAAATCAAGCCTGATTTTCTCTCATTATTCTCAGGGTCAGATTCTCAGAATGTGTTCAAAATGAAATTTCAACTAAACACCTGAGAATTCAATACAAGGAACAATTATTTCGCAATCTTTTTTAATAATAGCCACTTACACTTAAAACTTTTAAATTATTTACTCTTAATTGATCTCACCTGATTCAGTTCATCCGAGTGTGGAAATTAGGCAGATCTGAGTAGGGCTGAAGTAAAACTAAGCATAAATAAAAATGTGTTAAAATCTTTGTATTTTATATTTACATAATTTGATCAAAATTATATTTTTTAATCTTTTGTAAGTATAAGCTGTTGTTTACTTTGTTTCAAAATTTCATGACATTGAAACACATTAGCCAGAATTAAATCCAATTATATTCACATGCATAAAGGTTTTGTTCTGACTTTTAGTTTAACCTTTTTGTATTACTTTGCACAATGATTAATAAAGTATATAAGCATTTATGTGATCTGATTAACTTCATTAGAATTTTAGCACCAGTTTTCAGGCTCTGCAGAATAAGATTTCATTATTAATATTACGCTCTGCCAATTAATGCTCAACAACATTGGTTAATATACAATACAAAATAAATTGCACTTGCAATGTAAAGAATCCACTTTTTTAAACTGTCAAGTCAAGTCAAGTGTATTTCTATGGCGCTTTTTACAACTAATGTTGTCACAAAGCAGCTTTACAGGAACCAGGTCTAAGCCCCCAAAGAGCAAGCCAAAGGTGACAGAGGCAAGGAAAAGCTCCCTAGCTATAGGAAGAAACCTCGGGAGGAACCAAGGCTCAGAAGGGGGAGCCATCCTTCTCTTGTTGACACCGGATAGCAATAACAAACAAGAGAGAAGAAAAGAAAAAAATAAATAAGTACATTTAGTTCTCAGCATAAATGGGCAGCAGCAGTTCCTTGTGTACAGGTGCGGCGATGACTTTAGATCAGTTCTTTGGTGAATAGGGCTGTTCATATGGGCTCCTCAGCAGGAGTGAGTGGGTTAAAGCTCCAAAAACTTCAATCAGTAAGACAGTATCAGGGTGGGTCGGCTGGTCCAAACTGTGATTTTAATATGAGCACTACTAACTTGTAACATACTTTTTTAAAGTTAAATATGCAAGTACATAGTACAAGTCTTTTCATTATTGCGGTGAAGTGCTAAGCACACCAGTGCATATCTGGTACTTTTCATGTGTTATTGTGTGCTTTAATATATAACATGTACCAGTCACTTCTGTAAACTGTGACATTTTTAGAATAAACAGTGCTAGCCATTGTCTTAAAGAAGTTAACACATTTATGTTGCTTCTAAACCTGTTATATACATTTGTGTTCACTCACACACACACACACACACACACACACACACACACACACACACACACACACACACACACACACACACACACACATTCATCCAGCACTGATTGTGTTTTAGAGGCCCTCTACAGTGCTGTGGTACTGATGAGGTCTTGGCCCGTCTGAAGAACGAGCAGCTGAGAGGTTTTGGCTTTGAGTGACATGCTGATTGACCACTGATGAGGACGACCCCTGCCGCAAGCTACTAATGACACAGAAAATACCCATAATTACACACAGGCCCAACAGACAGACACTGAAACACAGCTGTGTTAGTATCAGGGGTCTGATGAGCAGGTTGTTGGGCCAAACTCCCACACCACCTCCCTCTACCCCACCCTTCTAAAAGCACAAGCTTGCTGTTCAATATTAAACATAAACCATCATAAAAACTTATCAACAGAACGTACGCCTTTCTCCCAATGCTCCTCTGAGTCTCTTTTTAGCCAAGTTGATTTAAAGTTTTATTTTGGACTTGTTTTAGCACTGTATGATAGGGAGTCTTTTGAAGAAACATTTCATTAGCTGAAATTTTTTAGGCAAACTCCAAAATGAAATGATGCATTAATAATACAACAAACACTAGCAGAGAAAAAAACATGTCAGTGCATTTGAGTGGATATCCTGTGTTCCTCATCAAAGCCTGGCTAAATTAATGTTTTAGAATGTTATTAGCTTATATGTTTCTCCATAATGAAATCGAAAACTTCAGCATGTGCCTCCTCTATAGTTGGAAAATAAAATTGAACCACCATATCATTATCAAATGCAGATATTCCCACTACAAAGTGCTGAGTGATGTTTACGGGTAATTGGCCGATGCAATTACAGAAAGTAAATATGGATTTTCATTAAAAGGAAAACACAGAGGCTCTGAAATGCCTTATGAAATTCATTTTCATGAGTGCAATCCAACTTTTCCTATTCCTCAGCCTCTTCCAGAAGTCTTTTACATCTGCAAATACAGAAGCTTTGATATATTCCAGCTCAATTGCCCTGCAGAAGAAAAAAAATCACTGTTTAGATCAACAGTGCGAAGGCTAATGAGGTGTTCCTGTTTAAAGTTTTTGTTTAATTAAGACTTTTATGCAGCAAATGAGAATCAATATGACAAACAAACATGAAAAAAAATCATATTTATTTATTTGGATAACAAACATTTTAAATAGTTTACACATTTCATATAGTCATTTCATCTGAAAAAAATAAAATAACGTAAATATATTTACGGCACACTCTTAAAAATAACGATGCCAAAATGGGTTCTTTGTGAGATGCCATACAAGAACCACTTCTGGTCCCCTAAAGAACCTCTTTTGTACCCATAAATCTTTCAATAGTTCTCAAACTGGTCCTCACAGCACACTAGATGGTCCACATTTTTAAAGCCCACCTCAATACACATTCGGGTAAGTTTACTGGGTAGGGGGGCCCTGACGATCAGTTTGAGAACCACTGCTTTTGGCAACCCAAAGTGGTTCTCCTGTAGCAGGGATGCTCAATCATGGTCCTGGGAATCTACCAACCTGCAGAGTTAAGGACCAACTCTAATCAAATACACCTTCTGGTAATGATGCACTGTATTGGTATCTGAATATTATGACCAGGTGCAATTAATCTGAACTTTTCAGGGTGATCTACAAAACCAGGTCCATGCTTTACTGTTATGTACACCAGTGGGGGTGGGGTTTGAGGGAGTGTCATCTCATATGTGTTTTGGCCTTCTGTTGCCACTTTAGTTGAATTTGAGTAATGAAATATCTACCAACTTCTGCCAGTGTCTGATAATAGAACAGTTGAGTATCCCATCCTACTAAATTCCATAATTCATTTCAGATTACTGTGAATTCTGTTTTAGCAGATTGTTGCTTTTGTAACAAAATCTCATATCTCACAAATGGTAATTTCACAAGTGAGAAGATTTTTTTCTACTAGTCTGTTCATCCTGGAATGGATAGATTCAAATGACATAAGAAAAAGCTTAAATAGATAAATACATAACTAAAGATCCAGACTAGATACTGTAGAAGAGGGTGCAGTTACTGCAGTAGCAGCAAATGGGATAGTTCACCAACAGGTCTAAAGGTCAAAGTGGAATGCTATTTTTAGAGGTGAACATTATTTGGGCAACAGAAGTTCATTAATTAAACTCTCATATGGGTAAAGGTGGACATGCCTAATCAAGGATCATGTCAGGAAATGTTTTGGAGTAATAATAATCTGAATTCTTTTGTGACATACTCAAAAGCAGACTCTTACCAGCCCCAGGGACAGACACACTTGCAATTACAACCTGCATTCATACTGTAATTTATTTTTACATGTAGGCTCATAATGAGCAAGTAGAATTTGTCACTTCCATGTAAAATGTCTGTTATAAATACATGTTTTGTGCTTTTTTATCAATACATTTGTTGTTACTATGTTTAAAAATAACATTTTACATGTGTGAACATTTAATCATGAATGAATCAATACAAATTAATTAAAATGACTTTGAATAAAACTTCTTTAAATTGAAGTTAAGAACATGTTTTTCTTAAGTAATGAGTAATGAGATATGAGGTTAATTATGACAGTGACAACATATTTACATAATACCTAATCTAAGCCACTAAGACTGCAACATGCAGTTTTATGAAGAATAAAAATTATTTTATGTAGATTTACAATAATGTGTGTCTTTTTTTTTAACCTTTTTAACACACTTGTGTGTTGACCTCTTCACTATTTGTTTGTCATCCATTCACTCCCCTACTTTACCAGTAGATGGAGATAACACACTGTGTCCATACAGCACACCAGCCCCTCCATAATCCCCTCAACTCTGGTTGCGATAGCCAGCAAAAGCCAGTACATACTTCTTCAAACTAACTTCAGCAGCAGTACAGTACAGTATCTTGTTCACACTGCCCACAGCCATATTACCCCCAAAACAAAAGGAGAGGAAAGAATGAAGCACTTAGCAAATGGAACAGTTCTGCATCTTAGCATGCTATAATAAAGTATTCATTCAGTTATGTGCAGTGAAAAGCCAAGGCTTGTGATTGTAACAGCATAAAGAAAACTATCCCAGCATCCTCAAGCACCGTGTGTGTGTGTATGTGTAATTGTTCTACACAGAACACTTAGCAAACTGACCAATGGCAAGTACAGAAATGTACTTGCAGTCAGTCCCTTGGTTTACACACTGATGCATACACACACACACACACACACACACACACAAGTTTGTCTTCCTGTCTTTTTTGACATTTTCTGCTGTATTAGTATATGTAAATGCTGCCATGCAGTTTTAATGCTGCCCAACCCAACCCTAACCTAAACCTCAGGTGCTAAGAAGAAAATCTTAAGAACAGAGGCTACAAGCAGAAATGGTGAAATGGTCCTGCCGACAACCTCTCAAAGTGTCTCAAACCTCAGTAGAAATATGTTTATTTCAGTGTATTAGTCCATTCATGTTTACTCATATTTAACTTTTTTTTCTAGAATTTTGCAACTTTAATGAAGAAAATGCTAATAACAATGCATAGTGCTTTCCTGATTAAACAGTAAAACAAGATCATTTAAGTGATCTGCTCTGTAAAATACTCTGGAGTGTGTCATCACAATGAAACATCATTCTTAAATCCAACACCTTACAATGCTTAAATTTCAGTTTTTTTATACGCAAATATATATTTCATTCACATATATGGGTGTATACAATAAAATTGTAGGAAAATCAATAATCAACTGGCAGAGTTATCATGAGATCTCCTGTTTAAAATGCTCTATTCACCAGCAAACCTTTATGCAAACTTTAATCGTATAATATACACTCAAATACATTTTTTATTGTGGTGAGCAGCCAAATGTCCCCACAATGTCAGAATGTCCTGTCCTTATCCAATAGGTCCCCATTAAGAGCCAAATACAGACAAGTCTTCAGTGGCACACACCAGGTCACGGAAAGAGCCCACAGCAAAGTCTCACCCCAAATGAAGCCTTTAGTAGCTTTAATGGGTTAAAACTGACTTCAATTATGTCCTATGTAGGATATTATATTCAAGTATCTGTTTACGTTTCAGTTTTTATAATCTTTATGAGTATATATGAAAACAAAATATAACAAAATATTGTTTTTCATTAGTCTGACTGTTAGACAAGGAAGTGAAGGATCTGCCTAAAATGTTTACCATGAATGAGCTGCTTTAGGAATAAGAGGGAGATGTGAGCTGCATATATAGTAGAGATGTAAGCTACCTGGCTAGGTCTATCAGTAAGAAGTTCTGGATGTACAGTTGTTTCAATGACTTTAAGGGGAGCCCAGTTAAAATTATAGTAGTGTGATACTGCACACATGCTTATATACCTAATGCCCACTCTCCAAACAAGTGCTACAAAGGTCAGCATACAAACCAAACCACCTTGGTTCCTAAATTATTTTTATAGCATGAGTTTGTAATGAGGGAACCTAAAGCCTCCACTCCTTCACTAATGATGTTACAATTACCCTAGTTTTCTAGAGCAATGCCATACAATAACTACTTTTCCACTCAGTTTAAACCATCCACTGAAAGAGTTTTTAAAGAAAGTAAATGTGTTTCTTCTCTGGTTCTTGCTCTGAAGAACCCATTTTGGCATCTTTATTTTTAAAAGTGTGAGTGTGCATGCTATGACCCTGGGGTCAGCCGCGTTACCTGGCCACACCATGCCTGCCATCCCAGCGTCCTTTGGGGCTCCAAGTCTATTCTGTGTTTATGGGAGCTGCACCCCAGCTCTACTGCACTGACGCCCACATCAGCGGCCGGAGAATGGTGTATTAACAACGGAATACAAAGAGATGAAAACCCTCCAGCTGGGCTCAGCACTATAAAAGCCCTCAATGTGATTTCCAGACAGTTCGATTGAATCAAACCAGATGCCAAAAACATAACTTCAAACAAATTGACTTCCAATTATTGGAGTGCGTACTTCCAGATGTGCTACAGATGGGGAGAAGAGTGGGTGCGGTGGGTGGGGGTTTACGAAAGGTGTCTCGGGCCACAATAAAGCCAGGGCAGAGTGGAGTGTGTTTTAAATCACCCCGAGCACAGACTGGGACAGGATGTGAGAGGACAAATGTGGCTAAGGAGAGCAGAGTGTGGTATTAGGACAAAGTGAATCCACAGCATTACACTCACACACACACACACAGAGGTGGGGTACGGGGGAAGCAGTATGCTGTCATCTAGCCGGGAGGTTTCTTTAATGCTAATTCAGAAGTGATCTTCAGCAAAACCTTCATCCTGAAAATGAAATCACAAGCAGAGGACACTCACGGCTCCTGCTCAGCCGTGCATATGCATGAGTGCATATTAATTTATAGCTATACATATATTTGGAAGGTTGTAATGAATGGACACAGTAAGTCTGTGTCCATTCAAATGCATTCACATTTCATAAAGCAAACCAGTGTAGAATCAAAAACACTTTAAACCTTACAAGCACTTACCATACACCGTACTCTACAGGCACCAGTATTCATGGTTTTAAATTTAACACAGTGCAAAAATGTAAGATTTGAGTGCGTAAAGGATTTACAAAGTACACAATGCAGAATAATTATAAGTAAACTTGTGCAAATATTGCATTTGTATATTACTATCATGAACCCTGTACTTAAACAGTGCATACATTTTTCACCTTATTTTTCTTTTTACCCAAATGCTGAGCTACTTTGATAGAATTACAGTCAGTAATATGTGGCGGTAACTAATAGAGGAGATAAAACAATTGATAATACTCTGTCTTAAGTCATTTGGATATATTTAATTTCTTGATACATTCACTGTATGTATATTATGTTCATGTTCAACTAGCATCATGAGCTACTAAACTATTGTTTAATTGTTTCGTTTAAACAAAAAGCAGAAACAGATGCCCAACAAAATTGTCAATAAAATATTAAAAGGTTGTTTTTAATCAATTATTTTTTTTATCATTTTATTTTTATTATTGTAACTATTTTAAATGAACTTTAAATATGATGTGTCATGACATACAGGTACACCCTAAAAAAGGGGACTCTTAAAGGGTCCCTTAGTAAAAGCAACTACTTTTAGTTCCCTACAGTATGGTTGCTGAAATTTAAAGAACCTCCTTGTAATGTAAAAGTTCTATACTTTTTTCTTTTTTTTCGTGGAAACAAAGTTCAAGACGAGAACCATTTAGGAACCTTTATAAGCATGCCTGTAAAGTACATTAAAGATCTACTTTTCTCTACTGTTCCTTTGTCTAATATCTATAGTGAGTGCTGTGCGCAAAGGGTGAGGTGCTTATCTCGTTAAAAGCGGTAAGTGGGGGCCTGTGGGGGCCTTGTGGAGCAGAACCATTCCACTGGGGCCTGGGCCCGTTTAACTGCACCGTTTCACCGCTTCACTGTTTGATCCCTCAGCCCTGCCTATCTTTGCCTCTGTATTCAAATGGAGAGCAGTGCTGAGGCCTCTGTCTCTGTTTAATTCAGGCCCCTGCGCGGGACTATGCTAATCCGCCGCTCTGGCCGCCACTCTCTTGCTGTAACCTCTGCTAATCTGAGTGACCTTGACAGAGCGGCGGACGGGACCTGTGATTGATTTGTAATTCAAAATGAGAGCGACAGGTCTGGAGCCATGGGCTGCTATAACAGAGCCAAGCGCTAAGGGGAAATCAGGCAAATAAAATAAGCCGAATGAAAGTTTAATCCGAGTGTGTGTGTTCGTGTGTTCATGTGTGTGTGTGTGTGTGTGCGTGTGTGTGTGCGCACAAAGGTGCAATGGCCGAGGTCTGCGGCCCTTCCTTGCTCTTCTGGGAGTGTATGCAGTGTGTATGAGTGATTGTTTTTGTACATTTAGAGGACAAAAATAGCCTGATTTTGTACAAAAAAACCCAGTCTACCTGTATGTTTTTAATTGAAAGACAAAATTTCTATTTATTTTTACTTTCTGTGGTTAAGATAAGGAGAAGGTTTAAGGTTAGACTTAGATAATTTCTTTTTACATCTAAGTAGCTTCATATACATATAATAAATGTCGGACATACAGTCGTATATCCGATAAAACCCTCAGGCAAATTCCCCGTTATGTTGATTTTGTGAAAAAAAAAGAAGATACTCTTATTGAGAACAAACATGAAAATAGCTCTTTTTTATATAAATGGAAAACTTTTGCTCAAGCCACATTTCATGTTTTATTATTTTTCTTTCAATATATTCCGCAAATGAACTTTTAACAAACATTTTATATGAGCAGGGGTGCTAAAACTTTTACATAGGAATGTATGTATATTCCAAATGTCCTTACATTGTATAAAAACAAGTTAGCATGTGTGTGTGTGTGCATGGTCCAGAGTGTCAGGTTTGGTTGGCTCGTTACCACACAGAGATAATTGGCGCTGCGTGGGCCGGCCCGTTTGACCACGGCTCTGTGCATTATTCATCCAACGGTGGGCCACCAGGCCCTTTAGAGGTGGATTCATTCATTATTAATAGGTAATTGTTTATTAAATGCACTGCCTTGACCCTATTACGCCTATTACAGCCTGCACAGTGCAGCCTGGCCGTTTTTACCATATTCCACAGATCCTAGCGTAGCTTTAGAGCCACACGGGGCAAAGCCAAGGCAGCCAGGGGTGGTGGTGGTGGTGGGGTGCGAGGGATTGGGGGGGAGTAGAGAAAGGCGCTGATGGAGAAGATGATGAGGAGAGAAAAAGGCCAAGCTAACAGGTGCAGATACACACAGAGGGATTCAGGAGGTCAAAAGGGAGACAGCGATACAATATTTATGATTGAGGACTTAAAGACATGAATAAATATTAACATAAATGTAGGAATAGAATTAGAGAAACAACAGGGGTCCAAGCACCAAAGGTGATGCTACGAAAAGGCAGCTGGATCCATAGGTCGGTTATTAAAATAAAAGTCATGGAAAGCAGAAAGGCCGGTTCCCAAAAAGGCAAGTCCAAATCTTACCATTCGCTTGCAGTGTGTGAGTCTACAGGCTTCACTCAGCTCCGTATTCCTTAGAGACTTGATTATAAGAGGGGCAAACTCTTGAAATTCCAATTACAGGAATTCTTCAGTGCCAGTATGGCAAGTGGGCAATTGTAACATCATTAGTGAAGGAGTGGAGGCTTGAACATGACAGTTGGAGCAGTTCTAGTTTTTGTGTGTGTCTGTGTGTGTGTGTGTGAGCGACTGAATCTGATAAAAGGTCATTTCTTTTCAAGAATGTGGACGGAAGAAGCCGGACACTAGAGGTCAGTGTTGGAGCAGAATTAGGGTTATGTGTCTGATTGCTCGTGTGGTCTAACCCACAGCTCTCTGTAAAAAATACATAGCACAACATCATCTAGACACGAACACCCTGCCACTCTCAGATGAGGTAAACGGAATCACCTGAATGTAACTTTCAGTATATTACATTTACAGTAATATAAGTATACAGTTAGCTTAAAACATCAATGAACAACCAGACAGAATGTTTTCTTTAAAAAAAGTAATAATAATAATAATAATAATAATTTGCCAGATATTACAGCTCAAATTTGATGTCAAAAGTTAGCATTGCTTTTTCTGACAATTTAAGATGTTCAGCAGAATGTCTGCCGATGCATCTGAGAGGGTGAGAAAAGCTTCACTTCCTTATGGGGCCTGATAAATGTTGTGGAAAACAATGACTGTGAGGCTACATATGGTGCAAATAGCTGAGCACAAGTGTTGCATTGTGTTTGACGCTAAAGAAGGAAAGCTTATTGTTTTTCGAGACTCTTTAAGAAACATTATTTATTTAGTTGTTCAACAGATATTTAACAATTTCATATACTGCTTGGCAATACTGCCTCACCATTCCTCTTTTTTGCTGAAATCGGAAGCACGAGGAGCAGTGGGATATTTCATTACCTTTGTGGTGCTGAGGGTGATTAATCTGAAGTGTGAGTTGGAGGGCTCGAGAGTGGGCGTGGAAACTAATGACACTTTTCTGAAGAGGTTTTTCCGCTCACAAACATGTCCCAGATTCGCTCTCGTTAAAGAACAATTAATTAGTCCTGTAATTATGAGGATGATAGTCCAAATTAAAATCATCCCAGATTACTTAAATCACAGGAAACACGTGTAAGAAAATATTACCTTTTTAGGGAGACAAATAAAATTAGAAAATGTTTCCAGAGTTTGTTGCTTTGCACATACATGCAAGGCAGGTAATGGTTTGAGTGTAAGCAAACTGAATTAATTAGCATTAATAATAATAATAATAATAATAATAATAACAATAATAATAATAACAACAACAATAACAATAATAATATTAATAATAATAATAATAATTATTATTATTAGACACATTTTGTTGATGGTAACAATCACACACTTCAACACACTTCTGGTACAATATTCCATTACTTAATATACATTTCCAGCAATGTTCCAGTCACTAATACCCTCTCATTTATTATTACCCATAAACTGCTTCACAGTCATTTAATAGCACCATAATGAATGGTCTGTGTACGTTTTGTGTGCTGCATAAGACAGGCTGCTTTGCATATAAGAGCACATGCATGAAGCTCTTTTATCAAACGGGCTCCTGTATCTAATAGCTTGTTATGGATTAGCCCAGTTGACTTGGATGGCATTATGAAGCAAAGGCAACAGCAGAGCAGACGCTCTGTAGAAGATCCCTTAGAAATCAGCGACAAATAATAGCTTGTTATGGCTGGGGAGGCATGAGGGGACACGGATACACACTAATGCGAACGCTGCTTTGTTACTTGCCATGCATCCTAATAACCTCAGAATAAAACACCACTTTTTATCTCCCCCCTCACTCCCCACATGATGGAATTTTTCATGTTCGGTTGGAGCTGTCATATTTAAAACTGTGAGCGCTAATGTGTGTAATCTGCTTTGCAACACATCAATTATGATGGATATTCCTCCAGCGTCCATGTTTTTATTGCATTTCTCAAGGTAATCACTCTTCACTTGTTAGGGAGCCAGTTTAGTAAATAGTGTTGTGCACTGGAGGAAGCGGCTATGCCCAAGTTTGGGGGTGTGACGTGTGTGTTGAGATAAAGGGTGTGTATGGATTTATGTGTTTATTGACCTGCACTTATTACAAATACATGATCACACAAATGCATGTGGGATCATAATGTGTGTCCTTTCACATAGCACACACACACACACACATTTTTCCTCTTCATACACCTCTGTACAACTGCTAACCTTCTACTACAGTGTTTTAACCAGTGTCATGTAGTTCCATTTTAGTACATACAGTCACAGAGTACAGCACCGAACCTCCAGCTACACACAGATAAACCCATTTGCTCAGAAACTCCTCATTTCCACAGATACAAATTACGTTCAAAACTGGAAGATACAAGAACAGAGACCATGTTTACCAAAGTCTACACTCCTCCAGTTAACAGAGACAGGATCACACTAAATATTTCAGCTTTCCTCGCATACCACTGCAAGCATGACTGACTGCTTATTGTTTTCCCTTACTGTGTGGAACAGAGAGTAAGAAGAGAAAGAGAGAATTAGGGAGAGTAAGAAAAATAAAGGGAATGAGAAAGAAAGAAATGAAAAGAGAAAATTAAGATGAGAAATTAAGAGAGAACAAAGCAGAAAAAGAAAGAAAGAAAAAAAGAAAGAAGAAAAGAAAGAAAGAAATGCATGTTAGAAAAAACGAGACAGAAAGAGACAGAGAGAGAGAGAGAGAGAGAGAGAGAGAGAGAGAGAGAGAGAGAAAGAGAGATGTAGAGAGAGAAAGAGAACGCTTGAGTTGTAGTATCAGGTCTAATCCATGCTCTCTGTTAGTGGAAGAGTGATAACAGTGGGCTTAAGACAGAGCTGCTCCCTCTCACTGCACAACAAAGCCCCGTTTGTTCAGCTAGCACACCTGAGACTGGACTATCAGTCATACACACACACACGCACAAACACATATGGTGTAAGGGTAAGGTAAGGCAGGACCATGAGAAATGACGCTGGACATATGGATTTCAGTCTGCTCTAGCACTTTGTCTGACAGTGGACTCACCAGTATGCATGTGTGTACACTCTGTCCATCAAGTTTGATGACACCTTATCTTTATCATATTTTATCTTATCTACCATTATATTATTTTACCTTATTTTCATTTTTTTAATCATTATTCATATTTTACACTGGAATAGAATCTTGTAAATATTATATATGCAAATCAAAGTGAAACATAATTATGTTTCCTGTTAACTTTCATTACAACTGAGGAATATTTGTGTCTGTAAATGTAATGATATTATTTTGTGAATAATGCCAAGGCCCATGCATTTTATTCCCATTCTGTAATGTTTTCATTTATCTGCATACAGACCTTCCAGCTGTTTAAACCTCCTTTAGGCCAAAAGAGTGCTTATAACAGTAGTTTGCAAAATAAAACTGTCAAATTATAATTTAAGCAAAGTCTGCTCTTCATGTGAAGAAAGATGAACATGAAGCTGAGTGTTGCTGAATACTCCCAAACTATTTGTAAACGACAGATTTATGTTGGCCAAGTATTTGCATTTGTTTTACTTTTTCTTACAGAACTAAAAAGTTACAGGATGAAAATTCTCCTTCCAGAAGAAGTGTCCCCACAGTGTTCTTAGATATCAGAATGAAGCAGTAGTATGTATGCTGGCATCTTTGAGCCTTCACAGAGTCCAGACAAAACTAAAAAAAAATCTCAAAATAGGACATATGTTAACAGACATGTATAAAGATACGTAGAAGTGAGAAGAGAGAGAGAGCGAGTCATTATTCTGCTGTGGTGACTCCATAATCCTTCACTTCATTTTTCCTTGACTGCAGCCACCTCTAAAAATAAAATTCAGACATACTGACATGGGTCTGTTTAGTGGCTAAACGTGATAAGATATTCTTATCAATTCTGACAACCCTCAGACAAAACAGTCTGCAATCCAGGAAAGAGTGGCTGACCAGACACAAAAAAGAGTGTCAAGAATTCATTTAGCTGTGAAAGGCAGCAAAACCCTGGCAGTTTGACTGAGAGTGAGCAGAACTATTGGGAAAGAACTGGAGTCTGTATCTATACAGTTTTCCGGCTTATAAGACTGGGGGAGAGAGAAAGAGTATTTATGAGACTAGCGTACACTGTGTGCATCTATCAGCCACAATATTAGAACGTCCTGCCCAACAGGGCTCACTTTTGCCACCAAAACAGCTCTGACTGTGATGCACTGACACCTTTCCATCAATGCCAGCTTGAAGGCTTTCAGCAGTTTTTTGCTAAAGTTGCTCTTCTGTGGAATTGAACAGCCTTCGCTTCTCATGTATATCAGTGAGCCTTCAGCACCCATAACCATATTGCTGGTTTAACATTTGTCTTCCCTTCGACCACCATTGGTAGGTACTAACTACTGTATACCAGCAACGACCCACAACACCTGCATTAATGGGAAATACTCTTACCCATGCACCAACACAGTTTAGCCTTTGTCAAAGACACTCAGATTCTTATATTTACCCATTTTTCCTTCGTCCAACCCATCAATTTCAAGAACTGACTGTTCATTTGCTGCCTAATATATGCCACCTGTAAGCATGTGCCACTTTAAGGAGGTGCTATTCAACTCACCTGTCAGTGGTTTGAATGTAGTAGTTGATCCATGTGCATTTTTAATTGCATACATGTATGACGTCTGTAACTAAAGCAACTTAAAAAATCTCTTCTTACTCACTATATGAAACCTCTTTAATTTAACTTACTTTTTAAAGTTAAGAGCACTGGGCCCCTTTTACCATCAGTTCTGAATAAGCAAATGCTTCGTTTCATAAAGATTCTGATATTCACCAATGTTTTTCTTATTTGGGATTTGTGTGTAGGTAAGAACAGAGTCT
>JBBPDA010000126.1:23014528-23031173 GCA_037974385.1 Arnoldichthys spilopterus
AGAGAGAGAGAGAGAGAGAGAGGGAGAGAGAGAGAGAGAGAGAGAGAGAGAGAGAGAGAGAGGAGATCATTGAGACATTAGCACTGATCAATACACTGAAGCCCACTATTGCATATAAACCATCCCAATGGAGCCAGTGCCTGAGGCAGGGTAGAGAGGCAGGAAACAGGTTTCTCATGGCGTACACACACACACACACTCACACACACACACACACACATACACATACACACACACACACTGAACCATTTCTCTCTCTCTCACTCACACACACATACATACTGAACCATTGCACACTTTCAAACACAATATTCCCATTGACTGAGCTGCAGGTGTGCAATGGTTTTTGACACATCTGCTCTCAAGACGCCTTAATAAAGGCATTATTGTGTTGCAGGAGTATAAAGAACTGTCACCATTCATTTTTAATGCGGCTTAAGTTGCTGTAAACGCTTGGCGCTGTGTACTCTGTCTCACCATCAGGCCTTCGGTAGCAAATGGAAAAATGCTCCAAAGATGTTTTAAGGCAGGGGCCGACTAAAACTGACATCTCAGAGAAAAAGAAAAAGGCATCTCTTTTTTATGTGTAAAAGCACCGTGTGCTTTAAGAGCTCATTACGAGGTAACACTGTTGCCATTGCCATTCCTGTCACAGTGCCTCTCTGAGTCAGCATCCTGCGCCTGGGACTGAGTGTGTGTTCTGTTTGAGAAGGATGCCCTCTGTTGCAGAGAAAATGAAGAAAGAGAGAGTGAGTGAGAAGAACAAAACCTAGCTCTATCAGACAGAAGCAGGCACAAGCAGTAAACAGCTGGCGGAGTTCCAGCAGCCCTGCAGCGTGGGGCCGACACTTAGCCCTCCCCTAATGCGTCCTCACAGACCCATCTAATAGACCCTTCAAAAGCCTGCCACGCTATCTAGATTCCATTTTCATGCCTGTTGCGAGTGTGTGCATCTTGCCTGGTTGTTGACATGTACTGCTTGGCTAGCGTGAGCACTTGAGTGCAGTCTACAGGGAGAATTGACTGTAATCGAGCTGAGCTGCTGTCCCCTCAGGTGTAAAACCACGCTGGGGTTTGTGTTCTGACAGGTGGGGTCCTGTGGGTCAGGAGTACACACACAGATATGGAAACACATAAAGACATTGATGTTTTTGTAACAAAAACCTCCAAAATGTTAACTTTGTAGGGTGATAATGTTCCGAGCTGTAATCTATGTGAATACACCAAGACTGGATTCCAATGCTGATGCATTTCTACTGGCGTGTTTCTTAAGACATGTACACAGAACAGAAAAAGAACAGAGCAACAAAATCTCTTTGTTGATTTCTTGGTATTAACAAGAAAATACACACATGCAGGACATACTCAACAGCTCAAAGGTTTGAAATCACTTGTCATTATAATTATTGCTGATATTTTATTCCAGTGTTCACAAGTCTTGTCCACAAAAGTCTGGTGTGGCTGCAGGTTTTCACTAAAATCAAGCAGAAGTTCACCTGATTCCCCTTGTTCAGTTAACTGGTTTGAAACCACAGATTAGTTCGGTGAGCTGAGCTCCTGCTTGGTTGAAATAAAACCCTATAGCCACACCAGCCACTTGTGTGTAAGACCGATGTATCTGGTTTTATTTAATAATAGCTTATACAGTATAGATTGAAATATTATACATTAGAAACCAGAAGGTAGTGTAAGACGTTTCATAACTTTTACTCAACCAGAGAGAGTGTAATCAATTGTGTTGTCTTGGACTCCCAGCCATGGATGGCTGCGCACATCATCGGGTTTGAAATAGGCCAGGATTGCTAGGGCCAAGTGCCCTATTGAACAATTACTGTTTATTAACCATATTGGGATAAAATGTGTGTGTAAAATGTGGCCTGTGTAAATGTTATGGCTTATGTTAATATGCAAAACTGGGTAAATAAACATAAACTGCACTCAATGTGCAAAACACATCAATTTATTTTCACACTAAAAATCAACAAAACTTGATTTTATTAGGGGTGTCAGTGAAAGCCAGAGAGAAATTGAAGCAAAGATTTCGTGTATCCCGCGTTAAAATTTGAAATAATTTGAAATGGAAAAAAAGTGTCTGCAAAGATACTTTCACAGAGGACTGGCCAATTGTCCAGATTGCACCATCTGAGTGATGTTACAAGACAAATGGCCACTATATGGCTAATGGTCTCACATATTTTCATTGCCACTCAGCTTCATACGTCTCAGAAAGACCAGCAGTTGTCTAAAGAAAGAAGCACAAATGGTGATGTTATGGTGGTGTAAGGGTCGGAAGAAACACTGAACTCTTTGAAGAGAAAATACTCGCAATGAGCCTTTCCAGAGAAAGTCCTCCATATTACAAACAACAATAGCAGTGCTGCTTCAAGGCGCTGAAGGACAAGGTATTAGTATCACGAATTAATGAGTGTCCTGAAAGCCTCGTTAGGATCTGCCACACTACTTAGCATTCAGCTGGGATAGTATAATCAATTTTTCATGTTGATGGGGGAATATTTGTGTGGATGCAGCAAATATTTCCCATGCTGCCTGAAAAACAAAAGGCGCGAACCCGGGCCCGGCTATGAAAGGCAGCGGAGAGGCATCTTTGAAGGTTCTCCTTCAAAGCAGCGCTAGCCTCCACGGCCGCGCCGGGGGATTTGTGTTATTAATTGAAGTTAATTTTCTGGGATATCAGTTTGCTGGGCACGTGGGGGAAGATTGATGGCCCCTGCACATCTCCCCAGCGCTGGGGAAATGACACTGTTCCTTCACAGCCACGCGCACTTTTATCATTCCCAAATCAAATTATAAACAGGGGGCCAAGCACGCAGCAACCTGGCTGGGGGAGATCTCCATAAGATTAATTAGGCTGGCCTGGCAAAGACAGGAGCGGAAAAAGGGAGAAAATAAAAATAGATAGCAAGGAGGGGACAGGAACGTGTCAGAGCATGTGTGGGGGAAGGTTGGGGGTGGTGGGTCATTGCTATGTACGAGTGGCAAGTCAATTGGACAATGGGTAATTAGCGGAGGCTGTGGCTAGTCAAAGGCAGGAGGACATGGGCCGCTCTCTCTCGACCTGTGATGTGGAGGGCCGCACTGCGAACCCCGCATTTAATTAGAGCACTTTGATACCCATAGGAGAGGAGTGCCCGGGGGCATCCTAAACACTGACTGACACCCTGGCAGCCCCGGTCGCTCCCTGCACCCCAATTAGAGACGCACCAAGCTGGGAGGAGCGCCTCCCCTTGGTACACGTGCACACCACATCCCCTCGTTCCAAACAAACTCACGCCAAATTGGCATTTGGATTAAACGGCGTGCCGAGATGCCCTGAAGGGCAGCAAAGGGGGGGGAGGGGGGTTCGAGGGGCCCTTACCTGGGCTAATCTAGGTGCCCAATGCCGTCATTATAATAAGGATTCATTTTCAGAGACAGACTGGCTTCGGCGCCTTTTCCCAACCACAGCTCCAGTCGCAAGGAAAAACAGCCTCGCAGGGCATGAGGCGCGTGCCGAGGAGCCACGTGCAATATTAATGTCAGAGCGGCTGAATAAATGATAACAATACGGGAAGCTTTACTGCGTTACACTGGTGTATTTTTAATGTGCGGGGAAGAATCCTGACACCACAACATTTTCGCAATGCCAGGCTTTACGCACACAAACAGGGCATGCATGAATTATGCAGCGCCATGCTTTCATCTCCACATTCACATGTTTAGTAAACAAAACTGTTTCTCTTATGCCAACAAGATGTTACTGTGAATAATGGATATTTAATTGAGCCTGCGCTTGCCAAAGGACAGAAAGCGCTGGTAATTTGTTGTATTATTCAAAGTGCTCTCCCAAGTCGCTGCCAATCTCCGCAGGGTGACAAACACACATACACACAAACCAAACAAAACAAAAAAATAAACACTTGTGAACAACCCGGGCTCAGCCCACGCCACCCCTTGCCAAAATATTGCCTTTGCAACAGCAAGTCTCCCCTTGTTAAAACATAATCAAGCCTGCATCATTCATCTCATGCGCCTTATGAAAGAGAATTGCCAAGGCTGAGGGTGAATGGAAGGAAAACAGAGTAAATATCTGAATACACAAAGAGCTGACAATACCAATATGGACTCCAAACACAGCATCCTCCAGCACTGTCAGCCTTCATGATTCTTTAAAGCTTTTCAAGAGAGAAAAACAGTCCCATATGAAGCTGTCAAGGAGTGAAAGGCTCAGAAAACAGCTTCGAAATGGATACCAGAGGAGATATCACTGCCAGTGAAGCTGGAGGAAGCTGTTGTTTACCCGAGATTCAGCACAGGGTAGTGTCAGGTTCGATACATGCTGTTTGATCAAAGATTATCTTTATCGATAGAGGCTGTCAAGCAAACACGTGTGAGTAATAGCTGGATAATCAGTCAGACAGGTTCAGCCTCCACTGACAACTCAGAGCGCTATGTGATCATTCTTCATTGGTCGACTGATGTTTCTGCTGAAAAGGTGTCACAAACAAAACCTCAAACAACAATCATTACGGATTTATAAATATTAAGCATGGGAAAAGGTTCAGTGTAGCCAAAATGCACTTTACTGATGAGTGAATTCAGTGCATTAATTAATGCAATTTATTTTTGCGTCTCTCAACAATACTTGCAATTACCTTTCTAAAAGTATACTAAGAACATAGAAGAATCACTTTTGATTCTTTAAAGAACATTTTTATAGATGGCTCTTTAGAGGATACAAGCAATATAAGCCATGAAAAGTTTTCAAATATACCATTTCATGTACATTTATCAGATCATATAGTCTAGGAATACTATTCTTTAACTATACTATAGTTTCGAATTCTTTGCAATGGTGGTATCACATCAGTTTAGCTCCACAAATTCAAAATGAGTTATAAGCCTTTGTTTGGGCCGAGACTGCTGTTTGAATGAGGCGCAATACAGGGCACAATCACACCAATCAGCCATAACAATAGGGCAATAGTAGTATAACGGTTAGGGAGTTGCCCCTGTGATCTGAAGGCCGCTGTTTCAAATCATGGACCTTTACAAGTACCTCTGAGATACCTGTGAGAAAGGTTCCCTCCCCAGGTGCAGGCCCTGTCAGCTGCCCACTGCTCTTTCGTGTTCTGGTGCACGGTGTGCTGTGCTGTGTTCACAATGACAAAAAACTTTCATTAACACCACTGTCATGTAAAGTGAATAACACTATTTATGTCATTACAATTGCACATGTCAGGTGGATATATTAGATAGCAAGTGAACAGTCAGTTCTTGAAGTTTATGTGCTGGAAGCAGGGAAAATGGGTGAGTGTAAGGATCTAAGCAACTTTGAATAGGGCCTTATTTTTATGGCTAGTGTCAGAGCATCTCCAAAACAGCAGGTCTTGTGGAGGATTCCAGGTATGCAGTAGTTAGTACCTACTAAAAGCTCCACTTAATTTAAAGGTGCTTTACCAGTAGAACCTTTTTAAAGGTTTTTATTTCAAGAAGACTACATTCAAACTAAGAATTTTCTTTTTAAGAATATAAAACCAAACCTCCACTCCAAAACGGTGTTGAACTACTGATATTTACCTGAATGTAATAACATTAAAAGTGATGTTCACTTTCTGTCTGGTTTCCCTGTGTTTCTTGCTATCTCAGTATTTTTTTTTCTGTACACTTACAGTATTCTGTTCTGTTAACAAGTCACTTTGCCAGAAGTGACTGAACAATCAGCGCTTTTTTTGTCCATCTCTCAAACGTCAGTCCCACTTAGTGTTGACTGGCACAGCCTGGCTTTACCAGATGATGCCTGTTCATATCAATCAGCGCCGATTTGTTGGTGGAAACATGGAGGTGCATACATCAGTTATTAAGGTACTGACTGAGCATTCATATCGTCTCCCCCCAGGGACTGGCGAATGTGCGATTATTGTTATGATTTGCTTTGGTCACAGTCGGATAGCTATAATCAAGGCCTGAGGTCTCTGAAAATCAACATTCTCCCTGCCACGCTATGCTACATCAAGTCAATTTGATGACAGACTGAAACATGCTATGGTGAGTTAACCAGGGCCGCGATGTATAAGAGCAGGGGGGTCCCTGCAATCATGGAAATGCTGAATAAGGTGCGTGTGCTCCTCCAGGTAATACATACAAATGTAAAGGAAGTGAAATTTTTACCACTGGGCATGTTTGTTTGAAGATTTCATTTAAGGTTTTCTACCCTCTCCTCTAACATCCTTCATGTGGTTTCGCTTCTGTGAAGCCACGTACAGATGGCGTGGACAAAAAATAAAAAATGTTTGAGATTAAACAAAACAACCTCCAAAAAAACCCTTATGTACAGAAAGATTCCCGTATATCACGAGTGATGTATTTCGATAAAGTGCTCTTTTAGTAAGACTTTCAATTATATTTTCATTACTCCTTAGTGGGTAGGATCAGTCAAATTGAAGGCCCAATCAGAAATACATAAAAGACGCGGTACTTCATCATCTCCGTCATCAGGCTGTAGAGAAAACCTCTGACACCACGCCACATCTCCTAAGCACCTGCAAGTCATTACCATTTGTTATAGATTCTGTATATCAACAAGGAAAACATTAAATAAAGAGTTCCATATGTTAAAACCGCCATTTGTGTGTTGGACGTTAAATGGTTTTGGGTAATTTAACATGATCCGTTTGGAGAAACAGTCTAGACCCCTTCCAGCACATTCTATCCCTTTACCCTTGGAAGGAAAAAAAATGAAGGAATGGATGGAAAACACACCAGCACCCATATATAAAGACACATACACACATGCACACAGATGCACTCCAGCAAAATAACATTTACACTGTGAATCACAACCACATTGTGATGTGTTTGTAAAGTGCATAGCGGCCTACAGGCATCTCTCTCTCTCTCTCTGGACAGAGTGGATTGAACCTGTTGCATTTTGGCTCACGCTATTGGCTGGGGCCCAGCATTGCCTATTAAGGCGAAATGCCTACAGTGCAAAAAACAAACATGCTTGTCCCGTGCTGTGACACAGCGCTACATTAAGGCCTCAGCCTGTGACAGTTCGCCGCTAAACTGTTGTAAACACCTCTCACCCGAGCGAGAGAAGTTAACAGCAATCTGCAGGCAAATTAATGAGGGGCTTCCCTCCCGTCCGCGCCTGGCACGGTGCCAACCCTGCAACAGGCGGGCATGAAGGGAAAAAAAGAGAGAGGGAGAGAGAGAGAGAGAGAGAGAGAGAGAGAGGGAGAGAGAGAGGGAGAGAGAGAAATCTCTCACGTAGGGCCAGCCGGCGGCGGCGCTGCTGAAGCTTAACGGAGGATGGAGATGGATTCCAGATTGGTGAGAGCAAACTCCAGAGTGTATTTCTTTAAACCTGACTGCAGTTCAAAGCGACAGCCACACACACGCACACACACACCCACACCCTCACCCACACACAGGGCTTCGAGTTGAGCTCATTTACAAAGTGGTCTGTGTGAAGAACCCAAGCCCCCATCCCACCCCCTTTCCTCACTTCAAAGCAACTTTATTAGAGAAAAGATTAGGCCACACTTAACCCCTAATGAGCCATAGGAGAAGCCCAGTGAAGGCTTTTCTATACGCCACCTTTTATTTGATAGTTTCAGTATGAGTCCTGAAAAGAGGAGGGCTTACTCAAAATGCAAGCGCTCTTCCCTCTTCCTGCACCTTGGCCTTGCTCCACCTGCATGCAGCTGTATTTCCTTTCCCTTTTTTTTCTCCCCTCTTCTCTTTCTCTTTTTTCTTTTTTTTCTTTTTCTTTTTTGCAAAATAGGCCAAGGTAACTTGCAAGGGGCCTCCCTGGGGAGTCATGTGATATTTAACTACGGCTACAGTGGCATTTACTAATTTTATATGTGCAGAATTTATGTCAGATTGTTATTCAGAGATTTGCCGAGAGCGGTGCAAAGGTGGCCGCTCTCCGTCCACTGTGTATACAGTGGTATTAAGTGAACTATTCACAACACGTCCTGTGACATGTGCGTCGCTATTTTGTCTATAACAGCCGCACTCTCCCCCCTCGCGTCACAATTAAAGGCGAACCTTAGCATTTGGAGACAGAGACCTGCACAGGGGGGCAATTTGTTGTCAGTAAGCCATAGCTTCAGATATGGATTGTAAAGGTGGAGAAATGTAACCAATTCTTCTAGTTTTTGAAAGGGCCCATATCATAGGAAAGTGAATTTTCCACACTTTTTTGGGAAAAATATTTTGACATAGTATGTATGGAAACTAAGTTATAAAATTGGCCCATTTTAAATGTTTAAAAAAACAAACAATGCAAACCAACTCATGGTGAAGTTATAAGAAGCGTTTCTTCTGACGAGGCAGCTATTCAGAACAGAGGGGATATACATATATTTTGAAGACTTAGTAATAAAAATCATGTTCTGATGTAAAAAAAGAAATGTTGGGAAATGGTAAAAGTCAAAGAGCATGTTTGTTACATAAAACCACACAAATTTTATAAGTGGACCTTGGGGAAAGATGCAAAAAACAAGAAATGGGGGGAGAATATCACAGCTGAAAGCTACGGTGGGCGTAAGGATGTTTAAGGATGATGAGATGACACAAAAAAGTGTATGTCACTTCATTTCTGCATTATGAAGATGACCATGGAGATGTCACCGATGAACTTGACTCAGTTGGAGACTTCCTAAAAGACATTCATTTAAAAGCAATCTTTATTCAAGTCGACTCATAGCATCCTGAATGAAGAAACAGAAAGTGCTCTGCAAAAAAAAAGAAAGAACCTTGGATTGGGGGGGGTGGGGGGTGGGGGGCTGGGGGGTTCAGTGGATTGACCCCAAGGGCTTAAAATCAAATTGCTGGGGTATTGTATTCCCTCCTTTTTCCAGTTCTGCCAGTAAGCTCCTTATTGATACACATGTGCTGAGACCACCCATACCTGGGGCTCATCCCTCTGTCAAAGCGGCCTCCGTTCTAAAGCTAATGCCAAATCCTCCTGGGGGAGATCCCGTCTCCTGACTCAATAAAATAATTAGTTTTTTTTTTTTTTTTTCGTGGGCACAGCCGTTAATCAAGCTCCATAACATATGCAAAAAATGTATTTGCTCTTATCCTCCCTGGCTGCTACCGCTGCCACTTTTATCTCCCAAAGTCGCTGGTGTGCACTTCTGCCAGCCTCTTAAAAAAGAAGAAGAAAAAGAGAAGAAGAGGCTGAGAGAGATAGATGGCGAGAGTGCTTTTTTAATTTTGTGTTTAGTCTACAGGAGGGCGAGATTATGGCTCCCTGCGCTTGAGAGCAACTCTCATATCAGCAAAACGTCCCCGGACCTCAAATAAATCTGAGCCAAGCCAATGAGATGGAAGTCCATGTAATGGTTTTGTTCAAATAAACACTGGCTGTTTTTTTCTATAAAGAGATTCTGGATACTGAATTCGTAATTGTCAGCCATAACCGCGAACATCTGTTTAGTGCTGACGTCTCACTTAAACATTGTCTCAACAATTACAGCACTCTTAAACAAACAGGCTGCGATATGATTGCAGGGCTGGGGGAGGTGGTGGAAAATACAAGCTAAGGCGAATACAGGGAAGAATAATGTAACCATTTCTGCGGAGGCGTTATTAGAATTAACAAAAGAGTTGCAGATAATGCCGCAGGGAGCAGATGTGCTAAAGCCACGCTGACAACAAGCCAGAGCCCCATCAGCTGAGGATGCTTTATAACACTTTGCAGCTTGCGGAAGCTCTAAAATATGGAGTGTTAATGCAGGTCCTGACACGTCTGCATGTTTCTGTCTCCCTCCATAACAAATAGAAGTGAGTCAAGGGGTTAAACTAAGCATGTAATTACAACTTCACAGAAATATATTCTGCTCACCTCTCTCCAGAACTAATTAATGTTACTTCACTTATTTTGGGCAACGCTGCTTTACTCCACTAGGCCTGTCTCTCTGGTGGCTGCATCTTTAATTCAAATCAGCAGTGGCTGAAGCTCTCTAATAGATGGTGTTTGTTCACATACAGTGTGAAATCTGGAACTGCTGTGATTCAGTTTCATACACTCAGATAGAACGTTCGCCTGCTCTTTGACACAAAAAGACATATTCTGAGAGTATGTTGTCATCTCACATCTCAGAAACTTTATATAAGAATTTTCTGCTGTGAGAACACAATCTCTCCATTGCTTTGTTTCATTTTCCACAACTCTTTAAAATGTCAGCTGCCTTTTACACAATGTCAACATTTGTTACAAATGGACCACCACAAATGATACAAAATGACAATATTGTTTTGCATTATACTCTATTGAAAGTTAGGAATTTTTTAAAACACTTTGCTCTGTTCTGTTTCGTTCACACAAGACAAAAGACTTGTCATTTTCAAATGGTGAAAAATATATATATTTTTTTTTTGTTCGTCACTGCTAACTGGTGTC
Organism: Arnoldichthys spilopterus; assembly: GCA_037974385.1. Taxonomy (NCBI): domain Eukaryota; kingdom Metazoa; phylum Chordata; class Actinopteri; order Characiformes; family Lepidarchidae; genus Arnoldichthys; species Arnoldichthys spilopterus. The sequence continues at coordinate 23,024,946 of JBBPDA010000126.1, forward strand.
AACTTCCCTTTTGAATCTTGATTCCACACAAGGTTTTTTCCTCCAACTTAGATAGTTTTCCCTGCCTTCCTTGCCATTGGCTAGCACATTAGGGGCATGGGTCCTGGTTATGTAAAGCTGCCTTGTGACAGTGTCACATATACATACATAAATAAATAAAATAATTATATTAATAGATAAAATTGAACTGAATTGAACAACCTCAATACCCTATGACTTCAACAGGAGCAATGTTGCTAAAAAAAACAGCTTTATTGAACATACACATTTATTATGAGTGTATGTCCAAGCGCTAGCTATCTACTGTTATACTCCTGAACTCAAGAGTATTGCTAGGGAGCTTGTCTTCTTTTTGCTGCAGTAACAGACTCTACTCTTGTGGAAACGTTTTACACTAGGAACACTGATTTGACTGAATTCTGCCACTAGAGCGATGGTTAGGTCAGATATTGATATTGGATGATTAGCTCTGGATCACAAACACCACCTGAACTCATTCCTTAGGTACTGGTTGGAGTTTCATCACTTAAGAGAAAACTTTGGTGAGACAATTTAATGTGCAACACACATGCATATACAATTTAGCTAGTTCTTCTCACACACTGATTTGTTTGAATGATAATCTGACAGTCTTTATCCATGTTCTCATGTGATGAAAATGTAAGAGAACAAACATAATGCAGTTTTAAATGTCTCTGGTCTTCTTTATGCACACAGAAAGCACTTTTAGATCCTGTGGCTGTTATTTGGTATTTTGTGTTTAGCTACAAAGCATCTCATGTTTAAAAAGGCATAGTCTTAAAGTACCTTTATAAAAATAAGATGCACATTTAAAATGTTTGCTTCTCTGAATAATATTCGTCTGCAAAATCTGACAGGTTTCTGCTGACGACCACAAATACACTATCTGACTTGTATTTATTGCACCATGGACATGGAGGAATAACTTTCATTCCATTGTCTGCTTATGTTAGTATGGGCTCTTTCCAGTCTTTGTCTTACACATTAAACAGGATAATTAATATCAATGTGAATTCTACTATGAAAGCATTTGTTTTGCCAAGCTTTTTTAGTCAACACAGTCATGAAAACTCTGTGTTTAATTAATGCAGGTGTGCAATGAAGAATGAAGCCTCGTCTCCTGCTGCATCAGATCAACGCAGAGAAGCCTTGGAGCACCTTTCATCCCGGCCAGCCCCATCGCATACTCATTCTTAATACATGAGCCCATCGCAGGCCATTGTGTGGGAGTCCGGCATCAACCAACAAAGCAATCAATAAAACATGCAGGGCTGGGCGTTCAAAGGCAGGGTAAACGCAGCTGACATGGAGGAGAGGCCAGCAGACGTGCGTGTTTTGTCAGATAGGCTGAGAGGTAATGAGACACACACAACACAGGCCACAGTCAGAGGAGCAGCACTTCAGCAAACTACTACTATCTCTCACACTGAGAGCGAGTGAGAGAGGCAAGCAGAGGCTGGTGAGAAGAAGAGAGTGAGAAAGACAGGTAGAAAGAGACAAATACACTGACGAGGAAACACCAGAGTGAGAGATGGAGAGCAGTAAAGAGAACAATGAGGAGTAACAGGCACAGGTAGAGAGACAGAAAAAGAGAGAAAAACCAGAAAGACACAAGAAAGTTGATGTAAGAGATGAGGCCAGGAATGGAAAGAAGAATGGAGAGAAGAAAAGACCAAAAAATTATATTTATGCTTTTTCTATTCTTATTTTTGGTTTGTTTAAAGTTCCAAAAACAGTTACAAGACATTTGATGTAAAGTGGCTATTTGTCATTGTGAACACACTCCATCACACAAAGAGCACCACGATGAAATATGAGGTCTGCATCCACACATGGAGCCACGGTCAGCTATCAATAGCACCCGGGGAACAATGTAGGCGGACAGTACCTTGCTTAAGGGTACGTAGGTGGGACCTGGGCCGGGACTTAAACTTGTGACCCTCTGATCACAGGGGGAAGGTCTTAACCACTAGGCAAACTACTGCCAAATAGCAGCAACAATCTTTGCCACTTTAGCATGAATGGATGAGCTGAATATCTGTAGGCAGAGTTACTGTTTAAACATGTCACAAAAATGTTCAGGTTGTGACATCAAAAGTCATGATTATATAAAAACAGAACAGTGAAAAACGAGGCAGGGGAACAATAAAACTGGGCTGGACACCTAGCCCTTCAGAATCCCAGCCGTGTTTGACTGTGTTTGAGGGTGTATTTGAAAAAGTCTAATACATATTGCTTGTGTACCGAACACATCCAAACGTAGTACGTAATATGTAATTAGTGACTGATAATTTCCACAGTTCAACACTTTACATATACTGGAGTGCAGTGTACATTTTTTCAGTCTTAGAAATTCAGTATGTCAGCTAGAAATGAGCTAGAATTAGGACAACAGGTGAATGAACATACGAATGAAGAGGCTCAAGCTTTAAAGTTTTACAATAAAAAAAAATCAAATCTAACTTCCACTCAGTCTGTGGTGACTGATCTTTGGGGAACTAAAGACCAATCTTTAAACCACACATATCCAGTATCGTTCCTGACATAGTCTACACCTCTGAGAAGCAGGAGATGCATTTTTCATAGGCCCGTGCGAGAGTTCTCTGTTTGTTATAGTTATTCGCAAGAAGTCTCTCTCAGGTGGAAAACAGCTTTAATTGGGTCCAGAGGATAACTCAAACCAGCGCCTTCGCCACACGTAATTGGAATTAAGCTGAGACATCCTCCGCTCCAAACAATCACAGCGTTGAAAGTGGTCAGAGGCGTAATATTGCCTGTGTAGCGCACACCAAATTAACAAAGATGCACCAACATTAGTGAAGGGCTAAGTGGTACCACACTAATACAATCAAAGGCATGGAATCAAAGTTTTCATATAAGGGGGGCTCGGGAAGGGGGGTTGGGGGCCATGATGTTGTCAGCCAGCGTCACTGGAGGAGGTTAATTGGGATGCGGCACAGATTCCTCTGTTGAGCAAACACGCTCTTTGAAGGTGACTATGGAGAACTGTGTTGCCTGGTGATTGCCCTGGCTCATCATTAATCATAATTATGCCGAGCAGAAATTAGAGCCAACCCTGTTCAAACCTCCATCATGTCTGGTTTTCCTTGGACACGCACACCTCATCATCAGCAGACGGATCGACTGTCAATCATCTTTGCCACTGCTGTCCTCAATCTATAATCTCCAGCTTCCCTAATGGGAAGGAGTGCGAGAAAGAGAGAGAACCTGCCACATATGGTACAGATTTCCCAGTTAAAGAGTGCAAATAAAGAAATAAATATATAAATAAATAAATATCCATAAACTAGTGTTCTCATACATTTTAGATGACAAGCCTATTGATTGCACCAGTTTCAAGCTAAACAAGTATATCCATGGCCCCAAGTAATACACGTGGAGGGTAATAATAATTTATCATGTTTGGAAGGGCTAGCATCATTGTCAGCTCTGTCTTTATTAGATCCAGGAGTCGAATTTATAAATTTCTGACACTCCTAAAAATGATAACCCACTTTGGGTTCCATAAAGAACCTTACATTGTTTTTTTCAAAAGGAAAATTCAACTGAAACCATATTTTTTATGGAATTATGGGTACTTGGTACTTCTAGGGCATTGCTCCAAAAAAAAAACGTTTTCGGTGCCTTTATTTTGGCTGTATGGATCAGACCTCACTGACTTTAAATCATTTCCCTTACTCTGAGATGTAGGTCCTGGTCTCTGCTTGTCTCCCATGTGTCCTTCACACAGAATTGAACATCTGCAAGAAAATATTCATCCTATAAATTCCGCTGCTATCTAACCTAAAAATCTAGTTGGGTTTTGGTTGGGAATGCTTAAAATAATGGTTCCTAAATGGTTCTTGGCTTAAACATATAGTTTGCAGAAAAACCTTGAAGACAGCTCATTTTGAGAGTCCACTATAGATGCTGTATAAATGCTCACCTTGTATTCAACTAATATTCACCTAAATATCTACTAATCTTGGTGTTACGTTACTGTGCAAGGCTACCAACAGACAGTAAGGAGCAGCAGTTACTGGATGTTACTGAATCTGAAAGACTTTTAGTAATGTAGGTCGACAAGACATTTTTTCCCCATAATTAAAGGTCTGAACAAAATGTTGTTTTTTTGAAGTAATGTTATTTTATGGAACCAAAATTATTCTTCTGTGACATCACATGAAATAACGTTTTTGACATTCTTTATTATTAAGAGTGTAGGCCTAATTCAGGTTCTTAAGGTAGGTTTGGATACAAATACACTCGCTGTTACTAATATACAGCTCAAATGCCTCTCTGGCCTATTCAGTGACAGTATCATGACAATCAGCACTACATCATTTTGCTCTTTGCTGAGTGCCAGTAGTAGTCACTTTCTTGGTGGCACTGTGTGATATATGACCTGATCCAATCGGCTCTGTCAAAGACAGACAGCATCTAAATCTTATACATGAAGAGGCAGATACAGAGAGCTTCAATGAATAGAATAAACCTATTCAGACTGATAAGGCCTCACAAGGCACACGAAAAAGCCTTAATGTGACAGATTATGCTTTTCACATTTAACCAGTGGCAAATCCAGTGTGTCCATACATATAAACAAACGGATAGCAGCTTACTCTTCAGTGGGTTGTGTAGACAGCTTTTTCTTGCGCTTCCTGAACGCTTAGACACGCATAATTCATGTTTAATATCAGCAGCAGTGAAAGCCAAATATGTGACACATCACATTCCAATTTGTTGCCCAATGAAAAATTGAAGAGTTATGAAATACTAATCAAGCGTCTTGTTTATACGGCCCTGATCTTTGACTTTGTGTGCGGGTATGTGTGTATGTGTGCGTGTACGTGTGTGTGTGTCAGTCTCGCTGTTTCCCTTGTTTGACACCGGAGCCCCTCCTGTCCTGCCTTGTGTTTGTGGCACTATGTTCAAACACTGCTGCTAGGCCCAGACATTAGCTATTACATGCAGCTTGGCAGCCTGAGACCCCCTTTATTTACCAGAAAATGTAGGTCCACACACACAAGCACACACACACACACACACACACACATGCACATTCACAAACCAACACATTTATTTTTAACACAATATACCATATTTTATTATGCATGTGTAATAATAATATGTCCTATACATACCTAAAAAACTCCAAAATGATAAGTGTACTGGAAAAAAATACTTACCTTTCAGTGTAAGTTAACGTAACTTTGGAGCATTTCTATTGGCCCATTCATTATGGAATTGTTATCCAGTGTAAAAGACAAAATGAAAACGCAAGGTTTTGTTTTGACAGCGACAATATGTTACAATAACTTACTATAGGTGATAATAAGCTCCATATGTTATAAATATATATCGTTCCATATTTTTTATATGAGTTGAAAACTGCAGCTGCCTTTTACATTATGTGGACATTTCAAATGCAGATGGACCAATAGAAAAGCTTTCAAAATAATAATAATTTATTACATTACTCCAATGTAATAACAATATATCCCTTATGTTATATATATATATATATATATATATATATAATTTTTCACTGGTGTATGAGTATGTATATGTGATAATTAGGAGTGTAACAATGAATCAATCTATATCAATATATTGACCAAAATAGTTCTCAACCTGATGTATCAATGCAATGCTTAAAAATGGATGTGTGTTCACTACACAATTCAATTTGCCTCATTTTTTCTGTGTGCAGTGTTTTGTACTGATAGGTATAGGGCTGGATTAAGGAGGGTGGGGGCAATTACTGGGCCCTACTTACACAAAAATATTTTGAGTGCACAAGATGTTGCAAGTGTTTTACGTATCAAGTTCCATGGCTCGGAGTCAAATAGTTAATTTTATTACCACTACACAATCTGTTAGCTTATAAGAGAAAATGTCTCTGCTCTATCAAAAGCTTAAATCTTTAACTAGCCATTGCCGTACTACAAAGACAAATGCATAATACACAGTATTTATCTTTTTCATTACACATATATGTTGAGTAAAATTATAATGGAAGACGCATGTGAAAAGACAGTATAATAGCAAGCCAGAAAACAGACAACATTGCAACATGTACAACTACGACAGCACATAAACTAAAATTGGAATGATACAGTGAAGATTAGCAAGGATGAAAAGCAAAATCGTGAAGCGTTCCTTATTTTTGTGGCTAGTTGTGGCCTAGTGGTCAGGACACTGCCT
>JBBPDA010000126.1:23042927-23059950 GCA_037974385.1 Arnoldichthys spilopterus
GTACCCTTGAGCAAGGTACCGCCCCACTACACTGCTCCCCGGGCGCTGTTGGTAGCTGCCCGCTGCTCCACGTGTGCCTGTGTGATGGGTTAAATGAAGAGGTCAGATTTCATTGTGGTGCTTGAGTGTGTTTACAAGAGTCACTTTTATGCCTACATTTTCTATCCCTCTACTTACTTCCCATTCAATGTACTCTTACAGTGGGAACTGCAGTAGTGAATTGGGGTTGGTTGATGGAAATATCTGCCAAGCAAAGATTCGGGAAGAGTAGACAAGATATTTCTACTGCAGCTCATTTTCAATTTGCTTCTTGAGGCCTGGGGGTGCTGCACAATGGGGGGGATTCTGCTTGAGGTGAATATGAGAAAGTGAGTTAGCCCACTGAGACTTCTCTTACTCAGACGAAGCGTGAAAGATGTATAGCTCAGAATTCACAACAGTATGTTTAAACTGAGAGAAAGTGTTCTGACAGGAAATTTGAAGAGACCAGATGGGATATACAACCTCTTCAGCCCAGTCCTTTATTTCTGATTCATTTCTGTGCTTTTACTTGTTTTGTAGTAAGCAGTATGCAAAAAAGTATCAGTATTTTTCTAATTGACTTGCTTTAACTGAAATTTGATTTGTGCTGTACATGACAAGTAGTCTTGGTATTCATTGCCTGTATCTCAAAATCAGCAAAATCAATATCAAGTTTATTCCACAATTGCATTAGAACTGCTGGAGGCGGCAGAAGTTTCCATTGCAGTTTGCAATGGAATTTCTGATCTGCTGTCAACCATCTCCCACCATCATGTAAATGAAGTAGTGTATATTTCCTTGCTTTCATTTTCTGGTGCATCAGTGGTCTGTCCAAACCTTTGAGTACCTTTTTTCTTTCTTTACTTCTGCCCACAAACCATCGATGGTGAATGGATTTGTTTGTCTCCAAACATTTTCCATCAAGAAACTGCCTGTTCAGTCTACAACAATTTAGGCCCTGCCATTTAGGGTGGAGTTACAAAGGAGAGTTTCACCTTGAACTATTTCAAGTGCACTGATGATGTTACTGGTGCAAGTTTATCATCACATGCCCCAACCAGAAGCTGTGGATCACTGCATCATCACATGCCCCAACCAGAAGCCGTGGATCACTGCAGAGGTGCATGCACTACTGAACACCCAGGATGTTACTTTCAGAGCAGGTGATAAAGAAGCCTTAAGAGCAGTAAGGGCCAAACTATCCCAAGCCATCAAGGTAGCAAAGTGCACATGCCCAGAAGATCCACAACCACTTCAGTGACAGCGGTGACATACGGTTTCTACGGCAGGGCATCTAGGCTATCACCAACTACAGGACAACAACACCTGCCTGTGACTGTGATGCTCTTCCAGATGCGCTCAAGAGCTTCTACACATGGTTTGAGGCACTGAACAATGTGGAAACGAGGAAGACCACCCCTGCTCCCAACGACCAGGAAACTATGCCTGACCACAGCTGATGTGAGGAAAACTTTATGCAGAGTCAACCCACGGAAAGCTGCTGGACAAGACAACATTCCTGGCAGGGTGCTTAGGGAATGTGCAGACCAGCTGGCAGATGTTCTAATTGAAATCTTTAACTTCTCCCTGAGCAACCCCACCCAACGACTATCGTTCCTGTGCCAAAGAAGGCTCCAGTGTCCTGCCTCAATGACTACCATCCCATTGCACTCACTCCCATCATCATGAAGTGCTTCAAGAGGCTTGTCATGAAGCACGTCAAGACCCTGCTGCCTCCTTCACTGGACCCCCTGCAGTTCGCATACTGCCGAAAACGCTCAACAGACGCAATAACCACTACCCTTCATATGGCCCTCTCACATCTGGGCAAGAAGGACACATATGTGCAAATGCTGTTCATAGACTTTAGTTTAGCATTTAACACAATCATCCCCCAACACCCTACTGAAAAGCTAAGCCTGCTGGGCCTAAACACCTCCCTCTGAAATTGGGTCCTGGACTTCCTGACTGAGAGACCTTAGTCAATTAGGATTGGGAACAACCTCCAGCACCAGGTCTAGGTCTCCCCTTTAGTTATGCTGTCCTAGCGGAGCACCTGCCTGCACTCAGACCACAATGTCATTGTTCTTAATCACTCGTAACATTTCAGCATCTCTAACAATCTCTCTCTCTCTTCCCTCCTAATATACCAGTGATCCCTGATACCCTCACTGATGACATGACTGTGGTGGGTCTCATCAGCATAGCTGAGTCAGAATACTGGGAGGAGGTGAAGCGGCTACCAAACTGGTACAAAGCCAACAACCTGTCTCTGAATGTTGACAAAACAAAAGAGATGGTTGTTGACTTCAGGAGAACCACAAGTGACCACTCTCCATTACGCATTGACGGCTCAAGGGTTCCCAAATTCCTTGGAATTTACCTGGTGGAGAACCTCACCTGGTCCCTGAACACGAGCTCCACAGCCAAGAAAGCCCAGCAGCGTCTTTACTTTCTGAGGAGACTGAGGAAAGCCCATCTTCCACCACCAATCCTCACCATGTTCTACAGAGGGACCATTGAGAGCATTCTGAGTAGCTGCATCACTGTCTGGTTTGGAAATTGAACAGTCATGGAACGCAAGGCCCTGCATCGGATAGTGAGGTCAGCTAAAAAGATCATCGGAGTCACTCTCCCCTCCCTCACGGACATTTACACCACACGCTGCAGCCGCAAAGCCACCAGCATTGTGGATGACAAAACATACCCCTCACACAAACTGTTCTCCCTCCTGCCATCTGAAAGAAGGTACCAAAGCATTCTGGCCTTCACTACTAGAATGTGCAATAGTTTCTTCCCCCAGGCAATAAAACTCTTAAACACTTAGGAACTATTAACACACACACACACACACACACTTTCTTAACTAATCCTTAATTATATTTATTTACTTATATTGAACTTATGCTGCTACATTCTTCCTGCCCCCTGTGTCATTGTTTACAATTCACATTATTGTATTTATGCACATCCCGTTACCTTGCACCTGGTAGTCCCATAACTGCAATGGTCACTGTTGCACTGTCTTTGTTCGTACCTGTCTGTCTTTGCACTGTCCTGCAATGTTTGCGCATATTTGCACACAATTTGCTTTGTTATTAGTTGTGTAGTGTTTGTGGTCCTTTGTTTCATGTAGCATCATGATCCTGGAGGAACGTTGTTTTTGCTTAACTGTGTACTGTGTGAACTGTATATGGTTGAAATGACAATAAAAGCAAACTTGACTTGACTTGACATTAAGACTGACATATGTCAATGACCTCTACTCTGTATTGTGCCTCATTCAAAAATCAGTCTGAACTAAAACACTGGAACACTCCTTCTAACTTCACTGTACAACTATAGTAGGATGCATTCAAAAGAAAGTTTTCACAACACAACTTACATATATGGGGTGTATGGACTGGAGATTTTGTGGTGAGGTATTTGTATAAACCATGTAATCAAGTCACTGTCTTGGACAGGGCTTTGTGGATTTTTCCCCCTTGTGAGACAAAAAAGAATAAATAAATAAAATCGAAGCCAATCGAATACAGAGGGACAAGATGTCATCGTCTGCTTTGCCCTGATCTATCCCTTGTCTCCCCCGACTGGCAAAGCGGCACCTGTCACACTGTTTGAGCAGATGTGGGAGAAAAACAGTGGCACTTCACAACACTGTCATTCAAATTCATAATACGCATTGCAGTATAAAGAGGGCCATTAGGGGCCCAACCTGGGAGCCATTAAATCATTTTAAATCGCTGTAACATCCCATTAGTGTCAGTGGTGAGACCACATAATAGTCTGTATTATAGAGCGCAGCAGTGTGGCCCATTTGGGCTAAATCACAGGCCCTGCTCCCTGTCCTGCACACTAGCATCTACATCCAGGGATGCACGTGTCGGGGAGAAAGCTGCCGTCTCTCTGGGCTCCCCTCAGCTTGCTATCAGTTATCATCACACACGTCTGTGGATGCTGTGATGCTGCATCTTCAATAGCTAGAGTCAGAGCATCTCCACAATGGCAGGTCTTGTAGAGTGTTCCAGGTATGCAGTAGTACCTACCAAAAGTAATCCAAGGAAGGACAACTGGTGAATCAGTTACAGAATCATGGGCACCCAAGGCTTATTGATGTGTGTAGGGAGTGAAGGCAAGCTTGTGTTGTCCAGTCCCAAAAAGCAGCTCCTGTAGCACAAAATGTCACTGCTGGCTATTACAGAAAGGTGTCAGAGCTGTTTTTGCTACAGGGGGGGGCCAACACAGTATTAGGGAGGTGGTCATAATATTATGCCTGATCTGTGTATATATATATTTATAAGTTTACATTCTGTATTGTGTCTTTATACTTTAGAATGAAACAGACAAAAAACAGGCTTTATTACTGTGTCTTTAAAATTGATATATGTCAATGACCTCTACTCTGTATTGTGCCTCATTCAAAAAGCAGTCTGAACTGAAACACTGGAACACTCCTAACTTCACTGTAGAGTGGAATAAAAACAGTTGTAGGCTGAATAGAAGGATGCATGTAAATGCACTGGGTTTCAAGCTTTTGATGTCACAAGAACAGTGCATTCATGAGGAAGTTTTCACACAATTTACATACTGTATGTAGCGCTGGGCAATATGATGATATTATCGTGATAAACTGTGGTCACAATGTAATTTCTGAGCATATCTTGATATTGTTAGTATTTAAAAAACAGTCTGTCACGGTTTGGGTTTGCTGGAAGTAAGTGCAAGCTTTAAGATAGTAATGAAGATTTATTTAAACAACGAACTAACACAAAGATAGAACAATATCTAGAGTACTTACAAAACAAAGACTAAGAAAACCAAACATGAACACAACAAGAGACCGGGTACATATCACAGCAGGACAACAGCAGAGAACTGACCAAGACTAAACCAAACACAAGAGACTAAATACAAAAATAAGACATACACCTGGGCAAGAGAGGAGTCAACAGATGAACAGGGAGGAGCTAAGGCAGGACAATGGCATGACTAGAACATAAACAAAACACAAGACATGTGCACATGGCCAAGGAAAACAAAACGAACCCAGACAAGACAAGTCTGAACCTTACACAATCAAACTTCATGTTTAATTTTAAGGAGAGCATCGTTAGTTTTGCTTAAGTGAACATATTGTACTGTGGTGTGAAAAACACTGAATACAAATTATTGGTACTCATACTTTTATTTTATGAGTACAAATTTTATTTTATTTTATCCTTTGTTCCATCTTAATACATATTGTACAATCTCGCAACAGTTCTAGGGACTTTTTTAGGGGAATTACCCACTGAGGAGCTCCCATGAGAACTGCACACCTTTAGGGGTGTTTGTTTCTGTTTGCTTTGGCACCACCACTAGGAAAACTGAAGTGATGTAAGCCAGCTGATAGCTACAAACAAAAAGAGGGAGAACGGCATGATAGGAGCTCCTAAATATTTTAAAATCACATAGTATTTCTCCTCAGCTAATTAAAGCCTGGACTTCACTATTGGTCCATTTGTCCGTGCATATTCCTCTGTTGTTTACATGCATAATGTTTCATAGAGTTTAAATATGGAGGTTGCAATCCCCATATACTTTTGCTTTGGGCTTCCTTTTGGAACAGTACAGTTTTAACTGGCATTTGTGGATGTAACCACGTATTGTGGTACTTGACAAAGGTTTGCCAAAGTAGACCTGAGCCCATGTGGTGATATCGCTTATAGATGAATGACGATTCTTGATGCAGTGCCGCCTGAGGGATTGGAGATCACAGTTGTTCAGCGTAGGCTTGTGCCCTTGTCCTTTACACACTGAAATTCCTCCAGATTACTTGCATCTTTTAATTATGTTATGCAGTGTAGAAGGTGAAATATACAAATCTCTTCCTATTTTTCTTTGAGGAACATTGTTTTTTAACATTTCAGTAATTTTCTCACGTATTTGTTGGCAAACTGGCGAGCCTTGTGTAATCCTGGCCAATCTTTGTTCCTAAAGGACTAGACCTTTCTTGGATGCTGCTTTTGTATCAAATCATAATTACAATCACCTGCTGACATCACCTGTTTCAAATCACATCATTATTTAACCATTATTTACCTCATTAGTCCTCACAGTCCCAACTTTTTTTTGGAATGTGTTGCAGGTCTTAATGACAGGAAAGGATGTATATTTACAAATGAAATGAAGTTGACCAGACAAAACATGAAATATTTTGTGTTCATATTGTCTGCAATGAAATACAAGTCAAAGTAAATTTAGAAATCACTACTTCCTTTTTTTATTTATTTTCCATACCGTCCCAATTTTTTCTAATTTGGGGTTGTACAATAGTTCCTCAAAATGTCATTCTAGGAACTATAATCATTTTCAGTTCCTGCGTGAACATAAAAAACTTTCTCCAACAGTTCTAAATATTATTTAAAAAAGTTCAGCCAGTCAGAAAGCACCTTATGTAGTTGTGTATCATACATAGTTATGTACTAACTGTGAGGTTTCGGTCTTGTCTTGTGTGGGTTCGTTTTGTTTTCCCTCACTATGTGCTCATGTCTCGTGTTTTGTTTATGTCCTAGTCCCACCTTAGCTCCTCCCTGGCCCTTGTTTTTTGACTCCTCCCTTGCCCAGGTGTATCTTGTCTTGTGTCAGTATTTAGTCTCTTGTGTTTGGTATAGTCTTGGTTGGTTCTCTGCTGTAATATGTTATCCAGTCTCCTGTGGTGTTTCAGTGTTATCCTGCCAAAGTGTTTCCTAGTCTATGTTTTCTTTTCTTAGTGTTAGTTTTGAAAGTACCTCAGTCTTAGTGATTGTTTGTTTGCTTAAAATAAATATTTGAAACTGTTAGCTTGTGCATACTTCCTGCAATCCCCAAACGTGACACTAATGAATACAGTGCTTATGAAAATTACAGCAATACAAAAAATTTAAGGTTCACGATAGACAGCATCTTTCAAATAAAAAATGCTTGTTTTACTTTTGTTGTTTTAGGAGGAGGAGGGTAACATTTTCTCCTCTAACTGAATCGAAGTCAGATGAAGTGAGATAATTCACACATTGGTAACAACATTTCTTCACTGTTAAACAACATCACCCAGTGTTAAGAGCACTGCAGATGATTAAAGAGAGAGGTCAAATAAAATACTGCAGTCTAATTAGCATCTACAGAGAACGTGTGAGGTGTGCAGAGCGAGAGTGGAGTTAATTAGACAAGATGTGTACATTTTTATTGCCTTACAACAATGTCACTCAGGAGCGCTACAAGAGATTTTAAGCTCTCTATCTAAGAATAAGGTATTGGGACCCCAATATTAAATAATATACCTTTGAGGGAACCCTCTCAGGTCCCTTACAGTTTACCTGAGGTCATGTTTACACTCTACTGCTGATACTACCCTCAAAAGGTGGAAATAAAAAGGTGAAATAAAAAGCAGAACTTTTCTATGGCAGTGCATGCACGTACGCATGCGCACATGTGTGAAATATGCATCTCTGCCCCGTATATCTCTTTTCTCTTTTTTGCTCCGATGATAAATCGCCCATGCAACGGACCCTTGGTCTGCCCTATGAATTCTTAAAGGAACAAAGCGATGATGAATGGATTAATGCCAGATCGCAAGCAAACACCTCTCAGGCTGATAAAAAAGATTCTCCAATGACAACTGGGGGACACCAGTGACCCGAGGAGCGGTCTATGGGGTATGCCCCCCAGAGGAAGCCGGTGATGGAGAGAATCGCCATTAGGGGGAAGATTAAGTGGCCTTGGCTCCTTCCCTCACTTAATTATACATGCAAGGCTTGGTGCGTCGCACCTCCGAAAGAAGGCCCCCACTCCATTGTTTCAGCCGCTCACGCCACTTTGATTGCTTATTGGCTGTCTCGCCTGACAACGCCCGGCCACTGAAACAAATCCCATGTGTCGCCATGCCCCCTGTCAGGAGGAGAGAAAAAGGAAAGGGGAGAGAGAGGGGGCAAGAGAGAGAAAGGGAGAGAGAGAGAAAGAGAGAGAGATAGATATATAGAGAGAGAACCTTCAGCTACGAGAATTAAATAAATGTCCCTGTCAAACTCTCTCTGTCTCATTAGGGTACAGAGTCTCGTGGTGCCACCTCCAAAACAGCTGACAAACAAGCAGCGGACCTGTTCTATTTCTTATTAAAGCGGCTCTGGCACTGCTTCACTTCAATCATGCAACGCAACATGAATTTTACACAAACCCAACAGCATTGCACTAGTTAGGGATGTGTTTCAATGAACACAATAGATTTTTAGTATCTTCCTCTATCCCCCCCAGTTGCTTCTCATGACTGGCGAAGTGAATGAAAATGAGGAAGAAAAAAGTCATTTGCAGACAGTTACAAGTCAAAGCGAGCTAAGAGCTGATGACATTCATGGGTTTTGACTAAATTCCCAATACATGCCACATGCATCCAAGCATCCAAGGCAAAGTGAATCCAACATGTCAGAAAGCCACCCCCCACCCTTCCTCCCCACCATCAGCATCTCCAGTGTGTAAGGCAGGCATACGCTTTAGATGGGAAAAACCTGAATAAAGAAAGACACTTTTAGAAGGGTTGCACTGAGGACAGTGTGAATAATTAAAAGCCACGCCGTTCTGCTTTGGCATACTCATCTCGTTTCATGAGGATACACAGCGATGCTTTAATGCAGGCCATACAGAGAAGAGTGTGTTTTGGACATCTCCAAAGTGAGAAATCAACAGCACTGTCCTCAGGCAAGCACTCCCGCACTCACATACCACGACAGCATTGCTCTAAACACTTTAGCATGGATTACATCTCCAGCTAACAACTGAATCACATGCTACTTTGTCATATTTGGAGGAATCATCAAATATCATTCAAGACACAAAAGATATGATGGGAACTGGATATGGCTGGAATTTTGCGAGTCCAAATAACACGGTGTATGCTTAGACTTTTACAGCACTGAAACGTCGAAGAAATTCTTCTTGAGAGACGAAGAATATGTCCTGTTTCAAAATGTTACATTGGAGCTACATCTGTCTTGTATAAATATATCATCAACTCCACTAAAACCATAACCTTGAACCGAGATAAGCTGCTGGATTTCTAGTAATTTTTCCTCCCGCTTAAATTTCTGAACACGAAAAATGCAATGTGACCATTGGTTTTACTGCATTTACATTATGAGCCCATGACTCCTCACATTTAAGAAAGCTAATCAATCATTCAACCAAAAGCGATGATGCTTTAAAAAAATGTCATTAATGTGTTTGGATAAGTAAAATGAGTTGAAGTATAAAGTTATGGGGAAGCATCAAGGCACAAGTTTTTCTGTCTTTTTTTCCCACTGACTGTGTAAAACTGGGATGCAAGTCTGAAAGAAGTTAAATAGACGAAGTCACTTCCAGGACATAAAATTCGACGCAATCTTGCATTAACATTTATGCCCAAAAGCCATTCATTATTAAACATAATTTGAGAGTGATGAGCTGAAAGTGACATTAATGGTAGAAACGCGATTGATATACTTAGACTCCGACTAAGACATGCAAATTCAAATACACACACACACAGTCTCTTTCTCTCTCTCTTACGCACACACAGACATGCAACACAATCAAATGTGTTTTTCACATGAGAACACATGGGTGATTATATTCAAGTTCAAACGAATGCTCCAATTCAATCTATAAGTAAACCTGAAGCCCTAATTTATGTGCATAATAATGGCGAGAAGGTAGAACAGAAAACTATTTATGTAGGAAGACAATCAACACAAATCAACATAAGAAAATCCTTAATCTAGAGAGAAAAGCATTTTAATTAGGTGCATTAAAAACAGCACTGAACAGTCAGTAAGCACAGTTGAGAACCTTTGGTGTACTACACGAAAAGAGCTAATCAAATCAAAATCACTTTATAAGTGAGCTCCTGCAAATTCAAACACGCCAACATATAATTTGACTCTACTTTCCATCCACTTGACTTTAAAGGCACACGGATACGAATTGAGTGCATTTTTCCTTCCTTTGGATCCATAAGCTTGCTAAGAACCGCCCTGTTACGTCATAAAGGTTTTACGGCCTGCTAACGAACTAGAATGCTTCGAAACAAAGGCCCGTCGTTCTGGCTCACCTAACTGCAGTCGATTATAAATTATGCAGTCATTGTAGGCCCCACAAAAGAAGACATCTCCCTCCTTCCAGTCAAATGTAATTATGGCTGCGCACCACATGATCTTTGGCTGACAGCAACAGTGACTGATGACCTTCGCAGTGAAAGACTTTCTCCCGGTTCCACCGGTCAGGTCAGCCACCGGCTCACCCCCGCCACAAACATCTCAATACACGGGCCTGACATGGCCTGCTCACACGCCAGCCCAATTGACAAATCAGCGTGTGGGCGCGCGAGCCGCAGCGTTTCGCCTATCACTCACAATCAAGTAGCTATCACTCGTCTCCGTCAGTGGGGCGGGAGAAATGAGAGCTCGTCAGAGGCACTAATTTGACACAGCCCGCTTGGCTTGCCATAATTGCTCTGTCACTGTCAGTCCTCGGACGGCCTCACTGTACAATTTGGACGAACAATTATGGCCCCCCGTTTACCGGGTGCCATTATATGCCACTGATGTTGCTGGGGCTTCGCGCTGACATGCCTCATCAGGCCCGGATGCGGCCCATTAATGAACGTTGTTAGCATTTCTCTTAGAGTTAGCCCTGTCGCTAATAAACAGCCAGTGTTCCATGAAGGAGCATCGCCATCCTCATGACATGATATTTATTGTCTGCTCGTGACAGTGGGGAGGTGTGTGTGAGTGTGTGTGTTGGGGGGGTTAAACAGAGAACGAGTGAGACAGAAGGGAGGGGGGGGGGGGCAAGAGATTATGGCAGTTTATGGGCTATAGGACTGTTATGGCCTGAGCTATAGTGGTAGCCATTCTGCAAAGGGAGGTCATTCTTCTGCTCATTGACACCTGTTCTTTGTGTGTACACGTGTGTCAAGAGAAGAGTGGACTCTTGCCGTGACCTAATGGCAGTGGTGTCCTCTAAAGAGCCCTCATTTCATGCCCTGCTCCCAGGTGGCGTGCACCGACACCACAGGGGCCATTTTAACTTAGGGTGGGAGGGGTCACCATTCATCATGGCCAACCCCAACCTCCACTGCACCACTTCCTGTCCTCAGGTAATTATACGCTGATCAGACAGGGCCAAGGTGTCATCCTGTAGCAGGCACACACTAAACCACGTGCAGCACCTACTCTCGTAACTATGGTGCAGTGTTGGGGTGTCATATCCAGAATGGTGGGCTTGCTAGGGATCGTGTGTCACCATCAGTGTGATGCTGGGAAAACTAATGAAGCCCAAAGCAAGCGGCCTAAGAGCCAAAATGGCTCCTCATTAAAGGCCTGCCATTTCGGCGTCCGGCTTCAAACAGAGACCCTTTTAGGAGAGTTCGGGGTGGGGGGTGTCGTCTATATTTATACACAGTTAATGCCAACTGGATGTTGTGCAAATTAGCAAAACACCAGTATCTCCCCATACTAATTTGCAGCACTGAGCTTAGTTTCTGTTTATTTCCTCATCCGCTTATTGATCTGAGCAAGCGAAGGAGAGAGAGAGAGAGAGAGAGAAAAAAAACAATTATGACAATAGTATTAAGCCTTCATATTCCACTATTGATCAGTGAACCCTACACTCATTCTAATAGCGCTACACTTTTTAATAGAGTTTGCAATTAAATTGATAACTCTCAACAGCTCCCAGGCTTAATGAGATGTGTGTTCCCTTTGCCTTTCCAACACAAACACAAAGCAAAAGCGTCTCGTGTTTTCACAGAGGTATCGGTTTTCATCTCTCCCTGTGTTTGGTTGCTCCCAGAATAAACTCATTAATTTGGTTAATTATTTGACCCTATCTTCTCCTCGGATGCCGTGTGACAGTCACAGGGAGGGAACAAAGGCCTGCCACAACATTACCGCTCCCCCTATCACTAAATAAACAAGCCAATAATACCCCAATGGCTGATTAGAGAGCGCATGAGCATTCCCTTTCAGGAGCAGATGAAATTGTTCTAGCGTGCTTTTGACAGCTTCACTGCAGATTTGCGTGGTGGCTATTATAGGGAGCCTGCTGGTTGTAATTATTAAAGCCTTACAGAAGACCTGAATAAATTAATGCAGCTACAGCCAGCTATGTGTCACTGCACATATGCAGGAGCTTTGTTCAGCTTCTTTTTATTTGTTTTATTCTACTTTTACTCTTATGCTATTTTTCTGTATTACTTCATGACTGAATGCAACCTACTTCAACCACCTGTTTTATTTCAGGCTGCTGAGAGAATGTCAGAGGTTACGGCTCATGACAAGGCTAGAAATAGTGCAGATAAAGCCTGTAAAACACTTCTTTTTATTTACACATACCACCTTATGGCCCATCTCTTCCAATAGCATTACATATGTCATATAGTAACCTCTTCTGTATCCATACACTATCCTAGGGGGGGTGGCAGGTTACAAAAAATGACTTATAGCCCATCCTAAAGTTGCCAAAAACAGCAAAAGAGAGCTCGGAAATATCAATCCATTAATCCATTTTGCTCCGAAAAACAGATTTGACCTCTCAGTGGTGGAGTGGGGCGTTAGGTGCGGATGTGGGCTGATGCAGGGCTGACTGGATCATGTCTGGATAGGGTAATTAGGGGAGCGGTGGCATGCTCGTTCTAGCAGCCGGGCTAAATCCCATTATTTGGCTCTCCTCCCAGAGAGAGTGAATTGTGTGTCAAGTAGGATGCATGCAGTAACTGCTATGAAATTACAGCTGCTGTGAGGCTGGAGGGCGAGTAATGCACTTCCATTGTGTCCTCGAGTGCATCCAAATAAGCAGGGCTAAGTGGTAGCGCTGGCTGTGGGGTGCCGCAGCCTGCCACCTGATGCAGCTAGGCTACTCTGTTTAGCTCTGCACACAGGCTGAAGGGGTTCATGCACCGACATCACTGAAATGATGGTTACAGTCAGGAAATGATATAGGCATTTAGCAAGGACCACTATTCATTAACTTATAGTAAAGCTTTAGCTGGTGCCTATGCAGATAAGCCTTTAGGACAGTCTTTGTATAAAAAAGTTATAGTTTTTAATTTTTTTTTTTTTTTTTTGGGGGGTGATAATTTCCTGCCTACTTAAGTCATCTCCATTTCCATCCACTATAGGTCTCCCGCATCACACAATACCACTAAGGCTGAGAGGGTGAATTCTGGCACGTGCATCTTTGGAGTCATGTAAAGCCAATTTAGGCTTTTCAGGCTGCCACAATGTAATGTATAGAAAACATGCTTGCAGGCGACAACCTGCTCTGTTCATTCAGTTAGCAGATTTCCATGCTGGTGCTAATTGATGGGGAGAGGGAGGGCCACCCAAAGACAGCAAAGCCAGTTGTGCTCCCTTGGGCTTCGAGCCACAATCTCCTGATAATAGAGGCAGCACACAGACAGTTGCACCAATTTTCCATCGAGTTGCATTCTGAAATAACTAAGTGCAGTTAGTGTGGTCTGCTCCTCATTCCACTGTTCGTTAAACTACATATGCCCCCTTCGATGTTGCTATTTACACAGGAAGCTACAACTGGCATTGCATGATGCCTCTGATTCTTACAAATCACTGTGTTTCTTTTTTTTTTTTTTTTTACTTTTATCCGATTTTTCCCCACATTTTAGTTGTTGGTCAACTCCCACCCTCTACGGCAACATATGTTTCCATGAAGCACCAGTGCATCTTTACAATCTGATGCTAACATCCCAATTGACAATTCTGTTATGTCAGCTAACAGATGCCTACATTAGATAGCACCATGTAGAGTGATGTGAGGAGAGGAGAGGAAATGCCATCCTACCCACCCAACGAGAAAGTTGGAAGTTATGCTCTCTTGGCCTACCAGCCACAGATGAATGCTTGTGTCTGAAATCATGATCTTCTGACAATAAAGCCAAAGTTTAGGCCATTGAGTCACTCAGGAGCCCCCATATGTGTCCATACAGATGTTTTGCAGATGCACAGCTTGTATTTAAATAACATTCAACTACATTTTTATTAAATGCAATTGATAATTAAGTTGAATGCAACTGATAAAATCTGAGCCTAAACATGAACTTAAAATTAGTGGTGTTGATAATCAACCTAATCAGTCTAGTTTTACCAGATAATTTGTTCAAAAATTATCAAAAAGAGTATGTGAAGGAGCCACTCAAAGAAATGTGAATGCAATTTTATCTGTTCTGCTAAAGTAGTTTTTTTTCTTCTGTAATTAGCGTCTACTATATACTGAATTTATTGAAAATGCAAGCTCTTTCCCGTTGTTGTTTCTTTTCTAATGAGTGAATCAAGCCTTTAGTTAATTTTATACATGTGAAATATTCCACATACCATGCCAGCTGGGATATGAATACCACTGAAGGCATCAGAATGCATTAGCGTTTGTGTCGCTACCTAGCAAAATCCATCAGGCTTTCCAAGCTCCTTGTAACTGTGACACTGTGAATAGGACATGGGCTAGAAGCCTGTGGAGTCTGAAGAAAAATTAGGACCATTTCTGTGAGAGAAGAAGGAAAAAAAGAACTCAAAACTGTCAGAAAAGACACAAGCCAGAGTTTCCGCAAATCTATTATGAATGAAATAAATCCTTGTGAGGCAGAACAATCACACACACACACCAATGTGCACACGTGAAAGTGAACACACATACAAAAGAGATGTTCATTAACACAGGCTGGGTCAACAATCCCTTGCTTTTTTTCCACTCGTTTAGCATCTATCATCAGCACTGTCCATCACCAAGGTAAAGCAGGTGATCTAAAACAGAACATAGGCTGCTGACAGTGAGAGAGAGGGAGAGAGAGAAAGAGTGAGAGAGATGCCGAACGATAGCTTATAACATAGAGCTCTTTGTTCTAGCTCTGAAAAAATAAGTTCCCTGAGACAGCTGCAGCTACCTGGGACCCATTCATATGTGTAACTTAAGACTTCAAACAGTGGCCTCTGATGAGAGGCCTGTCTCTTGCAAATATCTGGTCACATGCTTGGGTTAAACTGCTTAAGTGACTTATTTCTTCCATAAATAATGCATATGCAGATGTGCTCAACTCTGCAAAAATAAGAATGGCCCCCATTACTGACAGCAAGGGTTTGTTTAAGCTTGGGTTTCGGCTTTGGAAATAGATCTGTCTGGTTTAATATCAGGATGAGGCTATAATTATGACAGCCTATTGTACTGGTTATATCACCGTACGCTAACAGAGATTACTATATTTGGTGAACACACGGCAGCTAAGCCCACTCCTCTTCCCTGCCAGATAAAGAGACAGTTGTCAAAGGAAAGGAGGTTGCACTCCAAATCTAAATTTGGCTAAGGAAGGGATAAGTCAATCTAATTCAATCTATGAGTAAAAAATGAAATAAAAAGACTGAATGCAACTAGCTAAATGAACATGCCATTAACTTCAACAGCTACATATAGTATAGGATGACTGTTTGGTTTGGTTTAAAAGGAAAAAAAATGTCTACATGTTTTACTATAATATACTTTTCATACTTGTTCACAATCAAACAAAACAAACAAACATACAAACAAAAGACTACATTAAAAGAGCCCATATTTATCATTACATTCTTTTCTGAGGTCCACAAACAATATTTTGCATGACCAGTGTTCAACCTTTCTTCATTCTTTACAATTAAACTGGCTGGTTTAGCTGATAAAGTCCTCCATTCTGATTGGCTGTCCTGAATAGTGCCTCATTCAAACAGTTGTCCAGGATGAAACACTCCTTATAACTAAGTGCAAACTGCTGTAAGCTGAATAGGTGGATAAAGGTAAATGTCTATATTGGTACACCTTCACAAAAGTGGTGTATTTAAATCCAAAGCAATGTATTCATATATGGATTGTGTGGACCATGGATTGAATGTTGAACTTTGACAGTGTTAACATTAAATATCAAACCCTTGCTGCAAGAGGTTTGCATATTTCCCCTTTTTTGCATGGGTTTGAACCAGGAACAACGCTTTTCCTCTTACAGTCCAAAGACGTGCATTAGGTAAGTTGATGATGCTGAATTGAGGTGTGACTATGTGCATGAATGTGTTTGTATGTCTGCCTTGGATTGGACTAGTGATCTGTCCAAGGTGTTTTCCCACCTTTTGTCTTATGAGTGTGTGCCCTATGAGGGCTCCAGTGAGCCCCCCCACAACACTATGAAAAAATAATGGGTGTTATATGGGTGTGAACTGAAGATTTTTGAAAAATACCTTCATATTTCTGCTCTGACAAAACATTTCAGACTTAACAGTATCAGCAGGTTTGTTTACCTTTTTTTCAGTTTTAAAAGGACAGAGATTTTCACACTTTAGCAAGCTAATGCAGATGGGAGACGTTCTATTCACAGAGTTCTTCAATCCCAGTTTATTACAGACACAATTATGGATTGTAAACTAGTTAATGAATACAAAGCAGGCTAAACTGATCAAGTTATTAATGTTTTAAAACAGTGGGGAGTGCATCTGGAGAAGCAGGGCTTCCTCCTTCAGCACAGTATTTTTCATCCATGAGCAAGCAGAGATGAATATCTCGATACATAATTTCCCTCATCCTCCTTCTTTAAGACCTTGTCTTACCGCAGTGAAATGTATCCTATTTCATATTAATCCCCCCTTGGTATTGCACTGCTAGAGAGGAACTCATATCTCGCTCCCCCTCCCTGAAATTAACGCGCTGAATGGCTTAGAGGTGGATGCTAATAGCCAGAAAGCAGAGAAAGCCTGGTACAGTGGAAAAAATCCAGATCAGAAAAATAAAACGGCTTAATGCATGACCTTGGAACACATTACCCCAACATTAGAGGATGCCAGTTAAGCTGTGTAAACATCAGCTTACAGTGGACAAAACGTACACACATTCTTAAAGTTCTCTTTCCTTCTCTTTCGCACACACACACACACACACACACACACACACACACACACACACACACACACACACACACACACACACACAC
>JBBPDA010000126.1:23073037-23088940 GCA_037974385.1 Arnoldichthys spilopterus
ACACACACACACACACACACACACACACACACACACACACACACACACACACACACACACACACACATATATATATGACAAATTTACAAGTTTTCCTGAAATAATTTTGAAATAAACCATTGGAATAAAAGGGGGTGCTGATGTATAATAGTGAAAGGCTTGATCTATTAATGGACAGATCTATTCACTCTAAGTGTTATCTAGTTATCTATGGTTGGTCATGCATCTAAAAGTGTTCAGCCGTCAATCTCTTTTTCATATTTGGGTGAAATTCAATAAGATTCATAATAAATGATGTAAAGCAATGCATTCAAATTCTTACGCAGAGAATAGAGTAAATTTACCCATGAACCTCATTTGGTAAAGAAATAGAGGGGCATGCATGAACTCTGGCATATATTAATTTCATGCAGTTTTTATGGATAGTGCGTTAGTAAACAACAGCTTAAGTCAAACAGAAAAAACACACCAGAGTGAAAATACACATATAGCAGAGCACACAGTCAAATATACACAAGATAAATCAATAAAGCTGTAAGAGCCAAAATGAATTGAATTGCACATAAAACAGGGCATACAAGCACTAAAGCAGTGTTTAAGAAACAACACAGCACATCTATGCATTATAAATGCAATTATCCCTTTTCAAAGTAGCTACAACATTTACAATTTCTTCTCCAGTAACTTTGAAGGAATATGTTTGAGGAAAATGTATAATTTACACACTCAAAACTAGATTTTCCTCTTCATAGGTGAGAAGTCAAGAGGCCTCATTCACCAATCATTCTTAAGAAGAATTTTCTTCTCAGAACCCATTTATACAGTTTTCACAAAGATTCTGACACTCACCCAATGTTTTCTTCTTTGTTACTTGTTCTCAGGTTAGTACAGACAAGAAAAGCGCACTTTTGTTTGTGCAAAGTAACTGGTTATTGCAATTTTTTCAATTCTACAGTTTTATTTTACAGTACAATTTAAAAAGATTTAAATGACATTACTATTTTTGTATCTTGTGTTATATTTGTTTAATAATTATTTTAACTTGAGGAAATATTCCATCCAATATTCAGTGATTATTTACAATATTTTTAGGCCCAAAGTAGGCCTGTGTCTGCACCCTATGGCCTATGCTGATTAAGAACAAGGTGCATACACTCTCATTTTACTAAGACATGCATGCAGACAATCCTGTGACAAAATGTAGGAAGAAATTGCTGAAAGGCCCACTATTCTTTAAAGTGTTTTTTATTGTGTTTAACAGTTGTACGTGAGTTTTAATATCAAGAAAGATGCAGTTACGCTTTTGTTTTAATCTTAGCACAGCCTTCTTTACAGGAAGTTCTTTCCCTCCACTTTTACCCCTCACTGCTCACTAGCAGCTAAACACAGACTCACTCCATTTCACACGCACAGAGCTTGCATAGTGTGTTAGATATCTGATAACACAGTTTTGGGGGAAAATGTCTTCATGCGATTATATTGATAAAAACATATTCAAGTCTGTTTTTATTTTGCACATTGACCGGCCACAAGGGGGGTCTGCAGAAAGTGGTTAATACTGCCCTAAAATAGAGGTGTTAAAACAACACCTCCACACCACAGGTTTCTGTACTTGGACCCATCTGTCTGTGTAGTTATAGACAACACATCTCGTTACACTTACATTATGTTTAACACACAATTTGTTAACCCATTAACTACCCAGTATGCTGGCTGTGTTAGTCTCAATTATGCTGAGTTAGTCACAAGAACATTTTATGTGGGTGAAGTTACTGGTCTATTTACTTTAAGCATGCCTCTGACAAAAATTACTGTTACCACATTTGTTACATGTAAAAAAATAATAATAATAATAATTCATTTTATTTGTAGTGCCCTTTTTATCGTAAGACCCCAAAGGGCTACAGATTGAAAGACAAACATATAATATAGTCTGTAAATGGTATATTATTTATTAAGACATTTTAATGAGATGCTGTTGTCACATTAATATCATACTCACATAACATTTCAATAGATAGGAAAACACAAGAGCTCATATTTAATGCTGATAATCCAAACAACTTGGGCCCTTCAAAACAATAGGCACAAATGCCTAAAAAGTGAGAAAAAGAAATAACAGCTCACATTTTCTCACACTTTGAGCATTTCAAATGCACTTTTTTCTTGTCTATATTAACAAACAATATAACAACAACAACATCTCATGAGTAAATAATAACATATCTCAAGGAGCTGAAAACATTTTATTACTTATTTAATTTATTTAATTTTATATTTATATATATTTTTGATGGCTTATGTTCATTTAAAATTGACATGTGCAATGGATTGTGCAAAATATTTGAACCTACCAAAAGCCTTATGGTCAAAGGCCCTTGGGCACTGGCCCTTGTGGCCCAGTCAGTAATCCATCCCTGTTAAAAAAAAATCAGTTGTGTTCTTAAATTTTGTTTCAATTTGTCTCAAGTTTTGGACTAAATGGGCATGCTGACCCAATAAATACAGCATTTATATTGTTACATTGCTGCCTCCTCTTTTTTTAAAACAAGATTCATTTTTTACATGGTGGAGTGCTTCAATATGATTTTGTAAACATTTTACATTTCTTCTATAATAGGGACTAATTGATTAACCCATGCACATGATGTAAGTTATTCAAAGTAAAACTCATATATTCCTTACATAGCTGTGAAAAACTGGGAATAAATAGGCTACAGGAATATAGGTGTGAGGAACAGAAGTCTGAACCCATCAGTAAGTCCACTGTAATTTAAGAGGTTAAAAAAGAGGAAGTGAAACAAAATGTATTAAAGCAGATGACAAAAGTATGCTGTTAATTAAAGGTTTATTTCAGGGAGAAAAACAAGGCAGCAGTTCAAGGGAAGAGATAAAACAGGATGAGCCGAACAGTCTGGACCGCCAGCGTTTAATGCACTTTCGGCCAGTCCATGGAGCAGACAGTTTTTTGTGGGTTCCAGACAGAGGCCCTGCAGCTAAAAACCTAGGGATCGCCTCATTCTCCCAGCAGTCTCCCAGTGCAAATAAATATAATCAATCCTGCATTTACATACAAATGGGCCTTCTCTAGCCCCTTTCTTAGTAATCTGTCTGAGGAGGCAAATATATTCACTCCATACACCAATTTTATATTTATCTTCCAATGCTTTATTGATTGTCCACCCCCCAACCACCACCTTCTGTTCCTGGAAAATATTTCCACTTCATTTTATTAGCAGATATTGGGGGGATGTTGCGCTGACAAGGCACGTATGCTTCATCATTGCCTGCCCAAGAAGATTAGGACTATTGACATTGTCACTTTTCTCACCACTTATCATTGCTTACTGGCGCACAGTGCATCAATGTGCCACTTAAAGGCCGTAAACTGGCAGAGAGTGCGTGCGTCTAATATGCCTCATTCACTTTGTGTCAACCTGACAGCCTGCTGGCCTCAAATGTGTGTGAATCCCAGCGCAGGACAAATATCCACCACCACCAGCGTGACCGACACAGTTTTTAACAGCAGAGAGGCAGACGTACTCACCCACGTGGCAAAGTACCACAGTCAATCATTACCAACACACAGGCAGCACTACATCACTCCCAAACAGCAATGTGATCCATATGTATCATTAGTGCAAATGATCGCTTTATAGGATGACTGCTTGCAAGACAGAACACAGTCCTGTCCAAGCACATCATGGCTCAGAAAATGCAACTTTTGCTCGCTGCTGTAATTAAAGTGTCACAATCGCGCCTGCTCCTGCACACAATAACCCTGCTAGGATTAATTTGAATAGGTAATCTCTGCGTTTGCTATGCATTAAGAGAAACATCTGAGCTATTGCTCTATTAACTGTTTCACTCACCCAGCGTTGGCCTTTTAATTAGAGTTTAATAGCAGTTATTAACTCATTACAGGGCGTTGGGGGAGCATTTGGAGCTACTGTGACCTCTAGCAAAGTTGACACTTCAATGGTGGAATATTTTCTGGGAAAAAAAATCATTCATTTAATTGTGACCTATGCAAATGTGCACTTCGTCATTATAACCCAGCTGCAATAATTAACTAGAGTGCTTCAAATTAAAATATAAATGGAGGAATTGTGTGTCAGCCATGGAGCACACTTAAAAAAAGTGAAAAAAAGAAAAAGCAAAAGAAATAAGGAGATCTAATTTGCTTGAATTGTTTTAAATGAGCTCAGCAGCACTGGCACAAGCAGCATCCTTTGTTTTGTAAAAAGAGAGAACTGTTAAGAATTTCTGAGCTGATATGTGATACACTTCTCTTTTCTCCAAGGAGTTGCGGCAGATTTGCACACGTGCGCACATGCACAAGCATATGCAAGTGGAGTATCAACACATGGCGTATCTAGTGTCAGCAGCCGCAGATTGCTGTGAACAAACTTATTATGATTTGCATTTCGCAAGCAATTTGTTTACTTGCAGACGTTAAAAGCTGTATCAACACCTCCGTGGGTACATGACACCATTACCGTCATCTGAGGCCGCGAGGCAAACCCCAGTACACATCAGCAGAAACAATTAAAGCCTTCAGAGACTTTGCTCTGGAGAACATTTCCCTGTTCTGCAAAACATTGTGTTCTTATTCAGATGGCTGAGAAAGCTGTGTTTTGTCTTATGGGCATGTATTTTGAGATGACAAGTCAAAAGCACATCCTGCCCCATCCCATCATGGCCTCCCAACAAATGTGGGGCCATGAACTTAAGTAGCGCTCAAGTTGCATGGCAACCAGCTCACCACTCAGACCTTGTCCTTTAACTGATTTAAGACTTGAGATTTGTAAAAGCTCTGATTCAGATAGTACCATCAACCCCAATGTAGTAAATGAACAAAACTTTTAGTTTTCAGCTTTACTTGTGTGTAAGTCAGGTTTGCTGTAATCATGCACAGTTATTTCTGCCTAGCTGTTCCCCCGCAGCTCACAGAGGCTGGATACAGCTTCAAATAATGAGCTTTTCATTACAAAGAAACCATTCTGATTAACAGAATGAAGCACCGTTTGCAGTATATGGAAAGGGGGAAGGAAAGGGGAAACAACTCAAAGCAGGTAGCCAACATGGAGTTGGAATAGCAAGTATGCTTAAAAGCACCATAGATAATTTTGTTAAATTGTCAGATAATATAGGTAAAGTTTTGGCATCTTACAGGTAGTTTTACCTTTTTGGTTTAAAAAACGCATACTACTGTGTACTTCAGTTCTGTCCAAAAGCCTAATTATTTATAGCTGTGTTGAGTAGGGGTTTACTTTTGTGCAATGCAATGACTGCACCCTAAAAATTCGTCAATCAACTTGTTCAAAGTCTCAGCTCGATTTGTACCCTAGAGACTCAAGGCATGACTCAGATTGCACCCTAGACTCAAGACTTGACTTGGACTAGCATCCCAGTCTGGAGACTTTCACTTCCACCATCTCAGACCCGACATTTTACTTGGACTTTAGAGATTTAAAAAAAAAAAAAAAAAAAACTCAGACTCACACACCAAAGACTCAAAATTTGACTCAGACTTGAATCCCAGAGACTCCAGATGTAATTCATGCTTGCACCCTAGACACTCAAGACTAAACTCACTGAAAGTGTGAGTCTTCCAGAGACTCGAGACTCAGCCTGTACTCAACCCCTGAGGTCCAGACTTGAGACACACTCACACATTAGAGACTCTTGACTCAATTTGGACTTGCAAGTGACTTATAAACAACACTGTCTGCTAAGCTACTTGCCCTTTGGCCTTCCCAAGCAGTGAGGAGAGATAGAATCAGGTACAGAAGAATGCTGTTGGGGACGTTTTTTTCTTTTTACTACCCTCACAGATGCGTCTAAAGGAAGAGTTCAATCTCTGAAAAAAAACCTAAAATACAAAAAACTAAAATGCAAATTAACCAAAACTGTCACTCAAAAATTGCAAGCAGGCTGAACATTGCAAAATGTGTTCTTTGAAGTCCTCATTTCAGCAAAAAATTACATTTAAAAAAAACTTTATATCTAATTAAAATGATAACTGCATTCTCATTTTTCAAACTCTCCATATCCTGAGGGCCAATTGGGATGAGTGTTTCTCTGTCTCACCCCCCTACCCACCCGCTTGCCTGTACAGCAGTATGGCGTGCTGAACTGCTCCTGCAGCAAGATCACATCATTACCATCTCCCCAGCTGAGCCGCAGCCAACCATTATCATGCAGCATTATTAATCTTCTTGTCTTATCAACTTGCAAATCACAAACCATTGAGCCTTATGGCGTGGTTTTGGGTCCACGGTTATTCATTTTGTAGGTCTACCTAGCCTCCAAGTCCTCTTAATCACCTGACGATTGTCATTCTCTTACTTTTGCCCTGCCCCCTGTGGCCTCACTCTGTATCCCTGCAATAAAAAAGTGCCTTACCCTCTCCCGCTCTCTCTCCCCCCACTCTTTTTCTGAAAGAGGGTCCTTGCTTTTGAAGAGAGGAGACAGTGAGGAGGATAAATTTCATTAATAGAGGAGAATTAACATCCCACTGCCATGCGATGACCTCTTTTCCTGACACGTATGTCTAAGTCATTCTCCTCTTTCTCCTTCCTTGCCATTAACATTCTAGAGAGGGAGGGAGGCAGAGAGCAATCTGTGGTGAGAAAGAGAGAGAAAGTTTCCTTAAAGCAAAAATTCACTGACCCTCTGACTCTTGGCTTCATGATCAGTTGGCTCTCCCGCTTCTGAAATATTCATAGAATGGAAAATACAGAATGGCTAATGTGCATGTATATATTATTGCAAGACAATACAAGTGTAAAATACGCATGTGTAACTACATTACCTATAAAGTGCTTTGAAATTATAAAAATGTACAAAAAGTTGATATTAAGATAATTATTAAATAAATCGAGGAGAAAGCATTTCTGTTATTTTGGTTTATATAGATTGCTTTGTGAGAAAGAGAGAAGGAGAAATACAGAGAGAGAGTGAGAGAGAGAAAGAGAGAAAGAGAAAGGGAGAGAGTGAGAGAGAGAGAGAGAGAGAGAGAGAGAAAGAATAAGATAGACAGAGAGAAAGATATTTACAAAAAATATTGGGAGATATTGGGAAAGTGAGAGAGAGAGAGAGAGAGAGAGAGAGAGAGAGAAAATGTCAAAGAAAGAGGGAGTGAGAGGGAGAGAGACAGAGTGAGAGATAGAGTGAGATATGGAACTAAAAAGAGAAAAGTATTAGAGAGCGGGAGAGAGAGAACGAGAGAACAGGAACAAGAAGACAGGAAAAAAGAGAATGAGAGAGAAAGTGCACTTTCAAAGTTTCAGAGTGTAAAATGCACATGGTGTGAACCAGATAATAATTTTTATGCTTTTCAAATCGATTTTGCAGGCTTCGACTCTTACCAGAGTTTCACAGAAAAACCTCACTGCACCGTAACACCTCACGAACGCTTATAAATAATGAAAACTGTTTTTAAAAGAAAAGACTGCTTAAGGACAAAATGTTGATTATGAAAGTGCCTTTTATCCCTCTCCTCATATCTTCACTTTCTAAAGATGCGCACACTCCAGGCAAACAGGGCAGAGCCAAGTCGAGCCGAGCCGAGTACTACTCCTGACCAAAATTAATTTCAAGATAAAATATGCTGAGTTTGAAGAAGAAACGGACAGGTGGTATTTAGATACGGGCGGTGAGATTTGAAGAAGCTCCATGCTGCGTCTGAGCCTTCCTTTGTTTGATCTTGTGTATGCATTTGTCCTTGGAAGTCACCCAGAAATGCAGCGGTTTTATGAGGAACAGTGTCTGATCTACAAGATAGCCATCTTTATACATAACTTAAAAGTGTTTCCTGTCCAAGAGCTAAAATTGTTTTGGTGAAAAGAGTTGCATGCCCAAAAAGGCCTGGCTGGATGTCCAATTGCTAATGGCAGTTTGAACAAACTCAGAGTCTTAGTTCAGCATGTTCTGAAACAGTGAAAACACTGAAAAAAAGGACCTTTACATGTTTAACAGCATGTGTCCTATTTTGTCGTGCCATTGCTATGCAGCGGCTGTAACGGGGAAGGCAGGAGTTTTTTATGCCTGTCCATAAATTAGGCCTGGGAGGTTGATGAGCAGTGAAGGAGACGCATGTCTATACTGGAGGGAGAGAAAAAGTGAGGGAGAGAGAAAAATGAGAGTGAGAAAGTAGATGTGGTCCGTACTGCCCCTAACTGGCTACCATGACCAGAGAACACACACACATATAAACTAACTGCCTTCTTCTAGTGTATTCCACCAAAGCCTTGCGGCACGTTCTTCATGTGCAACAGCAAGAAAAGAAGAGAGAGAGAGAGAGAGAGAGAGAGAGAGAGAGAGAAAGAGACAGACACAGAGAGAGAGATAGAGAGAGAGAGAGAGAGAGAGAGAGGGAGGACAGACAAAGAGAGAGAGGAATGATCTTGGCTCCCGGTACAAAGCCAACAGGACATTCTCTACTCTTTTGTCTTGTCCTCTGGTGTGGATTTTCTCAAGGCTCCTGGCAGGTCGAGCGACAAATTGGAGCCTGAGGAGATGGAGGCTTCTTGGTCAAACACAGAAGAGCTATCAGTGGAGGACTCTCAGAGGATTCATGCCTGCTTCCAGGGGTTAGGGAGGTGGGAAAGGACTCAAAGAAAGAAGTACACCCACTTTTTACTACATCTGAAGGGTGTGTTAGCGATTAGCAGTTAGCTAAACGAGATATAAAGCCCCAAATCAGCAACTTAAACTTTAGTCACATTGGAGTTCCATGTTGACTTATTCAACTCAGTTTCACTCAGAGTTGTCCTAATAATGAGACTATAACAAAATTCTATACTAAAGACTCTGACCCCAGAAACTTGAGATTCAACTTCAAAATGGGCTATTTAACAGCTAAAGTAACCCAAAGACAACTTTGCATATTCTGTGGAATGTGTTAGCAGTTAGCAGTTAGCTAACCTCAAGGACAAAACTCAGAGAGGCTCGCTGGCTATACACTCTGGGAGAAGAGGAGGAATTTGGGGGGCCAGGGTGTCTCTTTTCAGGCTGCTTCTGGGCGCATGCCTGGGGCTATTGCTAGCAAATCTGCACCGTTTCCACAATCAAAGGCTGCCGAGCAGGCCCACCAAGCCACTTAGCAGAGTGAATTATTCACAGGCGAAAAAGGTCACCACAAACTCAAACTCCACCAAAATGAAGCAATGCCCTGGTTCTTCTTTTGCTATTCGCCTCTCAAAAAGCACATCTCAATCTTTAATAGATGGAGAAAAAGGGAGAAGGGGGGGGTCTGTAAACGGAAAGAGGGAGAGCAAGACGCGATCAAAGTGATTTTTAAATTTGCAGATTTTTGCATTTGGATTTATTAATGATTGATTTATTAAGATCGGGCTTCAGCCTCACTCTAGTATGCGGGCTAATTAAGTTTTGCTCCAAATCTTAATGGCGAAACTCAAGTAATTGATCTTTTGATGATGTAAGCCACTTTAAAACTGTTTTAATGATCCATGACACAGGAGATACTGCTAAAAGGTTATCAAATATGTGCTTATACCATTAAATAACTTTTATGTTAGATGAACTAACCTAAAAAAAGGGAGGTTAAAACTATTTTTCTATCAAGCTAGTCCTGAGTGAGGTATCTTAGAGCTGGCACACTTTTACATTCAAGGGGGTGCACTTACAGATTGTAGATACCTTGGTGTAAAGAAATGTCACAAGCAATGAGAATTTATCATTGTACAAAAATTTCAGAATGGTAACTTTCGGTAACATCTGTTAACATGAGTTATTTTGGATGATGCCTGCTGGCCCATTTGTCATTAAATGTTTACAACAATGTAAAAGGGAAAACTTAAAAGGAAAACTGATGTTTTCAAATGATGCAAAAAAAGTTACAAGGTTTTATTAACACATTAACAAAGTTTTCTAAAAACACAAATGCATATTTTTTCCCCACATCATGTCTCATTAAGTGCCATTCCCCTGCAGCAGCTCAGATCCAAATGCTTCTTTGATGGGGTCTCAGGTGAATTTGCATCAGTGCTTGTATAATTACCCAGGTGGTTGCTGTGAATGCAGGGCCAGCAGAGAAATCACTGTGCATAAAGCTGGACGCAGCTGGTGTATCCCTTCAGCTGGGATGTGGTTTGGCTGGAAAAGGCCTGGGAGCACATAGAATGCGTGTTTTCCCGTTTGTTGAGGCTACCCTCTCCCTTAATTAGTGTGGATGTGCCTGAGTGCCATGTGCTTGATAACCCTGCTAGGTTCCTTTTGGTGAATACACCTTTTTCTTACATGTTATTGAATTATTTTTCAATCATAGCCCATATACTGATCAGCAACAACCTTAAAAACACTGACAGGTGAGGTGAATTATATTATTTTCTCTATTGATTACAATGGGACCTGTCAAGAGGTAGGATATATTAGGCAGCAACTAAATAGTCAGTTCTTAAAATTGATCAAGAGAAAATATGGGTAATTAATCGGATTTGACTTTTTTACTTTTGTAGTTTAGCTTATAATGAGTTTAAACTACAATTGTCTACTAAGGATTTTGCTCTGACTTCAGAGGCTTGGGGTTTGACTTGGACACA
The DNA here is from genome assembly GCA_037974385.1 of Arnoldichthys spilopterus. Taxonomy (NCBI): domain Eukaryota; kingdom Metazoa; phylum Chordata; class Actinopteri; order Characiformes; family Lepidarchidae; genus Arnoldichthys; species Arnoldichthys spilopterus. The sequence goes on from JBBPDA010000126.1 coordinate 23,083,606, forward strand.
AAGACACCAGAGACTCAAAATTCAACACAGACTCAAACCTCAGAGACCTGAGACTCATTTCTGACTCCAGAGACTTGACTCAGACTTGCATAAATCAATTTGTGATCATCTCTGAGCTAAACCCAGTGGACAAATTTCTCAGAGCATGGCTCTGCCAATGCAGCCCTGTGGCACAGCAAGTTCTCCAACAGTGACACCAACTCCTATGCCTAACAGGAAGTAAACAGTTAGTTCTTCGAGTTGATGATAGGATTTGAGAGACTTTGACAAAGGGTGAATATATATATATATATATACACACACAAACATATACACACATACAGTATATGGTGAACAAATAGAGGACAGATCTACCTAATGAAGCAATTAAAGAAGAAACCCTATCATCCTGTATTTTCCACACAATAAATTATTGGAATGTATTTGTATATTTTTCAACCATGAGTGATGCAGACTTAACTTCTTCAAAATATAAACTGAATGTAAATGTAATTTTTGCAACTTACAATGTAATACACTTATTACTGTCATTTTTCTACACAGTTTAAATGACAGTAATGTGTATAGACTTGTAAGGGTTAATGCAGCTGGCTGAGTTCGCCTAGCGTAATGCTGACAGCAGCGGAGTGGAGGAGAGGGCAACAGGAGGTGACCGTTCCCTCGGGTTACTCAAACCCCCCAGAGTGCCAGAATGAGCTGTTCCACTCACTGCTGGATACCTGACAACAGGCCTTCATAAATTACCAAATGAAGATTGATAATCCCAGTGTTACTCTCAGGGTGAACACACAGCAACATGCTTTAACAGGGAAAACGAAGCAGAATCACTGTCATCCACAGTCTCAGCTGGTTGTTATTTGTCACCTAGAAAAATGCTCTTGTCATTTAGAGTTTATAAGAAAAGCAACTCTTTAGCTTTTTTATGTGATCTAATTCATCTGCATTCACTGGTCACTATGAATTTAGGAAGGAAGAGGCCAAGTATAATGGTGAGGTATTTAATAAAGCTTGAATGAGTGATGTGCAGGTGGAGAGGAAGTTGCTTCATTGCTGATGTCAGCAGAAGATTCAGAAGCGCTCATAGAAACAACACTGCAGAGAAATCCAGGCACAAAGAAGAGGCAACAAAGAAAAGTGGTAGTATTAGGAGAGCTTGGTATACTGTAACACACACACACATACACACACACACACACACGTTTGTATAGCTATACTTGTGAGGTTTTTCTATTGACTTGTGTAATACTGTATCTCAGTAACATTACACCTACACCTAACCCTAAAAACAATATTTCTGCACTTTTAACTTGAATGTCTGGCGAAATCAGCTTGTTTCATAGTGAGGACCATCAAAATGTCCTCACTAGCACGGATTTTCCTTTAATTCCTATCCTTATGAGCACTATACAGCATATACAAGGGCACACACACACACACACACACACACACACATACTTTCTTAGACATATAACACCATCTATCAGTATATCAGTATTTTTATCCAAATCTGGTGGTAGATATTGAGTAAACTTCTCAAATTACTTCGTTTCTATTTCCTTTTTATTTGGTTTTTGTTGTAGAATAGGGGCAATGCTCAACAAAACAAGGGTATTAAAAGACAGACATATTATATAAAAAATATAATAATTACAGTAAACATAAAACATAACTAAATATTTAATTAATAACAGAATTTGCAAGCAGTATAAAAGTCAGAGTTTATTCCATTCACAGCACATAGTGATGTCAAGCACAAATACAAAATGTACTTGTTGTGAGGCAGTCACAGTTGTGTGTATATTAATTATTCAAGAACATGGCTTAGCCAATCATATTTTAAGACCAGAGCTACCAATTTTATAAGTTTAGAAATTCCAACGTTTAAACTGAAATTTTGCTTGTATTTGTGCACGTTTTCTGAAAACTTGTGGATATGGATGAAATGGAGCAGTACCATCACAAATCATGGGGACAGTGTAGCCAGTAGTTCAGGAGAAATAAGACTAATACAATTTAAAAGTGGCAGAACTTTTTCAGGAGAACTTATGCGAGTTAGTAAGAAATTGTAATCACCATAATGTTACATCATGTAGGTAGAGGGACAAACAAGTACATCCATCTCCACTGTCGCCATGCTTGTTGTAGCCAGAAACTTTAGACTATGCCTTTTAATGGATGTACAGTTTAACACTCATGCCAGTCTAAACTATGTATGGAAGTAGGTGGACAGTGAGGGTTTATTTTCATAGGCAAAGAAAGCATAAATGAGCCTTTGAACATATGTAAGTGATCAGGCCAGATGTGAAAAAAGTCAAGAAACTCAAAAAGCCATTTTTTTTGTCATTTGCCAGAAAACTACCTAGAACTTTATTAATAAAGACATGTTAAAATGCAACACAAACATTTATTCCTTTAAAAGTAACAGTATGTCTGTTACTCTCAGACAGCACTATCAACATTTTCAGCTGCACATTATTTGTTCAACTGCACATTTCCATACTGCATCATTCACCAATGTTCTGGTCAAGAAGTCCTTTTTTGTAGGAAAACAAAATAAACTCTCCATAAGGGAACTGCCAAAAGAAATGCACAACAAAGAGGGTGCAAACAAACCACTGCAAAGTCACAGCATGACATAAAATAAAACTCTTCATATCAGTTTCTGCCCTGTAGCCTGTAGAAGGTTTGTGAGGGGGATAAACAAAAAAGTTTAAGCGCTCTGCCTTTCCCTGGTTGCCTGTGGCCATGTTAAATTTGGGACAGTTATGCGCGAGAGATTGATGCTGGCCTATTTGACGCATTACAAATGTCTGCAGGGATTCCCACTGTCCTCTGTCTTTAAAATCTCTGCATCAGCACGTAATGGCCGCAACCACATGCATGCATTCACGTGCGCATACACACACACACACCAGGGAAGGTTATCGACTTGTGAAATCGCATTCAGGACAGCCTTTTATTTTTCCCAGACTATAACCTTGCCTCGTAAGTTGCTTACTCAACAGAGCCTATTATGAGTGGCTGTTACTCTTTCGCTCTGGAAAGGTCAGCACGGTACTACAGACTGCCTTTTCAATAGTAGCACTCACTTCATTATTAGCTCACTATTACTGTAAGCTGATTCACAAACTGGCATGGCAGGCAGTTTTAGGGGGAATTTTTTAGGGGGTGGGGTGGATGAGGAGGTTCTGGGGTTGCTCACAACAACCTCTGTAGTGCTCAGAAAGTGGAACGAGGCAACATCCAGCATCCCTAACATTTCCTCGTCATGGCCTGCACAGCTAAATTGGCAGTGGGCAGCCAGAGAATCCAGCGGTTTCAGAGAAAAAGAGAAAGAGAGAGAGAGTGGGGAGAAAGAGAGAAAGACAAACAGAAGTTGAATGATGAAGAAAGCAATAAAGAAATAATGAGATACAAAGAAGAAAGAGAGAGAGAGAGAGAGAGAGAGAGAGAGAGAGAGAGAAAGAGAGAGAGAGAGAGAGAGAGAGAGAGAGATGGAAGACAGAAGTAAGGGTAAAAGGGGCGGGGAAAGAAAAGATAGAGTGAAGAGATAGAGGATAAAAAGAGCTACAGAAAGAAGAAACGAGACAGAAGGAGGGAGAAATGCAGGCGGAGCAAGAAATGTAGAGCCCTTTACAGACAGACACACAAGGATGACTTTGGGGGCCTGTCAGAAAACGATGGGGAAAAAAGTCAAATATAGCTGACTGATGCTTTACTCCGTCAGCTGGCCCAAATGCCAGATAGCATGTAAATCACAATCGGCTGACCGTTTCCCCTCGCTTCTCCTGGCTACTTGTCAGTTTCCCGCCGTCCATCTCCGCTGCACGATTTGGACAATTGTCTCGGAGTGAGGGAGCATGCGAGATTGATGTTTATTCAAAGTGCCTTGCACCAATGGCCAGCCAACATATTTCAGTAACGGAGCCATCAAGATGGACACTTCACTATTTCTCTCACCGGAGTGTTTAATACGTTGTATGGGTGGAAAGAGGAAAAGGCTTGAAGGCTTGTATCATTTATCTAAGCCATATTTTAAAAAGTGTTGCCAGAGAAGTTTAGTAAGTTCAAATAACGAATGGCTCAGGATATCTTCATTTCCTTTGGGAGTGCTAGTATCCTGCTAAGGTGAATTTTTACATGTTCATTTTTAATATGCCTTCAAGGCCAATCATTTATACCACATCATCATAGACGATGTGCTACCCACTTAAAAATAAAGCCACAGAAAAAACCTGTTGGCAACAATGTGCTGACCTACTCAATATGGCGTGCCACATTAATCCATTCTTGGGGCCTTTATAGTGTTAAAACTATACATGCTTCCTTTTGGCCAAATTCTAAATCTCAGTTCAGTTATATAAAGATGAGACAGAAATAGTTCTGTTTGGGAACAAAGAAGAAAGGGAGTGAGGGAATCCTCAGGATTTAATCCAAAGTCTTACTTATTGTTTATAAGTTAATCAATGGTTTAGGCCCTTAATATAGCTGTATAATGTTTGACAAATATCAGCCTAGGTCACTTATTTCAGCAGGAGCTTGTCACCCAGCTTTGATGCCTTGATCTGAAACTAAACAGGATGAAATGACATTTAGTCATTTTGCTGCCAATTTTTGCAACTTTAAAAGAAATAATTAGTAGACTTGAACAAAAATCATGTACTTTTTTTTCTATATTTACTTTGAACTTATTTTAATTGATCTTTATATTGATTTTACCTATATTGATTTTATGGTTTACTTTTAATACTTACTTTTCTTTTTTATTCATTTATGCCTTCATGATCTGCTTAAAGCATGCTGAATTACCTTTGTTTGCGATCATGCACTATAAAAATAAATTATCTTACCTTGCCTTGCCTGTCCAAACTCTTTTTTTGGAATTCCATACTGTCAAGCCCTACAGAATACTAGCAAAATCCTTTTTAGCACAACTCAAAACCTACACACTATGTGTACAAATTCCTATATATAGAGTGGGCTATTTTTTTTCAAGTGTACATACAGTGGAGGAAATAATTATTTGACCCCGCGATTTTGTAAGTTTGTCCAATGACAAACAAATGAAAAGTCTCAGAACAGTATCATTTTAATGGTAGGTTTATTTAACAGTGACAATTAGTACATCAAAAGGAAAATTGAAAAAATAACTTTAAATAAAAGATAGAAACTGATTTGCATTTCATTGAGTGAAATAAGTTTTGAACCCCTACCAACCATTAAGAGTTCTGGCTCCCACAGAGTGGTTAAACACTCCTACAATTAGTCACCCTCATTAAAGACACCTGTCTTAACTAGTCACCTGTATAAAAGACACCTGTCCACAGAATCAATC
>JBBPDA010000126.1:23136979-23148646 GCA_037974385.1 Arnoldichthys spilopterus
CAGAGCGATAGGCATCTTTTAAAGTGGTATAACAGTGGTCCAGTGTAATGTTGTCCCTGGTGGGGCAATTAATATGCTGTCTATATTTAGGACGTTCGTGGTTTAGATTTGCTCTGTTAAAATCCTCAAGAACAATAAGAAATGAATCGGGTCAGCCAGCGCGCACAGTGCGTTGTTCACGTTGGCCGTTGGCCTGCGGAGGGACATAAACTCCACACAGAATAAATAAAGAAAACTCCAGAGAAGCATAAAATGGTTTGCAGTTAATGAAAAAAGTTTCCAGGTTTGGGCTACAGAATTTCTCTAACATTGTGACATCAGTACACCAACCTTCGTTAATGTAGAAACAGATTCCCCCTCCTTTTGATTTCCCAGAAAACTCCGTTACGTGGTCCACGTGGTGAAGTCGGAAGCCCGGCAGATTTAAAGCAGCGCCTGGGGTTTGTTCACTAAGCCATGATTCAGTAAAGCAAATGGCGGCCGAACGTGCAAAGTTACGTAACGTAAAGTATACGCCCTCTTGTGGTTTCACGTGTCTGTTTTGTTCTAGTCCTCGTGTTCTGTCCAGCCATGCCCTAGCCCCACCTTACACCTGCTCCTCATTCCCCGTCTCCTTCCTGTGTTCAGCTGTCCCTCGTCAGCGTGTAGTATTTAAACCCCATGTTTTGAGCAGTCCCTTGTCGGTCATCTGTTGTTCCTACCCTGCTGTGACCTGTCCCCTTTTCATGTTCGTGCACTGTATATTCTGCCTGCTATCCTTGTTTGATTTCTAGTTTATTGTTTCTCAGTGTTTTGTTTGTTGTTTTTATTTAAATAAATACCTTTTTCATTTAAGACCGGTTAAGCTTGCGCATACTTCCATTTATCACCAAAGAAACGTGACAGATCTTCACCGAGTAACACACTAATTTTAATTTAATGAAAAGTTGTCTTTTTGCATTAAAAAGCCCTCTTCTTTATTATATTTTCCCAATCATTTTGTCCTTTGTTGACATCAAAACAAAATGAAAAAGCTTGTGAAACTTGTCAGAATTGTCAGAGTTGTAATTTTACAATGTAATGATATATAAGAATTTAAAAATACCAGATGCTCTTTACATTGTGAAAATCTTTTTTAGAAGAAGAATGGACTGCCATAAGTGGTTCAATATTACTTGGAAATAAAAACTGTACATTATTTCATTATTTGTTAAGTTCATTTTTTCCTTCTCTTGTAAAGTTTTTATTTTGATAAGTTAGAAGATTTTGTTCTGACAGTGACAATATATCTTTCATTTCAATAGTAGAGCAAAACTAAACTAAATGTCTTTCCAGGGTTTAATTTAACATTTCTGTTTGGAAATACATTTATACATCAACTTCACCATTTGTATTTTTTAGAAAGAAATTTCAGCCATTTATGTAAAAAAAGCCTTTAAATGAAAATATCTTCAGGATTATTAAACTTGAGGATGTGATTTACACCTGTTGTCACGAATCAGGGGTGATAGGAAGTAAGAGCGAGTTAGAGCCCTCTCTGATTTATTCTTAAATAAACAAACAAACACTAAATAACAAAACAGACTAAGAAAACCAAAACACAGATGAACAGAAGGACTAACTGAAACTCACGAATGGTGCTAACAAGCAGGGTATTCCAAGACAAGGCAAGATACATTCAGGAACCACCCAACGATCCACATTCAACAATAACCCACCAAGACTAAGACAAACACAGGGGTATATATGGGGAACATGAAACAAGGAACACCTGACAGGAAACGAGGAACAGCTGATGAGGGCGGAGACAAGGCGGGGCTAAGAACACATGACAAAAATCACATAGAACAGATTAATCGAACACAGGGACAAGGACAAGATAAACCAGACTACAATTCTTACACCTGTGATGTATGTTAATCAGGAGAAAACAACTCTGAAATTAACTGCATCATTAATGCAGAACTGTGTGGACTCTTTCATGGAGATTAAGCTGGAGAACAGAAACTTTGACCCTTGGATGTGAAGCATTTTTTCATTACAGCGGATAAGACATTGCTGAGAATACAGTAAAAACCTTCTGCCATTGGTGTATGTCTGTATGAGTGTGGTGTGAGAAAGATAACTTTTCAGGTATGTGTGTGCATGAGTGAGAGAGAGAGAGAGAGAGAGAGAGAGAGAGACTGCAGTTTCATTTTTCAGACCATCTGGGGTCACTAATAAGAAGATGTTTATGCAGAATGTGCCAGAATCCCTGTGTCTTTTCCTCTCTTTTTCACCGCTCTGTTTTCAATTATTTACAGTTTTGAGAAGTAGAAAGAGAAAAAAATAAGGAGAAATAAGTAGTCAAGCTTTTGGACATTCGATGGCGTGCTGCACTTTTCTCTGAAACATCATGCATATTTAAAGTTAATAAAGCCTATTCCTTACCTTTTATCCAGGGGTTCTTAATGCTGCACATAGAGAGAGGAAGAGAGAGAGATAGAGAGAGAAAGAGAGAGAGAGAGAGATCTGAACATCATAGAGCCTTGTGGAGGCATCCACAAGCCCTTCAGTTGAGCTGAACTGAGCCAGTGCAGGGCCCTCGGCAAAGGCAAAACACACTCACACTCACACACAAAGACCATCACACTAATCGAGGAAGAAAGAAAGAAAATAATTACCACATGTATCACAACTAAATGGCCACATTCAAAACAATTAATAGAAGAAACAATCCACCAGATTATTATCTATAAATCTAGAAGTGCTTAATACAATTAAAAAACAGTAGTTGGAGCCATGCTAAGGGTAAATTGTATCTATACTTCTGCCCATTTCTAAAAAATATTCTTACAAATTAAGGTTTCAAGAAGGATCCCTTAAAACACTTGTGATAATACAATGTTATTTTTTTAAACAAGTATTGTTGTAAGTGGGCTGCACATGATTTGAACTTAAGGTAAGTGAGTAAAAGCAACAAAGGCCCTTTAGTGGCACAATTAAAGATTAAAAACTATTAAAAAAATGGTCATATTTTCCACACTACGTCTTTTATGCGAGCCACACTGACCTTGAAGATGCAGTTCAAAATAAAAGAAACAAATATCAACAAAATGTGTTGCTTGACAAATTTACTATATTAGGGGTGAAGATAACACATGAAAAAATGTTTTTTGTTGCTTTAATAAGTTATTTTTTCAGTTTTTAAATGTCAGACAAAAAGTTATTCATACTTAAAGAGCACAGAAATATATTTAGTTATGGCAAAAAGACACAAAAAACAATCATAATACATTTCAATAAAATAGTTATGTAGAAAGTAAATGCCAATGTCAGTTTTTATTAGTTGCATGCTATTTATATGTTGTTTTATATTTATATGTTATTTTTATTGATTAATTTTTATAATATATGTGTGCAATCAGAAAAGTCAAAAAGCATTTTTCCAGACTCCTGCCTTCAACAGACTGCAGATGACAGGCCATTCACACCACACTATTATTAAGTGATCAGTGCTTATGGATGCATATGCATTAGTTTGCTTGGCCTAAAATGTGTGTGTGGTGACTGGTCAAGCAAGGGGCATCTGAGCTCAACAAAAGGCAGGCTGGATTTGGCGAGCAGCCTCACTCGGCCGCTTTAAAATCACGGACAGCGCGGCAGGATTCTGACACGCTTCTATGGCTTTATCTGTGGGCCTGCTTTTATCCAGACGGCTGCTGTTTATGCATATCCACTGGATACCCCGGCTCTGCTGCAACCCCTGGCTCAGGCTCAAGGCCTCTCCAAACCCTCAGCTTTCCAAGAGAGCCTCCTTTCACTCTTGCTTTAATTGATTCTGCTGGGGCGTCAAAAAAAAAAAAAAAGCGAAATACATATCTCATCATTTATTTAGTCTCTCTTTGATATAGCTGATATTTAAGAAGGGTTAATATGTATAGGGCTAATCTCAAGGGTGAGTTTAAAATTTCATGGAAGGGAAAAATAATAATAAAGAGAAAAAAGAAGAAAAAGAGAAATTACAAGTTAGACAGAGACTAGTTTTTAGAAGTCTGTTTTTAGATTTTGTTCAATGTGCAAGTCACTAAATTAACTACAAATGCAACTCGTAAACTAATGACTTTTAAATGATTTTCCTAAGTAACTAACTAACTAACTAAATAAATAAATGTAAATTTCCCACTTGTGGGACTAATAAAGGTTCTCTTATCTTATCTTATCTTAAATAAATGGGAGATACCATTACTGAGTAAAAGATTACAATCTTGAGTAAAATTACAATGGCAATTGAATTCCAAACCTTACTATCATAGCTTATATTAGAGGTTCATTCACTTAACCCCTTTATTTAGCAAGTGTGAAATGAGGGGAGACCAGCTGAAAAGAGGGAAGAGAAGAGAAGAGAAGAGAAGAGAAGAGAAGAGAAGAGAAAAAAAGAGGAAAGAAGAGAAGAGAAAAGAAGAGAAAAGATGAAAAGAGGAAACTGGAAAGAAGAGAAGAGACTGGGAGAAAAGAGATTGGGAAAGAAGAGAAGAGAAGAGAAGAGAAGAGAAGAGAAGAGAAGAGAAGAGAAGAGAAGAAAAGAGAAGCGAAGAGAAAAGAAGAGAAAAGAAGAGAAAAGATGAGAAGAGGAAACTGGGAGAGAAGAGAAGAGAAGAGAAGAGAAGAGAGGAGAAGAGAAGAGAAGAAAAGAGAAGAGAAAAGAAGAGAAGATAAGAGAAGAGAAGAGAAGAGAAGAGAAGAGAAGAGAAGAGAAGAGGATGTCCGTTTCAGTGCAGTGGAGACCAGAGCAGAGTGCAGAGAAAGGCACTGGGCCTCTGCTCCCAGCATATTCATAAATCAGCTCTTTCAGGAGCTGTCAGCCATTCCATAATGAGGGTTATTATTCAGGCAGGGTGTCAAAGCTACTATCAGAGGACCGTCTCTGGAAGCCCCTCTCACTCTGCTCCTTGTTAAATAAACAGCGGCGTACACAAAATGGCAAACAAGACGCGGGTCAACCTGATACAGAGCAGGGCCATGTGGGCCTCTAGAGTAATTTACCCTCCGGGAATAACCCACAACTGGGGAGATGGATGATATCAGGACCTCTGAAAAGATTAATGAAGAGAAAAGACAAAAAAGAGAAAGAAGTCAGAGAAGTGGAGACTTTGAGAGGTAGATGGAAGATAAGGAAGATATACTGTTATATATATATATATATATATATATATATATAGAATACGATGAAGCTGACTATGGTAATGAACCTCATCATTAACTTAGGTTAATAGATCACACAGGTTAAAAGATTTAAGTTCTGATAACTGCAATACCTCACTAATGGGTTTAGTTAGTTTACTTTTGAACACATTTAACTTAGAAAATAAAATAATTGTTTCAATAAAAAGTCTGGAATTATTTTACTCTGAATTGTACTATTTACATACGAATCACCGTGATGTAAATCCATCCATCCATCCATTTTCTAAACCACTTCTTCCATTTCGGGTTGTGAGGAAGCTATAACCAATCTCAGCTGACTACAGGCCCAAGGCTTAAAACTCAGGACAGGAGGCCAACCCAGCGCACTGCAACTTAGACAGACAACCATTCACACACACACACTTACACATATGGGCAGTTTAGAGTATCCAATCAACCTACTGCAAGCCTTTGGACAGTGGTAGGATATCAAAGCACCCACAGGAAACCCATGTGAACACGGGGGGAGTTTGCAAAATCCAAACAGCACCCCTGGCCAAGCCAGAGATTGAACCTAGGACCTTCTTGCTGTGAGGCGACAGTGCTCACCACTGCAACCCTGATGAAAAATATCCTTCTCTATATATACAAAAGGAAAAAAGAACTTATACAATAATCGTGGTCATCAAAATCAAATATCATATTACCATTTGCAAAGAATTCTCATATCACTTTAATTTGGCCTCTTATTGATAATAGTGTAATATTAACACTTTTGGAATGTATTCCATCAAAAATTCATCCTCCTTATTGCTGTGTTAATATCTGACAGTGCCCTCAGAGCTGAGGCTGGGATTAATTTTGAATAGTGAGGAGAGCAGAGGACACAGCGAGGGTGAGGAGCGAGCTGGATCACAAATGAAAGAACAAACCTCCGTTTAACACCAGAGCATTCAACATTCCACAGGCTAAAAGGTAGCTGAACCCCCCACACACACATCTGAACATGGAATCTGAATACAATATTTAAAAGTAACTGGCTCAATTACTTCGCTGAAATGGCAGCTTAACTAATATGCTCTTGTGTTTAATTAAGAAAGCAATACAACCAATATAAAAAGATGAGAAACAGCACGTATTACAAAATGTTTTAATCACCACATGAATCAGCATTTCCACAAGCTACAAACTTTTATTTCCAAATACCCAGAGACTAAAGAAGCCTTCCAGATGCACCACATTTACCAAAAGTTTAACCCTTTAGTGTTCTGATCAGTTATTTGGTCGAGGTCATTTTAAGTCTGTATATCTTACTAAAACCTGCACTGAGCAAACTAACTGTTCCATTTCTACCACTTGGTTTAAGTCATTTAATGGTCAAAAAATAAACTGGAATTCACTGTGTCTTAAATTAGTAGACCTTGTCAGTGAGCTTCCATACAGGACTTTAGACAAAGGCATCTTTGTTACAGGTGGGCACACATTTTATGAAACTCTCACAGAATTTTTAAGAAGATCCAAGAAGTTTATTTGATTTTTACTAATTTGTTTATGTTTTCAGATTTTTGTGATGAAAAGAAATTTTGACTGTTTTATAGAGGCCTATATTTAACAAAAATGATGGGGTTGCTTAAAAAATATAGTTTATAAAAATTTTTTTATAACAAAATGTAAAATTAAAAATGGATGAAAAACAATAATTGTTATAATTGTCCCAAATCAATACATAATTCAAATATTTTTTTCATTGCTTGTTTAGGGTTAATTATCACAGAAAGAAAGACTTTGAATACACATATAGCATTCAAAAAGGATTCTTAGAAGCGATGCTAGAGAAGAACCACTTTTCCTTCCCTAATGAACTGGTTCTCAAACTGGAGGCGGTACTAAGGGGTCCGTGGGAAAAAAGATTTAGAAATTCAGTCGCTCTTATAAGATTTTTTTTTTTTACCTGTTTTTAATCTGCGTTGGCCATCTCTAAAAAGTTCCTGTTTAAAAAATGGTACATTACAGACATTAAAATGTAATTTATGTGCTAATCAATTATAACTGACGGCCATCCTACACCCACTTTCAAATAAGGAAGGTGGGTTTGGGGGGGTGGGGGGTAGGGTAGGCCTAGTGGCACTTAATATTCACAAAGAGTGCCTTAGGCTAAAAAGATGGTATATGGTAGATAGCAGACGGTTCTTTTAAGAAGCATTTTTGAAAATTAGTGTGAAGAACCATTTTGAAGCCCAAAGAACCCCCACAACCAATTAGGGATTATTGTCCTTGACCTCCAATGTGCAAGCCAAAGAAGCATTTCCTTTTTACATATCCAGTCTAGCTTAGTCAACATAAATACAGAAGCATAACCCTCCCTCTGTGTTAAAGAAGCTCTAATAAAAATCATGATATTTAGTTGGCCTCCTGGGTGGTGAAATCAATGACTTCATATGGTGAGTAGATGAGTGAGATGTATCACTATGTCACAAGCCATTTCTCAAGCTGCCATAATTACTGTAGCCAGAGGAGTCATCATCACAGGGTCCAATTCAAGGACAAAGCAGGCTTCCCTTGCTCTTTTTTCAGTTTAAATAGGAGAGAATTAAAAAAAAATAGTCCAAACAGTGAGGAGGAGCACTCATCCTAGTCATTGATTTTCATCTCACCTACCTGAAGGCAACAGATTAATCTTTTACATCTGTGAGTTTCAGACAGGCCTTCATGCTGTGCAAAGGCACATGGAAAAAATAAAAAGAGAAAAAAAAGAAAAGAAAATTCACCAGCTTGCCCAACTCCAATTAATGATTTTGTCATTTCAACGCAGGGGTGCCGCTTCATGTTTGTCAAAGTACTTTTGAGCATCACTGCCGTGGTAATTTGCGCCATCTGTTCGGAAGGAGGCGGAAAGGAGAGCAATACAATGCGCTCGAGTCGAGGTGAGTGGCTTAGCCATGTCTGGAGGACATGAAGAGAACATATGTTGTCTTCCAGCCTGCGGGCTGACATTGAAGATGAGGAAAGACAGTGTTTCAAGGCAAATGTTGTCCCTAAAGAAAGACTGCCAGAACCTATATGGCTCAGAGTATTGACAAGTCTCCTGTGGACATGGCCGCACACACAGGTTTACACACAGTAATAGGCAGTGCCACTCTTGCTGTCCTGCACACACTGCAAGGAGAAGGACAGGAGTCTCCCAAACAGCCTGGCAAAAGTCAGGCTGGCCTGGAGAGACCGCATGATCTGATGACAGACAGACAGCAAAGACTGCGGATTCCACTGAATAGCATGAAAAACACAGGAACCATCAGACTGTTCTTGAAACTGTCATGATAATTTCCATGTTTGCTCTAGTCTTATACGAGGTGCTTGTTTATTCACTAAGAAACAAGGAGATATAATTGTGCTGCTGTGGTGAAGCCAGACCACATCTTGACATGACTCTGGGCTAATGATGGATGATAGCGAGATAGACTGCTGCCATTGGAGACTGCCGAGCCAGAACAGAACCGCCAATGATGAATAACGACTCAGAAGCCCCTCTTTTCCCCACAGGAGACGCAACTCCAACACAAAGGCAAGAAAGTTGACAACCCACTTCAGAACTGGAGCCACTCCATCAGGCTAAACAGTGGAAAAGCTTCAGAAATAGCCACACTCCTAGCAACTCCAGCTACCTACAAAGCAAGTATGCCAGTTAAGGGTAGTTACATTACCCCAGTACATTGCTTTAAAGCATCCATGCTACTTTGAAGTCAAGTGGTATAATAGATTTAATAAAATTTTTTCATTTAAATAATCCATTTTTTATTTATTTATCCATTTGTGAATGAACTGTAAATGGGCATTCCGAAATAATAACATATTGTACCTGGAATGTAGTATTTCTAGAGTGTTTCCTTCAGTAATGAGTACTAGCTTGAGCTGCTGCTGTTGAGAATCTGAAACCAGAAATCCACTAATTAAGCTACCACTCGATGTTCATGAGTTGTGTTTTACATTTATTTATTCATTTGGCTGACGCTTTTATCCAATGCGACTTCTATGACATGGAGCAGTGTAGTGGGACGGTACCTTGCTCAAGAGTACCTCAATAGTGCCTGGGCTGGGACTTGAACCTGCGACCTTCAAGTCCCACTGCCTTAAAATTTTCTGACATTGATAACATTTACATTTGAGTGTTTTAGGACTTCCAGAAGGCCTACAGTAATGTTTTCCCTTTGGAAACATGTTTGAGAATTTAACCCTATTGTCTCCAAGTAAAACTTAATAATGAAATGGGTGGTGCTTCAGTTGTTTTGTTTTAAATACAAAAAAAAATCTACTGAATAAACAAAACAAAAAATAACATTACATATTGCTTATTTTTTTAGAAATATTGAGATCTCTGGTGAAACACAAGGAGGCCCTAAGGGTTCTCCTCAGTGTATTTGCTTTCTTTTATATTATCTTTAACAAAGTCTTGTGGTTTAACCTCACCTCTGTAGACACATCAATATAGACTGTGCCAACACAATTTATCATGGTTGTATAATTTTAGTATCATTTTGTGGCATGTTATGATATGATATAATATTTTGATATATGACATACTTGCAAAACAGTAATGCCACATACAAAAGGAATGATGTAACTTTAAAAATTTAATATTTGCAAAAACAAGTGATTGAAGAGGTAAGAAACAACTGACTAAAATTAAATGCATAAAAAAATGATAATAATATAGATGGCAGGCATCATAATAAAGACTTCTACAGACTTTCTACTTCAGATTCAGCAGTCTGATTCCATTTGCAAAACTGCAACAATTGGTATCCTCAGTTCCCAAAAGATTAAAAAGTGTACTTAAAAGGAAAGGTGTTTTACCTTAGTAGATTTGTCATTTCATATTTACAAAATATTTTCAGGTTGTTCAGTGAAAACACTGGAAATCACTTTGTACTTTAAATAAAGTTTTGAAACAGTTTACAAATCACAAATTTTCGTTTTAATTGCATTTTTCCAAATTTCCTAACTTCTTCAGAAATTGGGTTTGTAATTTGTAATGTTAATTTAATATGATTATGGTAACACAATCACCAGTCGAAACAGCATCATAAAAGTCAACCTGCTCTGTTTTTCACCTGCACCACAAAAAAAGAAAAATGCTCATCAGGGAGACCAGCACTCCAGCAAGAGGAAAAGAAGCCCCAAGGCTTTCAGGGGAAAGAACAGAATAAAAGAAAAAAAAAGAGAAGAAAAGAAAAAAAACATAACAAGTGGCACATAGGCAAATTAACTCTGACTTCTCGACAAGGAGCACACGTTGACAAGGGAGAGCATTGATCTGATTTGCTGACACCAGCAAAGGAAGACGGAGACAAAACAAATCTAATCATCTTTTCCATCAAGAGGAAATCGCTGCCATTTTCCCCCTTGTACAAAGACCCCCTCAGCTTGAATCAATCGCTAACAAACTTGATTCTCATGCTGGAGCATGGCGGGAATAAACAGCAGCATTCAGTTTAATTCAGCTCCATGCTCTGGGAGAGGACAGCTTTCATCTATCAAAATCAAGTGTCGAGAGCGCATCCACAACTGAACAAATAAACACATATACATTCAGACACAAATACACACAGACAAATATGCAAAGCCAGTGAATACAATATGTTTGTCTGACAAAATTAGCCAATAGTTTCAACTTTCTTGATTTATTAGAAATGCCAGAATGTCTAGCAGTGGCAATGTTGTACTGTAGAACATATTAAAAGAGCATCTCACAATTGAACTGTTTTCATACCCTCATAAGCTCTGTCCGAAATGCAATAAGTGCAACAGACAATGTCATTTACACTTTTGTTGGAGTTTGTTAAAAAGTTACTGTATGAGGTTATGTTACTGAGCTGCTTTAAGATACATTAGGTTTTAAGATTAAATTTTAATTTCTAAGCCATGTTCTACATTTTTTAAGAATGTGTAAAGTTTTTGATGTTTATTTTTAAATATTTGAAAAATTATTGACAAATTAAAAATGACACTTCTATTTGAAAACTGACAGCTGACAATGTAAAGGACTTAACAAAGCAACTGGACATTTTGTACATATCTTAACAAACAAAATGTGTATTTTGCAAATTCAAACAGATTAAGAATTTAATGCCTGCAACAAAGTTGAGATAGGTATAATTATCACTGTGTTATATTTTAATTACACTTTATAATTGTTTGGGATTTAAGGGAAATAATGACTTTTTGACAATCCTGATACAAGTCTTTAGCTGCTCAATATTCCATAGTCACTGTTGTCTGTTGCCTCTTCATGAGGACATTTGTGCCATACATTTTCTATAGGTGACCCCGATACAATGACACATGTTCACTTTTAAACTTGTCACTTGTATCAGTTTGGATGGTACATTTGGCATAGAGGACCTGACATCCATTTTCCCGAAATCAAGCTGAAAAAAGGACTCATCTCATCAACCAGAGGAGGATGGGTTCCCCCTTCTGAGCCTTGGTTCCTCCCAAGGTTTCTTCCTACTGCTAGGGAGTTTT
>JBBPDA010000126.1:23152391-23162524 GCA_037974385.1 Arnoldichthys spilopterus
GAGAGAGAGAGAGAGCGGGAGAGAGAGGGAGAGAGAGAGGGAGTGAAAGAGAGAGAGAGAGAGAGAGAGAGAGAGAGAGAGAGAGAACACTTATTGTCATATCCCATAGTTGCAGGTACAGCACTGCTGACAAGGAATGGGTCACTACAGTGACATTGTTGAATAATTAAAAACAAAAGAGATGAGGCAGAAAAGAAAGGAAAGAGTGAGAGTAGAAAAGTCAATGACAAACAGTAGAAAACATATATGGAAGAATACGCACTCCTTGTCATAGTGCTGCGCCATCAAAAGCAACATACTGCACAGTCTCCAAGTTACAGTATAGCACAAAGCTTCATTGACTGCTTACATCATCGCAATGCAACACACGCTCTCTCGCCATACATCTACTAACATTTGCATCTGCTCCTATATGAAATTACTGCACCATCTTTTCCTTCTGTGGCCGCCACTGGATATGAAACTAATTGTGGTTTGGAGATGGGGCCCAGTAAGCCCTCACTGCGAAAAACACAGGGCATTCAGTGTAAAACCGCACACTCGACCACCAAACAGAGTAAATTAGTTTCTTCATTAATAGCTGAGTGCCCCTAATTCCCCGAACAGTGCGAGTCACAAAAGCGCAGGCCGCTTGATCTGTTACTGCATTTCAGAAATGACTTAAGGAAGCAGTAAGCAAACAGAGGCAAAAAACGCAGCCCCTGATGAGCCAACGCCAGAATTGGTTTCACGCTCCAGCGCAGCCTTTAAGACAAAGCACCTCAGGAGATAATTATAGTGTCAAGCATCCACCGGGCTGGCCGCTGACGATTGGCCAATATTTAGCTTTAATTAAATCAAAGCAGAAATGTAATTTCTCTTGAGTGATCTTTACACAGAGAGTCAACTTTTAAAAACATAATGTGAGTGTTAATGCCTTTCCTTTTGTCCCTGCCACTCTAGCCATGGCTGCCTTTCACTCAGGCCTCAATATACACACACACAAACAGCTAGAGGTGGGTAGAGTAGGCCAAACTACACTCAAACTCAAATTTAAAAACATTTTTACATTGATCATCCATAATGTTAACAACACCTGCCTAATATTAAGTATGTCCCTTTATACTGCTGAAACAGCTCTGATTGTTGCGCCCTGTGTGCTCTGGCACCTTTCTATCAGAGTGAGCATTCATTTTTTAAACCACAGCAGCTCTTCGGTGGGATTCATTCAGCTATGACCTCAGTTCAGATCCTGTCACCAAGTACAACCTAATGAAATGAAGCACTAAAACAAAATAAGCAACTAAGCATGAAGGATGTAAGTGACTAACTGGTAGATTACAATATAGGATGTTTTTCCACTGCACAAAGTATCGGAACCTTTGACACTAAAAAACTGAATGTCTTTTCCACTGGCCACTAGTGCAATACTGAAGATGGCTTTGGTATCTGTTCAGGCTTGGTAACAAATATGACCTAATGATTCAGCCATTCCCAATCTTAGGAATGCCATGGGTCACTTTTTCACTCTGAAAATCTAAAGCCCACTCAGACCTTTAATTACAACTCGCATTAACACACCATTATTCTGTTAATTATTTTTCTCAATTACAAGGTAAGTTCCAGATCAAAAATAAGTACATTTGCTACATGTTTTAAATTCTTAAGTTTCATCTTAATGCAGATTTCAACATGTTCTAAGGCTGAAATAGACAACTTTTGAATGGCACACCAACAAGCCTTGGAGGGTGGAATGTTTGGTGATAATTATAAAGTAGGCTATTGATCTTGCTGCTTTAATATGTTGTGAAAGCTGCACTGTTTGACTGCCTTTTTCATTAGCCATCACTATCTGACTGTGTGTGTGTGTCTTCAGAGGCAGAGAATTAAAACAGCCTCCCTTCTCTGTTTGGACTGCCTGGATGGAGCTGGCCGAGAAAGGTCAATACAAAATTAATATGGGCATTAATATTCTTAATGCAAACCCGGCGCGCACACAGTCTTCGTTTTGACCGAGGTCCACACAGAGTCGAGCCTACAGCTCAGAGATGGCAGCAGAACACAACACACCTGACAGAGCCTGGAAAACGCTGGGTAACCTCACACACTGATGCACTTCATGAAGAAGAGCTGCTGCTTATCAGAGCAGTTTGGCAGTGGCGGTGGATGTGGATGTGCCTGTTTTTAATTGATTGTAAAACAGCAGGGAAAAGTGCTTCTGCAGCGAAAACATTCAGAGGTTGCCTGCATGCTAAGAGATTTAATTACGTTTATGATTTAAGGGGAGATTTGACTACGCAAATTCCTTTAAAGTAAACAGTGTTATATGTAAATAGCAAGGCATGAGATTCTTGCCGCTGAAAAGTGGAGCTAGCGAACTGAGATTACTCATTTAATCCGCTTCTATTGGGGATGCACCAATACAATAACCAATAATCTACATCGCACCCTGTCCGATATGCGTATCAATCACCACAGCTCCGACCTGGAAGGAAGAGAAATGGAAACTAATTTGCTAAAAACAAAAGCATGACCCAAAATCATCTTAACTGTTCCAGAATAGTGTATACATAATTATTCATTATTAACATTTTTTTACAGTTCACAGTCTTATATGATTTTGCATAATGTATCATTAGGCAAGAAACCATTTAGCTAGCATGACTATTATTAAACAAGGAATTTTTTACCTTGACCATGCTTACCTTTACTTTTAGTAAATTATACTGTAAAAAAATACAACACATAGTAGTGTAACCCATTAAGTAAATAACCCTGGTCAATTTAATGTTTTGAGATTATTGCTTTGTTAACCCAATTTGTACTGCCCCTTGGTGGCTATTTAATCCCTGTAACGAACACAATTGTCATTTAAAACAGTAGGATCCGTAATAAATCTACTAGATAAAACATCAAAACTTTAACATTACTTGATTCTCTGACCTCCAGAGCACATGCCTACTAAATTTGAATATTCTATGTGTTTTTGTTCTTTAATAATCTGTAAAATTTTCTTTTTACATAAACAAAGTGGCACTATTGCAGGCACGTCACAACAGGAACAATACATTTGTTATAAACATCACCCATGCAGCCACAGGTCAAACAACACAACAGAAAAATCTCATATCAACACAGAAACAGCACCAAACACTTTTTATCCACATAAAACAACAATAAAACAATAAACAAGCCTGTACTTACTTTAAGAAGTTCAAATTCAGGTTGTTTTTTAAGTTAAAACATTGCTAACTCTTTGACAATGTATTATAGATTATTATGTATTTCATATCTAAATGTTGGATCATGTCACTGATAAAATAAAAACTCAAAAGCAAGGTTAAAATATAAATTGCACTCAGAGCAAACTAACTGATTTATTGGTCGATAACCAATAATTCAAATTTTCCAAACAGATTTCACAGCAATTACTTATGGTGGTACAAGAAAGCGCCTGTTGACATTCGCTTCCCCCATGATAAAATGATGGCTTGGCAAAAGAATCCCCATCTGTGTGAATTTACCTGCTGTTATTTATGGGGTTCTTGTTTAAGAATGCAAACTGCAGATGCTGGTAATTAATCCACCACACAATTAGATATTGTTCCAATTCACAGCTGAGTGCAATTAACATGGAGGGGTTCCCATAGATCATGCTGGCAGTGCTGTAGTTTTAGCACAGAGAGCACTAATTCTAATCTTTAACCCGAGGCCGCTCAGGCAGGCCTCCTTTAATGATGCTCTAAATGTTGATGATGGAGAAATAATCCATTTTCCTTTAAAAAGATTTTCAGAGACTGATTAACACAACCATAGACCATATAATTGTATGTTATATGATTTCCTTCAAAGTGTAAACAGGGTTGACACTGAAGTGGTAGAAGCATTGGTGTGTGTGCATTTGCCATTCACTGCCAAACATTTGGGAACACTGTTGAAAATGTATTTTGTATATGACTGTATATACCTTTAGTTCATGTAAACTCAACATAATAAAATTTATACTGTATCTATCTAACTATATTTTTAAACTCTATATACAGATAAAGTCATCCAGATCTAGCAATATTTCTCTGTAGAAACTGATAAAAATACTGGGCAAAAATTCCAAACTCCACACATTTCATCTCCTTGTTGTGATGTCTGCACTCATCAGCAGTCAAACCTCTGAGCTGTTTAAACCTTAGACATTCAGTCAATGTAGTGATAACAGAAGCATGGTGTAATGTGATATTATTTTTTGAGTTCATAGCTTACTGAAACAAAACAAAAAAATCAGTCAAAAGTGTAAAAAGTGTGAAACTTTCAATCAATATTACACTTTTGTTTTTAACCAGAAGAAGAGATACTTTATCATGATTGATTTGAGCAGAACAAAAGGGCATCATTTATATTGTTGCTATTGTTTGTCATTTCTTCACATTGTAACAAACAGATAAAGGTGGAGGCACAGACTTGAAACTGTGATTTATAGAATGTAAATAAAATGTAAATAAAATTATGTATCTTATAATGGTATTTCAATGCAATTATATAATTTCTTAGCAAAGGGAAAGTAAAACTTCTCTAGGGATAAACTACCTTTGGGGCAAAGCCTACACTTTATTTCAAAGAAGACTTACTCTATACATCAAGGAAAATACTGATTAATTTGATGCTAAATTAAAAGTTTAATTTAAAAAATTTAAAGATTTCCAAAGGCAGTGTCTGTAAACTTCTGTTGTGTAGTTTTTGTTAAGCACTGTTTGTGGTAACTTAATATTAATAAAGGGTGATGCTTTGAGGAACAAAAAGACCAATATGTTCTTAAGCTGCTTTTCCATGCCATCCTCCTTGATTGAAGGTTAAGAGGAACCAAAAGGGCTTTTTTGGGGCATAGACATAAGGCATGTTTGTGATGGTAGGAGGTGCTCTGTATCTGAAAAAACTGGGAACTGGTCTGGCTCTGCTGGACTGCTCCATTACATCCCTTACCAGGGTGATGTTTCACAGACAGCACTGACCTCTACCATTTCCAAGCGTCAATCCAAGCCTGGTCTGCCTGCTTCCTTTGTAGATGCGCACATTTTTTTATTCTAAATCCGCTCTCATTACGGTTCCCCTCGGCCGGTCAGCGGGAAAAGCCTGGGCTGAAAGTTGAGGAGGTAATTGAGCGGATCTGGCCCTTCCGCTTTAGAGCGGCTAAGGAAGCTGCCGGCCCCCGCTCCCATTTGCCTAGATTCCAGATGCGGCGGCCATGCCCTGGCTGTCGGCCGGACTTCACTTGAGCATTCATGTCTGGGCAGTGGGCGCATGGCCTCATTATCAGCCAGCAGAAACTGTCAGAAGAGGGAAAAACGCCGGTGTAATGTAATCTGGACACTGGACTTTCCCCCCCCTTACTTAATGATGGCCTGACTCTTTCAATGCTCCCTTGCACTTCCCAGTCATGTCTCAAAGACACGCGCTGCAAGGCCGAAGAGCCCATTGCATAATATGATATTGATCTCCAGCCACAGGCAATTTCTAAAAGCGCCATTATCTTCAATAACCACAAGAACAAGGCAAACAATTGCATGGAAAAGACATAAATACATGTCACCAAAACGAACAACTCGATTCACTGTGCAAAGGCTAACATCTGTTTGCTAGTTAGACTTGGTTAATAAGCAAAATCATTAGAATTCCATCTAGTTTTAATTCCCTTTGCCTTCTGTTCTTTATTCGTTTGGGTAAAGGGGGAGTTACTGGTACCCTCAGGCAGAGGAAGCAATAATATGAGCCCTGGAGAGCCATTCACAGTGAGAAAAGAGGGAGAGAGAGGACTGGAGGAGGCTCCACAGCTCTCCACCTGGTTCGCCTGGGAGGCTAAACGGCGGAGATATCGCTTATTAAACCATCTGCCCGATGCTAATTAGATTATCGCAGATAAAGAGAAGGAGTTTTCTTTGTACATTTTAATGAGATAATGTGTCAGGCGATTGTGCACTGAAGATGGATGTAATCCGGTCGGTGGGAGTGTGCTCAGACAGTGGAAATTCAGGTGGAGGTATATGAGAAACGAACAGATGCGGGTCGGGAGTGATTAATAGTGCGTGGCCAACAACGTCTTGCTTGCATAAGGGGAATAAAAAACAAAAACAGTGCTACAGAACATCCCCTTCTGCCTATGAAAGTAAGATGCGTTCTTTATCATGGGCCTAAGAGACTTGTTAGTAGGGGTGGGCAATATGACAATATGATGTTATCACTATTATGATAAATTATGTCACAATAGAGTGTATCATATGCATCCTGAGCACTTCTAGAACAGCGAACAACGGCATGAATCATTAAACAACCAGACCAGTTATAGAGAATCTGTTAAAAGCAATGTATAGTAACTGCAAGAACTGCATGGTAACAAGTAAATGATTGGATGGCATAAACTGTATAAATGGTATAGCAGAGTTTCTACTGTATAGTAATGTATAGTAAATATGTCCAAACATAAAAATCTATAATTATCACAGTACATTTCAAATCATTATTTTTATTTTTAATGTTTTCATTCAGGGCGGCATGGTGGTGCAGTGGTTAGCACTGTCGCTTCACAGTGAGAAGTTCCTGGGTTCGATTCCCAGGTTGGCCACAGGTGCCTTTCTGTGCGGAGTTTGCAAGCTCTCCCCGTGATCGCGTGGGTTTCCTCCGGGTGCTCCGGTTTCCTCCCACTGTCCAAAGGCTTGCAGGTTAATTGAATTGGAAAAATTGCCCATAGGTGTGAATGGGTGTATGAATGGTTGTCTGTCTGTGTGTTGCCCTGAGATGGATTGGCCTCCTGTCCTGGGTGTACCCCGCCTTAGGCCCGCAGTCAGCTGGGACTGACTCCAGCTACCCCGTGACCCGGAAATGGAAGAAACGGTTGGAAAATGGATGGATGGATATTTTCATTCATCCAACTTTAAATGTTATTTGTAAATATAAACACATTTGACTTCTGCAACACACTCAAAAAAGGTTGAGATAGACGTGTGTTTACCACAAGGTTTTATCATTGCTTTTAATTACACTGGTTAATTGTTTGGGAACTGAAGAGACTAACTTTGCAGTTCTGCAAGTGTAATTTTTTACTATTTCAGCTTGATATAAGATGTCAGCTGCTTAATTGTCTGTGATGGTTGTGAAATTTTCCATATTTTTTCATTTTTAATAGGAGACTGATCTTGACTGCTGGCAGGCCAGTCAAGCACACACACTCTGTGTCCATGCTGTTGTAGCGCATGAAGAATGAGGCCTGGCATCTTTAAAAATCCTTATACTTTCAGTGCAAAGACACTGGCTTGATGGAAGAATATGTTTCTATAAAATCCCAACATATGTCTTTGAGTCAATGGGACCTTCAAAGCCATACTGTTGGCACTGAAGTTTGGCTTTCTTTTTGTGTAATCAAGTTTCAGGCTGTATTTCTTGATGCAGGAGCCGACTGTGACAGTGATTATTCACACTCTTTCCAAGTCCATATGACTATATTTATCACAGCAGTATGATGATTTCTTATGCAGTACCTTCTGAGGGTTTGATGATTTCTGGCTTTGTCCTATAGGGACTGAGATATCTCTTGATTCCCTGAATCTTTTCACAATATTATGTGCTGAAGATGACGAAACACCTCAATTCTTTGTAATCTTGTGTTAGACATTTTTGACTGATAATTCTCTCTTGAAGTTCCCCTCGCCTGTTACCAGCTCAACTGCTTATTGTTGAATGTTTCAAAATGGCATAACAAATGAATATTTAAAAAGAAACTCACAATAAATCTTTTTTAAATCTTTTATCAGTTAAATAAAAGATAAAAGGTGTGTGTGTGTGTGTGTGTACGTACGTGTGTGTGTCTGTGAGTTTGATAGAAATGTATAATAGATTTCCATCCTTCTATGTCAGCAAGCATGTCAGCATTTGTAAAAGTAAATACGAACCACAAAAGAGAATGAGAAATTAAGGAAAAACAAGAAAAAATAAATCATAATTGTATACATTTTTATATTATATATAGATTATATAGATATTTTAATTATTTTATTTTATATCTATGTTGGTTTCTATTTCACTGCTCAAATGGCCACTATGGGGTCTGCAAAAAGGGGCTAATTGATCTGCTTTAGCTTAGTTTGCAAAAATACAATGGTTCATGTAAATCTGGTAGGGTTACTGTTCTGCTGGTACATTTAGTTCTTTCCAAATAGCTCACAAATAATTTTCAGAGTCATTTTGTATATCCTGACATTATATTTGTGACAAATTGTCCACGTTTACTTGTTAGATAACCGTGAGAAGAGCTGAAATAGCAAATATCAAGCTTTAGCGCTCTATAGAGATAAATCACATACCCAACAAGCCTGCATTGATTTAGCATCATGCTATTGATGACAGGATGGAGGTGAAAGTACCTGCTATAACAAGCACCTGGTGCCTCTTCTGGCTAAGCAGATGAATTTACGTAAGAAGTGACCAGTCTTAGCTCAGCTAACTAATGAGGGAGAAGCTATCGATTAGGACTGTCACAGGAGGAGAACATAAAAGTACACATTCAATAAGGGACTTCATATCGCGTTCAGCTAGTGTAAAGGTTAAGTGCTGAGGAATATTGCCAGGATCAATAAGTGACTGCAACTTCACATATGGCTGTGCTATATCCCACCTTCTCTTCCAATAAAGTAATGCACAAAATGCCACAGGCCAGTCGGTTTTTGTGCAGCAGCATGTGAGAAAGCTTTTCTTTAAACAAAGCCGATAAAAATGGCATGGCGAATTGCTGTTTGAGGCTTTGCTGGTCAGAGCCCTGTTGGTGAGCTCTAATAAAGTCTTTGCTGTCATCAACAACCCAACAGTGTAAATTGGGGCTTGTTAAAATTTAATAACCATCACAGTCTTCGTTCACAATAAATAACAAACTCAATTTCCTTCTGTTATGGCAAGAGAAGCTCCTTAAGCAAGACAAATGAATCGTTTGCAGCACAGTCTAACAACATTAACTGGTTAATTAAACAACAATAGAGGATGCTGGCACTTCTCACAATAATTATGCAATGTGCTTTAATGAAAAGGTTAACTATGCGTGAGGAATAGGATGTCTTTGTCTCGGTGCCAAGAAACGGTTGGAGAGAAAAACACATTTTCCAGCTTTTCCCCACTAAGCAACCCAAATGCAATCTCTGACACCACTCCTATTTGCGGTGGTCTGCAGGGACCAGCCAGGATCCCAGACAGAACATGTCTCTTACTGAGACGGAGCCAAATCCCCTAAAGTTTCCTCTTTTAAATTAGTTAAGGATGCGATTTATTCCTCCACTATGTCTTACAAGTGCAACAGTTTTATTTTTGAAACACAGAGATGTGCAATAAGACAAACCTGTGTTCTTCCATAGATATTTTATGAATAGCATCAAGGTAAATCCCAGAGGTGTACATCGCCACTTTTGTAAGAAAGCCTCTGATACAGAAACTTTATAGAAGAAGAAAAAAACATCTGTATCTTTAATTTACGTTAATATATGTTATTCTAAGCAGTCTATTTATTACGAAATGTTAACACAATGTAAAGAGCAGCTGGTGTTTTTAATTGCTGTTAAAAACATAAAAAACAGGAAAAATGAGTTTTTGATATGACAACAATGACATACTGCATACTGTAGTGAAGAAAAATCAAGAGTCAAAAAGAAGTACATCAAAAGTTTGGGGTAAATTTAAAAGCTCAAAAGACTTTTGAAAACTAAGCTGATAATCACTAAAATAAGTTTAACATACAATTAATCTTCTTATGACTGGCTATAATATCTTGCAAAGTAATTACTGATTATGTAGAGCAGAATCATATGAAAAAGTATGCCAGTCATATGTAAAACACCCCCAGTCAAATAACATGCTTTGTTCCCAATATGCTCATTTCAGCGAATAAAGGGGAATGGTGCATAACATCGTGCAGATCTGTGTCCCTGAAAAGAATCTTTACCTATGTTCATAAAAAAATAACAAAACATGCACTGTACTTTTGTTGGATTACATGATTACTTGGACTCCTCAAAGAACCTATAGTATCACCGAAACTGTGATTGCTCGGGATTGCTTGTTTTTGTTATCCGGTGTCAACCAGAGGAGGATGGGTTCCCCCTTCTGAGCCTTGGTTCCTCCCAAGGTTT
>JBBPDA010000126.1:23185414-23203646 GCA_037974385.1 Arnoldichthys spilopterus
ATATATAAACATGTATGTGGGTGTATGCCACAAAGTCACAATGCACTGGCATCATGCCATTGTGTCAGGTAAAAGTCATTATACATAAATACTGTACCACCCAAGCTGACGTACTGCAAAGGCTGATCTAGTTTTTTTTTACTAGGAGTTGGCAGAATGTCAAAAATATATAAATTCTTGATGACATTTTCTCAATGTGTTACTTGTCATTTTTGGGGGGTATGAATGGTTGATAAATTACAACAGTTAAAACAGATGCAATCCACATGCACACTAAAATATAAAGGTTCATCAATGTTTCTTGGTTTGGATGTACAGCGGAAATCTAGAAATGGGTATAAAGCTTTTATATAGTATGGATGTTCTTTAAGATTTAAAACAAGTTCTTAACACTGACTTTTCATTTCCAAAAATAGTTCACATACAGAAGAGGAGAACCAAAAAAGGGTTCCTTAATGACATGATTTGTTTGGCAGAGTGCAAGACAGTCATGACACATAAAAAGTAATACTTCACTGGGAAGTTAGGGCAATGGCTAAGGCTGTCATGTAAGGCTTAATGACTTCTATGTAAGTTTTTTATGACAACTGACATGAACCTACATAGACATTTATAAAGGCTTATTCCAACAAGAATCAGTTGCCATAACATTTGCAAAGTTGACATCAAAGTTAACAATTTATATCAACTGATGTTTGCTAAATGCTTTTAGAAATATTTATGTAGGCTTATGTTAGACATTCATATTATAACCTGCAATAACAATTATGCTCCCCCCCCCAAACAAAAAAAAGGCGAATGTGCTCATTTGAACACCCTGTATTGTTTGAATTTAAAGGTGCGGTTTCCTAAGGAAAGGGTGTAACATGCAGTTGGCTTATTGCATCACTATACACTCTCCTGAGCATATTTTACATGTTTTCAGCACCCAAAGAAATACTGACAATAAGTAGAACTAACAATATCCATAATCAAGTAATAAAGTAATAAATTGCAAGTAATAAATAAATTAAATCATTTAATATGATACTTCAGGAAATTTGTACTGTACATGTACCTAGGTCAGAGCAGACAAAAAAAAATCAGTGGTGCCACAGTTAAAAAAAACACTACCAAAACCTATAAGCATACATTATTTTTATTCAACATTTCAAACTCAGCAGGACCAGTTATGCTGTTTGTAATAAAGTGGTTAGTGCTTTTTACTGACTAAGTATATATTCAGAAAATATTTAT
Organism: Arnoldichthys spilopterus; assembly: GCA_037974385.1. Classification (NCBI taxonomy): domain Eukaryota; kingdom Metazoa; phylum Chordata; class Actinopteri; order Characiformes; family Lepidarchidae; genus Arnoldichthys; species Arnoldichthys spilopterus. Next base: position 23,186,651 of record JBBPDA010000126.1, read on the forward strand.
TTTGGTAATGATGTGTTGTCATTTTGTCGACTGTATTGATGCTGCCATCATACTGTCATATTGCCCAACCAAAACTTCTTCTACTCACATATAGCTCCCGTAACCTACACTCTACCAGAGCCCACACTCACGGACCTCAGCTTTCCACTACTCCACAGACCTTCAATGTTTAGTCAGGCTTTAATGAACATTCCCCATCAGCACACTACTGAAACACCGCTGTGAATTAGCACTTCCTTAAAATACACCACCAATGAGTGAGGGACAGACGTGCACACACCACCCCCCCCCCACTGTAGTTCCTCTGTTGACCACAGGGGGCGCTGATGTGATGCATTTGCCGCAGCACGTAGAGAAGATTCAAGAGCGGGAGATACACACACACTGCTTTTTTTTGTTCTTTTTTTTTTTTTAATATCCACCCTCATGAAATTTCATTTGGATTGTAAATGTACTGTAATTTACTGTCATAAATGTGTAATGGGCCCCTGAATCCACTGACATTGTGCTGGCTAATCAACTCATTTGAAAATGAATAGAGATCTATTAAGAGAGAACTCAGCATTTCAGCATGGTTAGAAATGACTTTCCATCAAACACCAGGAACTTTTTAGGCATTTTAGGCAAAAAGAAAGTTTTTTGCTCCGTGTGAAGGTATAAATGCGCTTCTTTCTTAACGTGAAGCACAGAAATAAGGTGCATGTCTCAAGTCAAGTGTTAGATTCTTTTGTTGTTGTATCATGCTGTGAATTAAAAGACACAATGTGAGCAGGGTGAAAAGATAATGCATGTCGTTACTGTCAAAAACCTTTTTATTTTCATTTTTACGCACTGGTTTATAGTGCATGATCATTTCAGGACAAATGGACCAATAGAAATATTTAAAATCCTCACATAAAAGTTACCAACTCTGGGACAAGAGGTTCTGGTATGACGGTAACAATCAGACATAGTTTCATCTGATTTTGTATGAAATGTGAACAAAAATGGTCTTTAAGCTATAACAATGAACAAACAAATTTAATCCAGTGTAACACACTTAAAATAAATAATGAATACTGGTTTTATTAATACGAGTTTTATTATCTTTTTCTTTTTCTTTTCGCAAGCCACTTCTTCCATCCATTCCTGAAATATCCCAAGGGCCAATCTACAATGAAAACATTTAATCAGAGCCTTGAGTGACCGACAGAAGGAGTGCGTATTAAGAAAAGGCTGCTTTATGCAAATCACTAATGTTGAGAGTTGGAAATCAAGAGTGCATGTGCGTGTGTGCGTGCGTGCATGTGTATGTGTGTGTGAGTAATTCACCCCCTGGTAAGAGTAAATGTGGAGTGTATAAGGGTGAATCAGTTTTAAGGCGAGTGATTGAGCCCGCTCTAGTGCAGACCGGGCTGTCAGTGCACAAATGAACAGCTCGGAGGTGAGACACCTGCAGACAGAGAGAGGCACTATCACACCAGCCGTCATTATCCCTCTCCTCAGCTCCCACAGACGACTGCCAGGGAGAGGAGGACCTGTTTGAGGCGTATAATGGCCGTTACCTTCAGGATGGAGCCATGGAGAGGGAGAGAGATAGGGAAAGAGAGAGAGAGAGAGAGAGAGAGAGAGAGAGAGAGAGAGAGAGAGAGAGAGACTTTGACAGACTCTGAGGTGCTGTGACAGGCCACTGCTTCAGCCCTTTACTTTCTCTATCACTCCCATTCCGCTCCTCCATTCCTCCGTCAGGCGCCGTAAGCAGCGCAGAGTGTGCAAACGAGTGAAACACACTGCACGCATGCGCACACACACTCACATTTGGAGAAATAACCAAAAGACCAACACAAGCAAAGGAGCTGGTCGATTCTGCTTCTTGTGGGGTAGTTGGCTCTAGGCTTGTATAAAGTTATAAGGTCAGGGTAATTAAGAGAAACCTGGCTCTAAGGTTAGGGTATCCTTTCAAACTAAATATGCCATGTAGTCAAAGTCTTCAAAACAGTTTACAGTAATATTCCGGCTCAGAACTGAATTACAGGAGTTCAACACATTAGGGATGAGACAGTTACATTTATTCATTTGGCTGACACTTTTATCCAAAGCAACTTCCAAGACGTGGAGCAGTGTAGTGGGACGGTACCTTGCTTAAGGGTACCTCAGTAGTGCCTGGGCTGGGACTTGAACATATGACCTTTAGGGCCAAAGGGCAATGTCCTAACCACTAGGCCATCACTGCCCATTACTGGGCAGTTACTGACTCTAATAACATACCATGATATTAAACCCACTGATGTCATGCCCCTTGTTGATCACAGCAACCATTGCTCAGCCTACTGCTGTCCTGCTCCCTTTTCAACACACCTACACCTAGATGCTAAAGAACAACCAGGACTATCCACACTTTCACAAGTCCAACTCCAACAGCTCACCCAGAGACAGTTCTTTTAGTAGGCAATGAGGAATCAACAGGCTACATACATCAAAATAAGTTCCTTTTGGTTATTATACATGTATTTTTCTGTTCACTGAAAACGACAAATGTAAAATGTTTTAAAATGTTTGTTCATTGACTAACTAAGGCCTTGTCCACATGGACATCAGAATCAAGCGGTTCTCTGATATTTGTGATAACAGGTAAGCTAACTTTGAATGCTGAATATCTTCTGCTCATTAGAGCAAATCAGAGCATCTACACAGGCTTCCTAGACTCGTGTTCAGTTAGTTGCTTGTCTGGTTGGCATCAAAAAAAGGTCATATGCGTCAGTCTCTGCCTAAATCCCAATGAGCAGAAAGAAAACATCTTCATTGCATTTATATGCTGTTAGTTTAGCGCTCTGTCAGACCAGAAATGTCCCATGACTCTGCAGTCAGAGGGTGAACCCAGTAGCATCTTTTACTGTGTCAGTGGGATTTTTAACAGCAGAAGGTCAAGGTTCAGGTCTAATAACGTCAATTAATTCATATTTCAAAATTCCAATGAAGGATTAACCTCACACCCTAAAACATTCCAGACTGTCTAAAAGACTGTCTGATGGACTGCCTTCACAGGTAAACATGCAGAATTACAGTCCAGGCTACAGGTTGGTGCTGAACAGAGGTGAACAATTGCAAATGTAATGTTATATTGAAGTCAATCATGCACCACTACAAAGCACCAATGTCGCTTCATTTATCCAAGATTTGAACACCCATGTGGACTAGGCCTAACTAAAGAGAAATAACTCACTCACTCACTCACTGTGGATATGCAATTAACCATGAGCTTTCTCACTAACCTGCTCACCTTCTCACTAATTCCTCACATTTAGCAGGCTGAAGATTCTTCACAAAGAGGCGCTATTTATATTAAATAGCTTTTGGTTCCTCATGAGAGTGATGGTTATAATCACTGACAGTGTGTCCTTTGTCCTTTGATCAGTCTTCCACTAGCTATTCCTGGAATGTTGACTGTTGGCTGAAAATCACCTTCTATTTTCCAAATTTTATACTGACCTTGTAAAAAAAAAATCAAGGAAGTAAACAACTGCATAAACTGAGATAAAGCATGCATTGACATAATCCTACTTTGAACAATATACTAGCAGTGCTGGTGATAATTCAGAAAATACAAACACAAGAGATAAAAAAAAATCATTACAATGTTATATCATATGCTATGGCACAATCATGTAAAATCAGTATTTATTAGAGCTTTTAAACATTTTGTATATTTTTTACAATATAACAATACTGCTGTAATACCAAAAACGTGGTCATTTTGGTTACTTGATATTTTAATAACCTATTCCTGCTTAATTATGGCATTACAATAAACATATCTTACAAAACTCAACTACTGTGAGTCAGTGTCATGCAATGATATCATTATCATTAACAAGGTAACAAATATTATTATTGTTTTTTAAGTAAAGTCAGTAGTAGTCTTGTCAAACTACCATTGCTGTGAAGTCCTCTTTCATAAGAGATGGTGGTTGAGAAATGAGATGTAAACTATTGGTACACAGAATTCTGAAAAACATAAAGTTGGCGATGACAGAAAAGTATCAGAACACACCATGCAATAGCTTGTTGCTTGAGGGCAATGGAAGAAGGTTTCCTGGTTTGATAAATTGGGTAAAAACATTTTATTAAAAAGTGAAAACGCATGAGCACATTATTTATGGGGGGAAAAAAACAAGCAAAGAAACTTTAGTGCATTTTGAGCATGTACCTGTACTGTAAGCATTGTGCATTGTTTAAAACCACACCACTGATGTGCTTTTTGGTGGTCTTTTTGTTGGCCAAACCACACCCAAGTCATAAAAATGAGAAATGCGATGGTATGAATCTAGCAAAACCACTGTGCATTGTATTTTTTGCTGGTCCAAAATAAGGTAAAGAGAGTTTAAGGTATTGTCTTAGTCACCGAATTCCCCAGATCTCAAACAGGCATCTGTGGGATCTGCTGGACAAAACAGTCTGATTGAGAGGCCCCACCTCAGAACTTACAGGACTGTGTGTGTGTTGTGTAAACATAATAAAGAATACAAGGACACAAATTGTAAGTGATGTGCATCCAAAAAATCAAAAGTGATTTGACTGCTAATGGTGTCTCTTTGTGGAGAGTTTCCAGCATGCTATATGTGAGTGAGTGAGCCAATGTTTTTTCCCACCGCAACAACACCACTAAGCAGAGAACCATTATTTTTAAGAGCATTCACTGTATCCTTACTAATCCTAGTGTGCAGATACCATCCATTAATATCACAGCACATCCGAATATAGCAAATTATGGCTTTTCTCCTGGTTTATCTATTAAATATAAATCAATTGCTCTCAGTCAAATACCAAGACACATACCCATTTCAACTACCTAAGCCCCTCCTGACACACACACATAGATACACACACTCATAACATCTAAACAATTCAGCAGAAGTGCCTCAAGTATTTTAAGTACTTTATCCTTAGTGCTTCATTGGCCAAAGAGAATGCAAATGACATGCCAGTCAAATCACCTCAGAGGCATGGGACACGTTTGGAGGCTGTTTAAAAGGCCAGACACATAACAGTGGTTTACAACACTCTGTAAGAGCAGTAAGAAGAGAGTGAGGGAGAGAGAGAGAAACAGAGAGAGGGGGGGGGGTTTCTTACAGATATTTTTGAAGCTGGTAGAAGCTCCACGTGGGGATTCCATGCACTTCATCAGCTTGTTTAGAGTGCATTAGCAGGCAGCGACTCAGCTTCCCTCGCTCTAGTTTTCTTGTTGTTGGGGTGGAGTGTCCTGAGGCAATAACAGCCCCCCACCCCTGTTCCACCACCACCATCTTCATTCAGCGATACGCAGGGGCCTAATTTTCCATCAGTAAAGCATGAAATCAGTAGAGAACGCCACACAACAAGAGCCACTTCTGCCTCTGCACTCAAATCACAGCCTTTAAATGCATTTTAACTCCCAACAAGCAGAGGTACTTAAGTTTGTCTAGAGTCAAACTGACATAAGTAAGGACCTCCAACTGGAAGTCTTCTACTGTATCTGTTTTTTTTCTACTAAAGTATGTGGATCAAAAGAGTTAGAAGACTTAGAGTAGATTAGTCTAAGTGTCCATATCAAGGAAACTGTAGTATTTTAACATTGTAAACATATGTAAAAATATTATCCAGTTCACAGAGTCTATGCAAGGACATCAAGCTAAAAAAAACAGCCTGTATTTGTGTCAAATACATAACCCCTTCCTAAGGCAACAGCAGTTTAGCTCTGCCCATTTCTATAAAGCCACAAGAAGCATCTTAGCTTGAACGTTTAAAAATGAGAATATAGGACAAGCAGTAAAAACTTTCTGAATGAGGGCAATGCAGTAAATTATTACAGTAAAACATACAGTAGGTCATTACATACTGGTCTTAAAGAAACAGGAACAAAAACCTTCCCCATGTGATCAGGGGGTCGCAGGCTCAAGTCCTGGCTAAGGCACCACTCAGGTACCCTTGGGCAAGGTTCCATCCCATTACACTGGTCCCTGGGGACTGATGACTGCTGCCTGCTGCTCCACGTGAGGATGGGTTAAACGCACAGGTCACATTTCATTGTTGCACACTTTGTTTCATGGGGTGTGTTTAGATGACAAATACTCACTTTCACTTTATTTCACTTTAAAAGAGGGGTGGAGGAAGAAAACAAATTATAAAATAGGGACTCCCAATCTGGTACTGATTAAAAATAGCATGATAAATTTATTCAGAAAACAATAATTTATATTATGTTATAAATGTAATCTAATCTTATTACTTTTAGACATTTCCTGATCCTGATCTTTCTGTGTTTTGTTTTATTATCGGGAGCTTTGTCTCCTCATATTCAAATTCAAGTCTTAAGGTCCATCTTAAGAAGTTAGGGTGGCTTAAAACTTCTTGTCATCATCAGCAACTACTTTAACATCCAGAATCAGTTTAATACTAAATACATTATAAATTTGATGCAAGTAGAACTTAGTTGTAGTTACTGTAAAGTCAAGCCAAGAGAAGAAGCTAGAAGTTCATAATGAAGCCATAAGAGGAAGTCCAACCAAACTTATATACTACAAACCCAACTCACTGATCCAGTATTCATGCCATTCTATGATCTAGCCGCCTGAAATCTAATCACCATTCCCTCTTCCAGCGCCTCCATGCAAAACACACACCCTCATGAGAGGACACTTACTCCAACAAACACAAGAGCCATTTCACAGCGCTGACTGACAACGAAGGCATACAAAATGGATGACAAGAACAAAGCACACATAACAAACTTGAGCCATGTTAAGATGATTTTTGCTGTTCAATAATGAATCAGCAGTAGCGAAGCATCAACATTCTGAGAACGAGAAAATAAGTCAGGCTCTCTGAGAACAAAACTTCTATATTTAATCTGTGAGAAAAAGAGCAGCTTGCATGCAAAAAGCACTGAAAAACAAAATGGATCACAAGTTCTGTGGCATGCAAATTGCATCCCGGATATACTCAGAGCTTATCTGGCCTTGTCTTGGTGATTGACAGGATTTTTTTTTTTTTAAATGTGCAGATTATAAATATTTATAATTGGGTTGATATCAGCAGCCCACTGTTGCCAAGCGCATCTATTGAACTAAGAGAGACAGAGAGACAGCACTGTAAAAAATGTTGGAGCACAATATGGCATGCAGATGGCACAGGGCTGCAATAAATAAGCCAGGCTTTTGAGGAGTACTGCCATGTTTTTTTTTTTTTTTCCTCCAGGAGTTAATGAGTGGAGCTATTTCAGTTTGGAGCTGTCAGTGTTGACGTTTGGCGCTGTCCTCGGTGGACTTGTGCAGCGCTCCATGGGTTCAGGGGGAAGTCAACAGGAGCTCTCCAGCACTTGCATAATGGGTGGTGACAGAGGAAGAGTGGGGGTGCTTTGGTATGGCATTCTAAAACCGGATATCCAAAGATTCCCAGGAATACCAAAAAACCTGGGCTGGTCTGGGATGTCATCAGAGAAAAAGGGGGGCAATACAATAATATGAAGTGTTAAAAACGAAAAATTACATCACTATGTGTTTTGCTGAGTTTATCATATCAACAGAACGTAGTAGAACACTGACCAAATGCATACATCATAAAAAAGACAAATGAAACACTTCTAGACCTCACAGCATCCCCAGCCAGCCACACTTTAATGTTCATACATGGCCATGATTTACTGAGGTGAGTTCTGACACATAATAATTACAATGATCTTCAACACAAATGACATTTTAGATAATTAGATTTTTCAATCAAAATATTCCAGCTTTCCATATTCCAACTAGATTCAAGATATATGACAAGTGCAGTTAACAGAATACAATAAATACAATACAAAATAAAGATTCTCTAGCTAGGAAAATGTACTATGTATAATGTAGATGTACTATTAACAAAGTGACCATAACCACAGGGTGCAAGTGTAAAATGAACTGTTTAACAGTCATTAGATATGTATTAGCAATATTGCATGTAAGTGTAGTGGTTGTATGGTTAAACATGTATTGCACACTATATTGCATTTTATGAACATTATAATTGTACATTGTGAAGAGTCTACATATTACATTAACAACAAATGGTTTTTACATGTTTGTACATCCTTTTTATGATGTATAAGAAAAACGTATGCTTTGAATGCTGTAACAAGGTTGATGGAGCATTCAAAAGAGTGGTTAGATATGGAGACAGAGGAGTCTGGCAAGATTTTTGCTTGCTTAGACAGCAATAGACAATCTTTCAAAAGTTACTCATGTTATTTTAGATGGTTCACTTCTCCTACAGCCAAGATCATGTTGCATTACAAGTAACAAATTCAGTTGAACATTAAATCTATTTTAGTATCAATGGTGCATTATTCCAGTGTTGTATACCACTTCATATAGGGAAAATTCATAGACTGTTCATTCCCACCAGGCAGAGGAGAAATAAAAATCCTTCTTTGTAATACAATTTTCTCTTTGTTTCTGGCTGCAGAAAAAGCACTTATTTTACTTAGGTTACTTTAAACTACATCTGAAATCAATTGTTAGCATTTTTTGAAAATAACTTAAAATTTCGAAAATGTAAATCACTTCAAAGATACATAATTATTCTTAAAAGTCATCAATTAAAAATCCATTTATCCATTTTCTAAACTGCTTCTTTCATTTTCGGGTCACGGGAAAGCTGTAGCCAATCCTAGCTGACTACAAGCCTAAGGCAGGGTACACCCAGACTAGGAGGCCAACCCATCGCGGGGCAACGCATAGACAGACAACCATTCATACACACTCACAGGCAATTTAGAGTCTCTAATCAACCCAATGCAAGCCTTTGGACAGTGGGAGGAAACCGGAGCACCTGGAAGAAGCCCATGTGAATACAGTGAGAGCTTTCGACCTCCACACAGCACCCGTGGCCAACCCAGGATTTTCTTGCTGTAAAGCGACAGCGATAACCACTGCACCACTGTGCTGCCCATCAATTAAAGATACAGAAAAGAAAGTGACTTACTTGTCATTGTAAACACACTCAATCACACACAAAGTGCATCACAATAAAATGTGACCTCTGCATTTAAATACTTTTATACTTTTAATTTATTCAAATGCAGCTATGAGCACCTGGAGAGCAGTGCAGCAGGACGATACCTTGCTAAAGGGTGCCTCAGAGGTATCCAGGTCAGAACTTGAACCTGTGTCAAGGGCAATGTCCTAACCACGAGGTCACCGCCACCCAACAGTAAGTCAATATTGTGAAAAAGTAATTACTTTAAAATACAGTCAGAAGCACAACAATGCGTTTCTGTGTCTGTGTGTGTCTGGCATGGCGATTTTCATGACCCAGTAAGCTTGTTTGTTTTTCAGAAAATCTCTCAAATATTGTAATACTCCCTCCTGGTCCATATGGTTTATTTCAGTTTATTTCTCAATCTTTAGACAAACGAAACATTGTGATGCATATAATGTATCGTGAAAATAAAAAAGTGAAGTACTGAGATGTCATAATGTTTCCATGATACCTACCCTTAGCTGGGAACATGTCTCTGAGTCATACTGAGACATACTTAGGCTGAGTATTATGGCCAGGGCACACACATTTTATCCAGATGGAGTGTGTCCAAAGTTAGGCTATATAGAGTCTGACACGGGCAACTCCCTCACTTTCCCCTCCATTCAACCTCCACAGAGCCATCCAACATCAACACATCAACATCCAGCTCACTATTAGAGTTCACAGCCCTCTCTGAACACGGCAGCAGAGAAAGCCTCTAAACAGTGGGCACCATTTTTCTGTAGGGGGGCATGGGGTGAGGAATTTGGACATGACCACAATGGCTTCATTATTCTGCTGCTGCTCAGCCTGCTGGGAGCTGCACACGCATACTCGCTGAACAGTTGTCAGCTGCCCTGTCTACAGCTCTGCAGAGAGAGAGAGAGAGAGAGAGAGAGAGAGAGAGAGAGAGAGAGAGAGAGAGAGAGAGAGACAGAGAGAGAGAGAGAGAGAGGCAGATAGACAGGCAGAGAGACAGGCAGAAAGAAGAGAACGAAACTAAACCTTAAATGTGGACCTTCTCCATAAAACAGTAAAAATAAAAAAACTCCTCCACATTGTACACCATCATTTAGCCATCAAAGGGTGTTTTACAGGTTTTAACATGGCATTTGTCATAAACAGAAAAAAAGAAAAACAAGTTCAGACTGCAGGAAAGACTGAGAACTATAGCATGAGTCATTTTTCTGCCTCTGAAGCAATCACTTCGTTTGAACAGAGGGCCACAGTTGTCATTTCAGCCTATAAAGTACTGTGGCTGTAGGATCAGCTGAACTTGGCTGAATCTGAAATAAGTCTGCCTTTGATTGTAACACACAGTTGCCTTCCTTTACCTTCAGAACAAAAAGCCATCAGGAGCAGCCTACACTACACACCATGTGAACCACAAACTCTCCTGCATTCTACAAGCTTTCACAGAGGGCCCCAACTACCAGCTACCACTCTTTGATACAAGGCAAAAGTGAAGTGGCACGAAAATTCCTTTGAGCTGCTTGCCTGTAGCCTTCACAATAACTTCACGATAACTCTATTCTAGCAAACCAGTACACTCACAATCAGGCTGTATGATGGTTTTGTTGCAGGGAAACAAAGCACAGTAAACAAATTACACATGCAAAACATAAACAAAACATATTCACCATCATAATACCTCCCTGTCATTGTCACATGCTTTATTAAATCTCACAGGATGTTTGAATTTAAAGCAAGCATGAAATACAAACCCTTCAAGCAGATTAAATTCAGAATCAAGCAGGCCATGTAAATGATGTGACGACAGGGGGCCCTCTGCAATTAGCATGCGGGCTACTGCTAGTGCAATTAGGCAAAGCAGACAGCTAGAGCACAGAGGCCAGGGACAAGGAGGCAGAAGCAGCATTTCCATATTCCAAAGGACAGTGGGCATAAGTTAGAGAGAGTATGGGAGGGAAAGAGAGGAAGAGAGAGAGAGAGAGAGAGAGAGAGAGAGAGAGAGAGAGAGAGAGAGAGGAAGAGAGAGAGAGGGAGAAAGAGAGAGAAAGAGAGAGACAAAAAGAGAGACAAAAAGAAGCAATGAAACATTGCTCTGTATTCTCTAATTTAATAGAATTTTAACTTTACACGCTGAAAAATGGAGGAAAAAGGAACGAGGGGAAAAAACTAAACAAATTCACTGTTGCTAAGGGGAAAATTGCAAACATTTGTGGGTAAACAAGCCCAAAGAGGAAATACTTCGGGGGAAAAAAAAGACACATTTACACATTTAGGCAAATCTCTCAGGTGGATCCATCAAAGTGCCAAGCTGTCGTATGTAAGAAAACAGTGAAAAGACCACCTAGAGAAATAAACCATTCTCATTTGAGGCTAAATTACCCAAACAAGCATGACAAGCAACATCTTTAAATGTCCCTCTGGAAATACATGGGAATATTTCATATTCAAACTAAAGTTGACAGCAGTAAACAAAAACGCACATAAAAACGAAGTTAAAAAAACAAATCCACTGGGACATCTGTTATTTTTTAACAGCTCGGGAGATTTGAAAACTCCACTTGTATGACAGGTACAGTGGTGTAGCCCATATTTGGAGTAGGCTTTTGCAGTGCCTTCACAGGTCACTCAAAGGGTAACAATATACAGGTGTATATAAAGCTTGGACAACACTAGTCAAATCACACATTGATCACAAAAAAGATGTGGCATGTGCATAAGTTTGGGGACTCTTTTATATCGTTAGAGCCCCTTTAGCAGAAATCCAAGTCTTTCAAATACTTCTTGTAACTATAATTCCTTGAATTCATAGCTTGTTCATGATCCAATCGCAGATTTCCAGTAATATCAAGGTCTGGGGACGGTGAAAGCCATATCAAAACCTTAATCTTATCCAACTTCTTTTCCTAGGTTTCTTCATCAACTGCTCAATTCCAGGAACTGATAAAATTAAGCAGACCCCCTTTTCCCTCTATCCTCACAACATTTCCTGTACAACTGTTCCTGGCTATCATACAAGCCCAAAGCAAATGGGAAGGAATTCTTTTATATAAATAATTATCTTTTAACATACATTTGGTGATTGTAATAAGAGTTACATTTTTGTCCCTTTAGACCACGGCAATTCATTCTAAAAGGTTTATCTAAGTATTGTGTGCAAACGTAGATGTTGAATTTTATGATGAGATCACCTTTCATGAAGATTATTCTAGTGCCAGCCAAATCTTTCGGCATATCTTCAACAATGTCAGGCTTTTGCATTAAAAAACTAGAGCAAGACATTTTTCTTGGCCTTCCAGATCTTCCCTTGACTGGCAACGGTTCTTAGCATTTTAAACAGTGAAAATTACAAGAAGTAAGCTAGCTAACTTTTATATTGCTCCCTAATAATTATGCTTACTTCTTTGATGAGCCCATGCATGAAGTGTAAGCAAAATCTGAAAACCTCTTTTTCACATTCCTCCTCAAATAGTATCCTGGGGGTCACTATAGGCCAGCCACTGCCATGAAGCGATTGCTTTGCCTGCACTACTGATAGTCATGCCACTGGTCTTGGCACCGTTTTCCAATGCAGTTGTATGTTTTATTGATGTGGACAACTGCCACTAAGCACACTAGCAGGCTGACGCGCCACTGTCTGACTGGTAGTGCTGGCGACTCGTGTGATCTCCCATTGGGTTGAATGGCTTTAGCCTTGGGGCTTAAACACATCTCACACTAGCATAGCTTCACCTCTGGACACGTGACTACCTGTCAGCGCAGAGGCAATTGTGGTATTCAGCTAACAGCTGGGGTCCGGCACACACACACACACACAGACACAAATACACACACACACACACACACAAGAACTGTTTTTAATGGGGCATGCAGTGACGATGGCAGTAGAGTTCTCCAACACGTCTAACCTTGCTGCTGCTTATCCCAGTCTGGTGGGTCTATCTGACATCTATTATGATGTGCTCCTGACTCAGTAGGGCTCATAGCAGGGCTATGGTTTATGGCACAGAAGCAAGGACAGTGAGAACTAGGCTTAGCCTGAATACGATCTAGCCTGTGCAATATTGACATAAAATGCTCTAATATGCACACAATCCATTTAATCAATCAGAATGTTTTTGAGCATTTTGACTAATCACAGTCCTAGATTAGTGTTTATGTGGCTGTGGATGAATCGAAATATTTATGTAATCTAACAAATGTGTAACCAAATATAATGCAACCATACCACAAGCCTCATTTGGACAAACCCTTTTACATGGGGTGCTGAGGTAATTTCCTTTTATATGTGCTATTCTGTGATTTTACTTCTGTCTGGATAAACTATGTCAGTGTTTTCTTCCCTCCATACCTGAGAAAATTATCTAATGGTAACCAATCCCAGTGGTTGCTCGATAATACTGGTCGTATGTAGATACACACCTCTGCAACTTTTTTAGGCAAATGAAAGTGACTATTTGTCATTGTGAACACACTCAAGCACCACAAAGAATGAGCTCTGCATTTAACCCATCACACGTGCACACATGGAGCAATGGGCAGCTATCAACAGAGCCTGGGAAGTAGTGTGGTAGGACGATATTTTGCTCAAGGGTACCTCAGCGGTGCCCAGGCTAGAACTTTAAACTGCGACCTGTAATTTACATGGGAAAGGTCCTAATCACTAGGCCACCACTGCCCAAAGAAAGCCACCTCCCCATTGGTCTTCCGCGTAACAGGTGGAGATACTGTATACTATACAAACGAGGACTGTGACCTTGTTCTAGTGCATGCATCCATATCCACATATCCCATACTGGTTTAATAAGAGTTAATACAGAGCTCCAGCAGAATGATAATAATTGTATGATATAATATGGCATTAAAACACTTTACATTCACATTTAGATAAAATCAACTTTAATTTTCTAGACCACAAACACAAACAGGTTCATAGAAAATAAAATGCAGTACAAACTTACTAGCTAATCCAATCTAATTGGGGCTATTGATTTATAATAATTTTTTTATGATGGTGGAGTGCTAGCATCTCAGGGTGCTCTCATGTCTGACAATCCCCCCCCCCAAATTCTGTCCCTTCTATCTAGGCTGTTATAGGGAGGTCTGCCGGAGTCCTATTCATAGTACTGTTTCAAACTTTTGAACTTTTGTTTTAACGTATTTTTTTCTCTTACACCTACGCCGAATAACGCTAACTCTGTTTTCTATCTTTTTATCTGACTATCATCACAGAGGGGAGCTCCTGCCCATATAGCCAGTCTGACTGACCCTCATCACAGCCCACCTGTACACTAGGGAATGCTGCGCGTCCTACCCTACTGAGTCTTCGTTCCTCCCAAAGTTTCTTCCTCTAGCTCAGGGAGTCTTTTCTTGCCTCTGTCGTTTGGTTGTGTGAAGTCTGGCTGCTTAAACGGAGCAGCGCGTTACAGCGGAGACCTCAACTCAGACGGTAAGACACGTCAAGAAAGAGGCCTCTATACAGGCAGCGCAGCACGTGGAGGCAGAGGGATTTCCCCGAGCTCCGTCACAAGCTGCATCAGAAAGCTTCACTTCCACAGCAAGGATCAATACTTCCGAGTCCAGAAGACCCGTCTCCACGCTGCCTCACGTCACCGAGTCAACATCGCTGTCACCGCTCAGCTCCGTCCTGTCTTCGCCATCACCGCTCAGCTCCGCCCTGTCTTCGCCGTCACCGCCCAGCTCCGCCCTGATGTCAGCACCTACGCCATGTGTCGCATTCACGTCACTGTCTACGCCTTCTTCCCCCCAGACGTCGCCGGCTTCGCCCTGTTCCCCCGGACGTCGCGCGCGTCTCCTGGCTCCACCCAGACGTCGCGTGCATCTCCTAGCTCCGTCTCTGCTCCCAAGGGGTTCAGGATGGGAATTCTTCAGCATGGACCTGTGTTCCCCCAGCCCAGGATATTGTTTCCCCAGCCTGGGACCGGATTTTTGTTTCCCCAAAATAGGACTTTGTTTTTCCAGCCACAGTTTGTGTTTCCCTTGTTGTTGCCTGTTCTTGTACCATTGTTAAATCTCTTGTCTGGGTTGTTGTCCCTGCCTCATGTCTTGTAGTCTTGCCATAGTTTTCAGTGTTACCGTCCTCCTGTGTCAATGCCTCGGTTGTGGGAGGGGTTTAGCGCACTGAGACGTTGCGCCTAGGGGGAGGGCTATGTGACGTCAAGCCCTCGTGTTACCCATGTGTATGTGTTTTGGTTGCCCTCGTTGTCGTCTAGCCACGCCCCCATCAGATGTTTCCCAGTTCTCCGCCCTACCCAGGTGTTTTCAATTCATGTTTAGCATATATACCCCTATGTTTCAAGTCCTCGTCACGTTTCGTAACGTCATTTCATGTTCGTGTACACGCCTAGTTTATTGAATCATGGATTCCTGTTCTGTTTTCTAGTTTTATTTTGTGTTTTGTGTTTATTCAGTGTTTATTTAAGTGTTTAGCATTAAAACCTTCATCTCTTACAAACATCCCAGTCTTGCGCATGTTTCCAGCTCACCACAAACAAAACCTGACAGGTTGCTCATTCGGAGCTTGGACCCATACTCTGTAAAGCAGCTTTGTGACAATGTCTGTTGTGAAAAGCACTATATGAATAAAACTGAATTGAACTAAATTGAATTGAATGCCCTTTAAATTAATGTTACAATATACAACAGTATGATAACTGTAAAGTGTTTTATTCATGATTGGAAACCTTACTAGAAATCATTTAAATAAAATACCTAAAAATAATACTGAAGCCTAAAAATTTGTTCAAAAGATTTAAGTAGCAGATGAGCAGAATAAAGTAACTGCATTTTCTAGCTAAAGTCCCTTTGTCAAATGTGTGGCCAAATACACACCATGGGTTCTCTGTGCACAAATCTATTGACTCAAATCTCTCTTATAATAGAAGCCAATGGGAAGGGGAGTATTCCTTTAAAAATCTCTTCTGCTTGCAATTCGTGATTATACAGAACAGAACACATGTCACATGGAGCTTGGAAATCATTTAGAAATGAAAAGACAGACAAGGAATCTGCACCTGTAACTAAAAAATATTTTTGTTGTTTACACAAATGAAAATCAAAAAGAAGAAAGAACAATGCAGCAGTGAAATTCATACACTGAAGGAGGATCACATGGTTTGTCCTCCTGCACCAAGGCTGAGTTAGCACATACTGTTCCTGCCTTCATAATATCAATGTTTTTTTTTCCCTCAATATCATTGTAGTCAACCAAGTACCTGCTATCTTTGCACAGTGCCACATTAACTAACTGTGATTTTAAGACCATTAAGACCTTTAATGTGTAGGGTTATTATGGTTATTCTGTAATGTATATATGAAATTCATCTGGTCAAATCCCACAGCAGATCCACTGCTGCACAAGTTGCTGAAAAAGTTCATGCTGGTTATAATGGAAAGGTATCGGAACACACAGTGCATCACAGCCCCCTACATGTGCTATTATGTAGCCACAGACCAGAGTGCCAATGCAGACCCTTGTCTATTATGAAAGCACCTACAAGGGGCATATGAGCATCAGAACTGGACCATGGAGCAATAAGAGAAGTTGATTCTTTTACATCATCTGGAAAGCAGGTGCACCTGTGTCAGTTACCTGGGGGAGAAAATAGCACAAGAATGGACTACAAAAAGAAGACAACCCAGCAGAGTCAGGGTGATGGCAATGGTCTGTTGGAAAACTTTGTGTCCTGGCATTTATGTTGTTGTTACTTTGACACATACCACTTACCAAAACATTGTTGCAGAACAAGTACACTAGTTCATGGCAAATATTATCTGCAAAAAACTGTTTTGTTTGAAAAGCATGACAAAGAGTTTAATGTGTCCTCAGATCTCAGTTTGATCCATTGTTTGAAGGATGTGCTCCACAAACTAATCTGATCCATGGTGGTCCTGTCTCAAAAGATACTGGACCTAAAGTGAAAGTGAAAGTGACTCTTTGTCATTGTGAACACACTCAAGCACCACAACGAAATGTGACCTCTGCATTTAA
>JBBPDA010000126.1:23203746-23217572 GCA_037974385.1 Arnoldichthys spilopterus
GAAAGAGAGAGAGAGAGAGAGAGAGGGAGAGAGAGAGAGAGAAAGAGAGAGATAGAGAGAGAGAGAGAGACAGACTGTGGTACTACTAGCGGAGAATTGACACTGGGTTTATCTAAGCCAGACAAAGTCAGTCAAAGTGTCAGAAAGAAATAGACAGGGGCAGACTATACAGAATGCTTGTTGTAAACAGATGTGTGGTAAAGATAGAGCCCCTTTTTTCAACACAGAGCAATAGAGAGAGAGAGAGAGAGAGAGAGAGAGAGAGAGAGAGAAAGAAAGAGAGAGAGGAGAGAGGAGAGAGAGAAAGAGAGAGAGAGAAAGAGAGCTTTGGGCTGGTGTATGGAACTCCCACATGAGTGCATAAACATTATGACTGTAGAATGGAAAAGACTATATTTAAGAGTAAACTGATGATCAGCTCACAGCTCTGTGGGTTCCCTCTGTGGCTTCCATTACCACTTTACTACATGAACACTGCCTTCTTACAGAGAGTGGATTTCAGAACTGGGTTTGGCTGTAGTGGACAAATCCCATGCACAGCAGTCTTCGTGGGCACCAAAGCCAAAACCATGAGATACTACACAACTGCACTAAAACCAGAATGCTTGAAACAGGCCTACAAAATAAATATCTGCAATAATATACTGTTACACTGCCATATATAACTGTTATAATGTGATTGCCACGTGAATTGCAATAAATTACTCATTTGCACAAAACATTATTTATATTGTGCATACACCAGCAGCATATGTCTACAACCATATGTATATTTGTCTATAGGTTAATATAACCCTGTTTAACTCTGCCCACTTTACTCATATTTATAACAAAGTCAATACACTGTACATTTCTTTTAATTTCTACTCTCCATAATCAATAACACAATGTACATACTGTAACATATAGCATCACCTATAATGCACTTTGCTGTATTTATACTCTTCTTTGCACTTTTGGTTAGATGCTAACTCCATTTCATTGGCCCTGTATAATAATGTATAATATAATAAAGTTAAAACTAATCTAATATATTTAACACTTCCCTAAGGTTTTCAGAGTCTGTGACCAAGCGGGGGCTCATCCAAAGTGCACTCCCCCACCGTTAACACATTTTTGACATGCAAATGAAGTCTGTACCTGAAAGTCATGCAGAAGTACAGATACCAAACAGTGACTTTGGTAGAAGTTCAAGTCACCGACTAGAAAACTACCCAAGTAAAAGTCTTTACTGTACTAACAGCATCTAGTATTTACTGTACTAACAGAGTTACAGAATTTAATAAAGTCAAGCAAAGTACAGATTCTCCCAAATCATACTTAACTACAGTACTGAAGTATTATTTCCTTACTATACAACACTGGTTGTGTTGTGTTATGAACTACGGTGTGATTGCGTGAGATTGCAGGGTCATTTATCTTTCATGTTTTACAACTCCAATTCCATAAAAGTTAGGAGGCTTAAAATAACTCAACAAAAAAATCATTTACAAACCTCATTAACCAATACTTCATTCACAATAGAACACAGAAAACATATCAAATGTTTAAAGTGAGACTATTACATGAAAAATATTAGCTCATTTTTAATTTGTTGTCAGCAACACATTTCAAAAAAGTGCAGACAGGGCAAGAAAAGGCTGGAAAAGTAAGTGGTACTAAAAAGAGAGAGCTGGAGGAACATTTTGCAACTAAATATGTTAATTGGCGACAGCTCAGTAAAATGATTTGGCATAAAAAGAGCATCTCAGAGAAACAGTGTCTCTCAGAACATGGGCAATGGTTCATCAATCTGCAAAACACTACAAAATATAATACAGTAGTATAACAGAATAATGTTTCTCAGTGTAAAATGGCAAAGTCCCTGAATATCTCATCACCTATAGTACATAATATTGTCAGAAGGATCTGAGAATTTGGAGAATTTGCTGTGTGCAAGGGACAAGGCCTGAAATCAATACTGGATGCCCATGATCCTTAGGCCATCAGATGGCACTACATCAAAAACAGGCACAATTCTGCAATGGAAATCACTAGACTCAGAAACACTTCCAAAAATCACTGTCTGTGAACATAGCTCAGTGTGCAAGTTAAAGCTCTATCGTGCAAAGAAGATGCCATATGTAAACGTGATACAGAAACACCACAGTCTTCTCTGAGCCAAAGCTAATTTAATATAAACTGAGGCAACGGTCCCATGATCAGACAAATCAAAATTTGAAATTCTTTTTGGAAAATATGGACACCACATCCTCCTGACTAAAAAGGAGAGGGACTATATAGCTTGTTATCAGAGCTCAGTTGAAAAGTTTGCATCTCTGATGGGGTGCAACAATGCCTATAGAATTAGCAGCTTGCACATTTGGAAAAGCACCAACCATGCTGAAAAGATGTTTTAAAGAAACTGCTCTCCTCAGTTGTCAGATGTTTACAGACTGTTGTTAAAAGAATAAAGGATGCTACACAGTGCAATTTTGAGATGTGTTGCTGCCATCAAAATCAAAATGAGCTAGTATTTTTCAATAAATAGTAATATGTCTCAGTTTCAACATTTGTTCTATTGTAAATAAAATATGGGTTTCTGAGATTTGCAAATCATTACAATTGTTTTTATTTACATTTTACACAGTGTCCAAACTTTTTTAAAACTTTTTTTCATCAGTAAACTCAAGACAACCTGCATTTAAAAATATAAAAACATGTTGACCAAGCTTTGTCCATAGTGCCTTAAATGAGTAATATAGTGTTTTAAGTGTAGAAGTAGCAAATGCATATCATCTGGCTAACTAGCATCCATGTTAATGATGTGAGAATATCCGAAGACATGTTAACATTTTTGTCATCATCGTTAAACTACCAAAAACATTTAATTAGAAAACATTCTTCTTCCCATAATCTTTAAACAATGCATATTCCTGTTGAATATGTGAAACTAGAATTCACATATGCTGCAGATTAGGTGCCATTGATCTCTGGTCTTATTTAAATCTGACATCTATGGTCTGGTGTTCTTTTGTCTTTTTCTGTTGAAGTCATAGGTGTCAAGATCTAAATAATTCCCAAACACCTTAAAAAAAAGGCTTTGGAAACATCTATAGACTAAAGACTAGCTGCCCTAGCAAATTCAACTGGAGAGCAAACCGTTTGATGTGAAAAGAAGTCTCCAAGAACCCCAAATTTTTATTATGTGATCCTCAAGAACAGTCTACAATCAGAAAGAGAATTTGACCTGCAGGGGAAGCATTTCAGGAAACCATAAGAGCATGAGAGCAAGACAATAGTAAACAAGAAAAAGAATACATAGGCAATGCAAGCTTCTGTGACAAAGGGTGTGCTTACTTTCCAAACGAAGAATTCTATATCTGTTAATAATTTTGGCAAATAAATGATTGAAAAAGCTACCTCTCATTGTAGTTTTGTAGTTTTCAAGTATATCTATATGTAGACACCGTATTAAATATGATGAAATGTTTGATCCTTTAAATATGTAAAAAAAAACAACATCAGTTTCCATGGAAGATACTTAGTTTATTTTCACATGTCTGTACATATATATTTTTTTAATTTTATGTTTACTTGGCATGCATATTCCTAAATGTCAATAGGACACAAATTGCAACTCAATTTGATATTGCAGCCATGTGTTATTTCATTACTGCAAAAACAAATATGATTAATAAACAATAAACTGTTGCCTTAACCTTAAGTGGGCCACCTACACCAGAAAGCTGAGCAATTCTTTATCAGCACAAACAACAGAACAGTTAAACAGCTCTGCTTCAGGCTAAACTGGTCTAAAAGAAGAAAATAAGAATTATTACTTTGGTTGACATGCATTAAAAATAAACATACCAGATGCATTCGTTAATAAGGCAGCTTGTGGCTCGCCAAACAAACTATTTTCATCTTCAATGTCATGGAAAGTGGTGAAACAAAAGGTTTCACTAACAAAGCTTTCCACCGAGACTTGACACTGGTGTTAGTATCTATTTACATACTGAGAATGCACTGGCAGCAATTTGCATAATGTTTTTTGTAGCTGTGTGCTCTGGGGAGCTGCATTGTAACATATTGATGCTTAATGAACTCTGAAAAAAATTGATTTTCCACAGAGTAAATTAAGAAATGCATTATAGCTGTTAAAGCAATCTTGTGGGAAATCGGAACCTTCCACTGCTAAACTATGCTTGATAAGTAATAAATTACATGTTACACTTATTTGCTTTAATTCATGCTAATTTTGCCCAATTAATGTATCGCAGTAACTCTGCAGTCCGCCACAGGAGGTTAAATTATTTATCTCGCTTTTTGTGTCTGTTTGTGTTTGATGTTTCTGCTGAATGCATGTATATGTATGCTTATACCCACCAATTAGCATTGTGCAAAGTGCATGCCTAAAACAGCTTAGCTCAATGTCATTTGAAACTTGCTTATGCTGTTTCTGGCACTGTATGATGTAATGTTATCTATAAAAATTGACAAAAGGTACAGAGCTGAAAACAAGTACCAGTTGCTGAGGTCTGATTGTTACCCATATAGCTAATATTTTTATAGATGACATTATGCTATACTGTGTTGAAAACCACACAAGTCTATTTGAGATTACATCACAACTCTGACCTAAAGCAAGTGTGTGATGTGTTAAGCATGCAGGTATAAGCTTGTTACTTGTTAGCTATATAACATTTGCTGGTCCACTGCAAAGTTGTTGCTACCAAACATGTCCAGTCTATGTGACAACATTTAAAAGGATTGAATTTTATACATTTAATTTACAAGCCTGTTCAAAACGTGGCAAGATCCAGAACATTTCCACTGGACAACTTGGTGCAGTTTTAATAAAAAGCATGCAGTGTAAAAACACATATTGGTCCAGAGTTGTATTTTTGAGACACCGCTGTGTTGATACAATCTTAAGCCAAAGGTTGAGTACACCAGGTCAAATTTAGGGACGTACTGTATTATTGGAAACATATTGATATTGATATCAGCAGATATTTGCTTGCAGAAATAATACTGCCATTGCAGAGATTTGACTGATATTTCAAACCAATATTTGATTATGCATTTATACCACTCTGAGAGAACAGACTGCTTAGGTGGTGCTGGAACACTGTGCCAAAATGCTCACATTTTTTTCCCATTTTACATTTGTACTAATTTTTAATTGAAGTTATATGCTAGTTTCAAGTTTCAGGTTTCTATTATTTTTGTTTCTAAACTTTACTTTACTTTTAAAACATTTTTTACCAGTATATGTAACATTAGTACTGGATAACTTAATTGGCCTACAAATCCCACACTGGTGGATCCCAAGTAAATTCACATTTTGTTGATCTTCTAAGGGAAAAATAAATATACACCCTCTACAGATAGCACACTTCTACACAATATAATGCACCATTACTGCTAAGTTGTTAAATTTAAGAATGGAAAAATAAATTATGCAGCCTGTGCAAAGGGTATGGAACATTTTATATGTCATGGTTTATATTAAAGTCAGTAAAAAAAACAGCAAGAATGCACTAAAATGAGCAGAAATGTAATATGTTAGGTTTGCACACTGTTGAGCATGCGTACTTATGTCTTATTTCACTTAGAAAACCAAGAAAACATGTCACTTGACTAAGACTAAATAAACTTTTGCATGAAATATTATGTTCAGGTCTATAAGTGTGTGTGTGTTTGCAGTGCAGAAGTGCAGTGCATTTGCAGCCAGGCTGTGTTGTTTTCCTGTTAGCGGCTGAGACAGGAGATCTGCCTTCCTTCCCTTCTCTTCATGCACACACAATGATGACTCATTGTTTACAGGCCCTTGCACTCAGCTGTCCGATCAGGCCCCTCTTACGACACTTTTCCATTCAATCACGATGTGAGCATGTGGCAGCTGGGCAGACTCTCAGCTCAATGTACACCTCTCATCGTATGCCTCAGCTCTGTCTTTCTCAAAGACGCTTCTAATGAAAGCAAGGCTCATGGAACACAAACCGAACATTTGCTTTGGAGTGGCAAGAAGCCACAAACATCCTTTCCTGGGCAGGAACTTTCACACCACATGAATGTCATAGGCTGTTCAGAACAAGCCATTTTATAGCCCTATCAACAACTTCATATATCAAATAAATCACCATGCCATACACACCTCCCTGAGCAGCTAGAAGAAGTGTTTTCCCAGAATCTGGCACTCGTGCTGGAAAAAGTTATTCTTCAATAAGCCTTTTGTTTCCCTTGCGAGGAGCTATTGAGCTACATCTAATACTTCATATGTTTTAACATATCTATACAACTCCCCATCACAATTACAGATATACCACACATGCATTATATTGCTGCTTTTTATATCTTTGGTAATGTTGCTGGTGTATTGTCTGTACTTATATACTGTTGTTTGTGTCAACAATGGTGATTTGTTAATTAACCTTATTTAACTGCTATGTATATCATTTGCTGATATACACAAACAGTTCAAAATGCATGTTGTCAGTTTGGCCCATGCCTTCAACATATGGCTGAAGGTTAAGAAGAGGATGCAGGACTGTAGGAGTCAACCTGTACTTGAGCTCTCTACTAGATCTAAGCCTGGACACAGCTTAATAAACAGAAAGAACTGAAAAACAGAACTGGGAATAGGAAGATGATGTGTGGTTTAAAAACATTGCAATGGGAAGGTTTAGATGGGAATTTACAGGGGGTTAGTTTAGGACAGGACAGAGCAATTTGCATAAACAACACAACTGGACAATCAAACATTAGGGACAGTGCAAGTAACCTGTGCAATAATAATTTTTATTACTGAACATGAAGATGACTGTGAAAAAAACAGTACAATAATTATTTACAATTACTTAAAACTACTTATTACCTGTGCAATAATTAGTATAATTACCTATTGTGCAATAATACACAATCACTTATTTTGGAATAATCCCACAACTTTTTATCATTATTCTGTGTGACTGCTGCTACTTTTACACTTAACCCTTCTTATTTTTTCCTACATATACTATATTTCTTATATTTTTGTCTTTTTATTCATTTATATTTCATTTATTCATTCCTTTACATGTATAACTCTTTTACTACTATGCCGGTGTACTGATGCTTGATGAATTTCCAGAAGGAATCTTACCAAGGGATTAATAAAGTTTTAATCTAATCTATCTATCTTTATAAGGAGGAGCTTTGGGCTTTCAGAATCAATTCAGAATTGTCATGTCATAACTCCATTAAAAAAATCCAGCTATAACTTTTCGGTCCAGAGATAAAGATTCTGGTTTTAAGGATTTTCTACAATTCTTCTGTATTTTATTTTATTTATCCAGTTTTTTTTTATCCAGGCATTTGTGTGGTAATTTTTTACCAAAACAAAAAACAAATTATGCATCTATTTTTAGAAATTCAAAATTTCTTTTACTGGGTCTTAGAAAGCATATTTGTAAATAAAGTCAGATCTAATTAGCTGCCCTGTGCTGTGCTTTTTAGGGTGAAACAGACCTTATAACTTGTTTATAAATGCTTATAACTTTTTATAACAAACAGGCAGCACTAAACTGGTACAGGTGGATATACTGTATGTAAACACTTTGTTTTCACAACAGGCTTTTCAAGATAACCCGCTGTTGAAGTATCAGCTGTAATAATTACTGATTATCATTTTTTTACTTTTGAGGATCATTATTTACACTTTTAACTCGGTCACACTACTCAGTCATTTTGTTTGAGTATTACTCTCTCTGGAATCTGAGTGACCTGAGTGAGGCCCCATTTAAGGCTACACTTTAAGTCAATAATGTTGCATCTGCATCCATGCTGGCATATTATGTCATAATCCTGTGACATGCTGGTCACGAGAAGATACATCTACCCTTTTCCTTTAAACAATCTGACTTCTCTGCTCAGAACATGTACTTTTGGATCTGCTGGCCCAGTCCTAATTAACCAACTGTCCGTCCTTCCATCTATCCATTCATGTTTGACAAGCTTAACCTAACTTAGCCTATCCCTGCACTCATAGGGTAAGAGGCAGTGACTTGACTTTGGGCAGATACACAGACATTCACACACAGTCACACCTACAGGTGATTCAACACGTGATTCACCTACTGTACATATATTTGGACTGTAGAAGGAACCCAAAGCTGAACTCCACACAGAAACAACCCTGCCAACCCCAGGCATTAATTGAACACTGCCCCACCATGTCATCCCTTCGAGAAAAACAATTCCTTCAAATCTAAAAAAGCCTTTTCGGGTTCTTTAGACAAAATAATTAACATTATTAATGCAAATTGAATGTCACCTTGTACTGTAATAACATGATATATTGACAATGTACTGTTTCAGTTTATTGTAAAGATGCTAATACAGCCCAGCTGTAGTCTCTGGCCCAGTAAAACAGTAAAAGTAATTTTTAAAAAATAAAAGAGAAAAAACCTTGAGGAAATTGAAACAAACCTTTTGTTAATATTCGTGAAGGACATAGTGTCCTCTTTTTCTGCCCCAGTGGTGACATTAAATGCTCTAGCTGCAGCAGCTGTCCTATTCTGCTCACGCTCATATTAAAAAGCTTAAGCACTGCTGGTTTTTCCACTAAATTAGAGAAAACAAAATCTCCTGATTAGTCAATTAAGTGCCAAATTAGCCTAGGAGTTAATTAAAAGATAGGGCACAATCTTTAAGGATATGCTAAGGCAGAGTGTTTAAACAGGAGATTTAACAAATGGTGCTTATTAAAACTTACTGTGAGTCACTTGACATCTAACATAGCTGCACCTAAAGCTACACAAACAGATTGTCAGGCAGCAGTACTCCCTCGATCCATCCATGCTAATCTTAGAGAGCCAGCATGGAGAAGTGCCACGCATCACCAGTTGCCACCACAGGATGTAAACGCTCGCAAAATCATAGGCTTAGCTACCAGAGGAACAGAAGTCAACACACACACACACACACACACACACACACACACACACACACACACACACACACACACACACACACACAGGCTTTGACTAATTCATTTGAGAAATGCCATCATTATTCAGTGTCACTGGCTTAAATGCTTATCGTAATAAATCTTATGATACACTTCATAATAAACATGCAAACACATAATCCAGGGATTATATATTACTTTTATAGTGTCAGGAGGATGCTCAAAACTTCTAGAGAGACATAATGCACATAAACTCTCTGCTTCTCACATTAATTATACAAATGAAGTACTCTTTAAAAAACCATAACAAAAGACATCTGTTTTCCGTGTAGTAGATAAAAATATCCATCATGTCTTTAAAATATGTAGCCTAAGTCAATCTTACTTAAACTGATACTGTTAACAGCACAGTTTTTCCCATTGTACATCTCAGAGAAATCATTTTAAAGGTTTCATATTTCTATATTTTTCACTTAAAAAGAAGTTTGTGTTCCTTACATGAATGAGTGGAGATAACCTCCTGCAAAATTTGAAGCACTTTCATGTCTTTTGGTCGTATTATTTAAAAATACATTCGATTTTGGACAATTTTTCTCTCTTTTTGTTAAATTAGCATTAAAACCATCTTAGAAATGTTTAACCATCTGCACAAGGTGTAATATGTTTTTTTGTGTCATTTTCACTCTGGTGATAGGCCTTAGTAACACTGTTTTGTCCTTGTCCCACAGTCAGATGTCTACAAAAAAAAAAGTTCAAAAATATAATTCATCAGAAAATGATCTCTGACAAAGTGATACTCAAATAATCGCATTTAATGCGAGACAGTTGGAACATTACTTTGTACACAAACTGTCCCGCAGTATTGCGGTCATTCCTGCAGTAAATCTGTATGGAAGATTGTTCAAGTGGTTGCTATGGAAATGGACAACAAAGTACATGTCTGATATGTAGGAAAGTAGGCTCTGTTCAGTTACTGTAGAAAGAAGTACAGTACTGTAGAAGAGTTTATAATAACCACCACAGTGAAATTTTAGCAAAGTAACATCACTTAAGTGAACTTATAGCATATCCTCACTGTGAAATTAGATATAGGCTATGCTATATAAAGTATGGTTTCCTGAGGCAGATGCAAGTCAGTTGTTAAAAGTGAATAAAACTATTTAGCCTTTAACATTTTCCTTTTGCCACGTTTGTTTCTATTTTTGTTTACATCTAACTATGTGCGCTGTGCTCTCCTTGTGTTATTGTTATGGTTAATGCTCTGCCCTAGCCCCACCTTAGCCCTGTCCTATCGTTACTGTTCCCAGCTGTGTATTGTGCTGGTTGCTCAGGTTTTTTGTGTCTTTTATTAGTATATATACCCTTGTGTCATTCTCTGTTAGTTCTCTGTGGTCTAAATGTAGACAATACATCTCATGTTCCATGTTTATTTTATGGGTAGTATTTATTAAAGTGGACTAAATCCAGCTTCACATCAATGTTTACAGTTACATGACGTCTGAAATATAACTTATAAGCAAAACACACCACTGGCATACAACATATGAGGAAAATCAGGACAACTGACTATGCTGGACAATGCATGCTAGAGTCCAGTGCATAAACCAATGAGCAGCAACCTAACTAAAGCAATGTAAAGTAGAAAGTTACCCTTACGACCCTTCACTTTAACAAGAATCCATCAGTTAGAGTGAGAGGTGACAATTGTGGGGTTTAAACCACAGACTGTATGTATGATATTAATTTACAGTTATTTGTTATAACAGCCACTGTTGCTCTCACTGGATGTTGATGAAAAATGGAAATTGAGGCTACTCATATAGCAATTCCCTAACCTGATTAAGAAATGAAAGTTTAACCTCTATCGTCAGTTTTGAGAAATGCTGTTAATTTGCATTAATAACTACATAACATACACACAGGGCAGTGGTGGCCTATTGGTTAGGACGTTGCTCTTGGGACCTGAAGGGACACCGGTTTAAGTCCTGGCCCAGGCACCACTGAGGTGCCCTTGAACAAGGTACCATCCCATTGCATAATCTTTCTCAGCTGCTGTAGCTAATACATTTCAATAAAGTTCTATTCTATTCTACACTGCTCTCCGGGTGCTGCTGATAGATGCCTGTTGCTCCATGTCTGCACGTGTGATGGGTTAAATGCAGAGGTCACATTTTATTGTGGTACTTAAGTTTGTTCACAATGACAAATAGTAATTATTTATTTCAATAATTTCCTCCGGGATCAATTAAGTTTTCTCAATCAAAATCTGAATAAAATTATGGGATTATGTTCACTGGCAGGCTAGCTTTCCTAGTAAATCAAGTGCAAGCAGATACCAATTGAGTAAATATAACATACAATCAGTGCAAAATGTTTGTCTCAGTTTTTATGTTTGTAAGATGAGTAAATCTCTTATCAGATTGTAAATGCTCTCTCTCGTGTCCTCTTCTTCAGAATAAATACGGAAACCATTATGGCCAACATTTGTATGACTTCTGCAGACCTTGTCACTATTAGCAACTGCAGGCCCAAGCAGGTTAAACACAACACAAAACAACACTTCCAGCTCTTCCTAATTTACCTTAATTTATACATTTGTGGGAAAAATATCACAAAATAAATCTGTTTAATATGATGGAGTATCCCTTGAATGAATTCTGCATGCACACATACACACACGCGTGCATCCGTGCACGCATAAGAGATTTGTGCCAGTGTCCTGAGATTTGAGAGCCAGTACACTGAGACATCACAGTTCACTGCCTGTGTTGCCGTCTCAGCGTCACTTTCTATCCAGAACAATGCGACAGCTGACAGCTTGCACAGAGAATCATCCTGCTAAGCTGAATTATTTCTGCCACGTGTTAATTTATTAACAACCTGTGCATGCTCTAATGTAGTAAATTTGCATATACATTTTTAACCTGGAAGAAAGATCATGAATATTCCTCAGGCAGCAGAGTATTCCTCTTTGTTAGTCACTTTTGATTCGTAAGAGAAGGAGACAAAAAAAGAGGCTCCACTACTGTATGTTCCTGCAGGGCACATATTCTGTAAGCGCAAATAAGATTTCCTTACACAACCTCATTTTCCACACATGAGTTAAGGGAAATGTGATGTTGAGCCTCAACGTTACAATTCCTTGTATATTCACTATATGCTTTCATTCCTGACCTGTAAGAAAGTGAATAATGAGAATGCAGTATTAGCACAGTAGAGCGATTATGGATGTCCTCATGTACACCAGTCTGCATGCTAATAGGAGTGTTTGGATAGATAGATCAATAGATCAATATAATAATCTGTAGATAGTAAAAGGGGAACGTTACAACCCTTTATATTCTCCTTTTCCTACTCTCTTATATGCATTTTGTGTCACAGGGATTGCGTTAGCCAATAGTATTAGAGTATGAACACTCATAAACTGAATCAGTCATCGTTTATTTCTGCGTGATCATTTTCCAAAACTTCTGTATCATTTGGACCATATAAATGTATTTGGTCCATATACAAAACATATTTACTGTCTAGTGAGAAAACAGAAAAAACTCATAGTTAAAAAGTTCTTCCTAATATGGGACCTTTAAAGGCTTCTTGAACAGTTTCACCTGATTCCAAACACATAGTGCTGACTTGACTCACAGCTGAAAGATGGAAACCTGTGGATTTCTTTTCAGATCTAAAGCAAAAGCTGTGCTTGATTTTTCTCTTTGATCCCTGGGAGTTGAAAATTAAAGTACACTTATATTTGACTGTGGCAGTTTTGTGGTCTGCCACTGTTGCCTGGGACTTTCATTTGATATATCACTCTCTAAAAAGGTACCACAAAGGGTTCTTTGAGCAATGCTACAAAAAAACATTTTAGTTCTCTGAATAGGCATTTTTGTAAATACGATATGCAAAACAATATGCAATATACTTTGGCTGTTTTTTATTTTACTGCCATCCACCAGTGTTGACCAGAGGAGGAAGGTTACTTCCTCTAGCTCAGGGAGTTTTTCCTTGCCTCCGTCGCCTTGGCTTGCTCATCAGGGGCTCGGGCCCAGACTTTGTAAAGTGGCCTTGTATCATCTGTTGCAAAAAGACTTGTTAAATGCATTTAGAATCTTTACATAAGGTAATATTTCTTCAGCAATCTAAAGGTTCTTCCAAGAAGTAGGTGTTTTTTAAATATTTTAAATTATTTTGTAACATCATCGCTTTCATCAATTTATAAAATATCATTCACTGAAAGGCTTCGTGTTTTGGGACAAGGTAATGCCAGCACATAAGTTTCCTGCACTGTATTGTTAAGGTATCAGGACACGTACACTTATTCCTGAGAGAGTACTCCGCAGGTGCCTCTCCTCAACACCTGTGAAGTTTCTCACGTATTCCCCTTACGTCGCGCACTGAGGCAATGCTTAGCCCTTAACGCAAACACTAGGCTGCCTTCAGGATGCAACGTACCTGTCAGTACAACAGGCTGTCTGTGAATGGTGGGTAAACAAGAAGAAACCAAACAGAGACACAAACACAGACAAGTCTATTGTCTGTAGAGAAAAGCTTGACATGGTAATAAACAAATTAAGAAGACATGTTACATTATAATTACAGCAGGGATTGCAGCTGGTGACTAGTGTTGCTCTTTATTTACTGTTCATTTCATTGGCGCTCTGTAGAAAAGAATATACGTATGAAAGTGTTCGGTAGGTTTAATGTGTAAACAATACCACATATCAAATATTTTAAATCAACGTGTTAATGTCATATCAAAACCTTTCATTGGGTAGATCTTTTGCAGCCTTCCACTTTCTCTGGTTTGTCAGTGTTAGAATTTCTTTTTATCTCTATTTTTTTTTTTTATTTGAAAACACCTATAAAGAGCCAGCTTTAAGCAGAAAAGCAGCTT
>JBBPDA010000126.1:23222572-23260252 GCA_037974385.1 Arnoldichthys spilopterus
CAGGTGCTGTGATGACTTTAGATCAGTTCTTTGGCAGATAGGGCTGTTCATATGGGCTCCTCAGCAGGAGTGAGTGGTTTGAAAGCTGCAGAAACTTCAACAAGTAAGAGGGTATCAGGGTGAGTCAGGCTGGTCCAGATAGCAGCTCTACATATACATCTCATTATCTTATTGTGTTTCCAGATAAACTTTAGATAAACAATAAGAAAAAAGGTCTTTAGGTACTGAGAGACTAACATGGCTGATAGAACAATACGAATCAGGTGGTTTGATCTTTTTGTTAAGCAGTTAATAAAAAAAAACTTCTTTTTAAAAATGTTAATGTCTTGTAGTAGAAAAAAATGCCTAATCAAAAAGTATAGTCACCATAAATCAGGTAGTAAGAGTAAGAAGTTCACTCTTTCTGGATGAGGCTGCAACATTCATGCTGAGTCTGAAAATCTGAACAGTGAGGAAATAAACAGTGCCGCCTGTACCTCTTAGGTGACATTTTGCTGAATGCTCATTTTGTTCAGCAAATTGGAGGTTTATGGTTAAAGACTTCAATTCAGATTTTGGAGATGAATTACAAGAAAATAAATATGAAGTTAAAAACACCCATGGCCTGTGTCACAGTCAATTAAGCTCCCCAGGTAATGACCCCATTTGCATTGTAAAGCGTCCCCAGGCGTGCAAGCATTAACAGGGACAGGACCTGGGGAGATTAATTGAGAGTGACATTACTTGAACCCTATTTTTTTCCTCCTTCCTTGTCCTTCTTGTCTGTTTTGCTCACCCTACTGATAGATCTGGCACTACTATTTTAATACCAAGCTACAAGCCTGTGCGTCGGAAGTCCTTCAAACTTTGACAAGCACGGGAGGACGGAATGATACATTATGCATTGGATGCTAGCTGAGGACTTCCTTCCTTTGTGAAGCTAAGCCTAGATTTAGAATGAATGAATGAATGAGGAACTGATGCTCAGGACTTACTGCCTGTTTATGTAACGGCAGCAGTTAGCCATAGCCTGATGTTTGTACTTACCGATTCCTGAAAATGACCTTGTAAAAAGAAGCATCACAGTGGATTATCTTTTCACACATATGATACGAATGGTCTTAACCTTGATAAGTAGCAAAGGGGTAAAGTAAGGTCATTATTTCCCAGCTCTTGTGCAATGTACAACACTGTATCAGTAGTTAATTGCCACATTATACAACCAGGGACAAAATGTTAACGGAAGCCTACAACACAGTTATGCAAATTTCTGCCTGTGATGCAAGTGTGGTGAAACCAAGGGCCTTCAATATACCATAGAGAGGGGAAAAAGCTGTAATATGTGTCCGATGGCTGAGGGCAGTGACTGACATTCATTTTCTATTGAGCAAAGAGCGGGAGAGAACAGTATAGGGTGGGGGTGGCCACAGCCCTCTAATGACCTATTTAATACTGTAAAGGAAATGACCCAAGGTCTGAAGAGCACTGCCTTCTCTCCAGCCAAAGGGGAAAAAAAACTAGAAACAATAGAATAACCTTAATTGTGACATTACAAGCAGCTGCACAGAGAGGAACAATGGGGGACTGATTAAAAGAAAGAGAGGTGGATGACTTTGTGAAAAGGTCACTGAACACTTACCTGGACTTTTCGCTCCATCTCTCACCCCATCTTGACAAAAAAGGAAAAAAAAAAACTTTGGTGATTAGAGACTGTCAATATTTTCAATGATGCCATTAGTGAAATAAGATGGTAATTTCCCAGCAGGGTATGTCAGGGCAGAAAACAGTAACAGGAAAAAAATGAGTGCCAGCTGGCAAAAAGCAGTGCAGGTGGGGCAGTGTCAAGATCAATTGAGAGCTTAACAAGGGAGAGATATCTGGCAAAGGTCAATAACAGCCACCTTTTGCATGGAGGCCAGGGCCTCTCTTCAACAGTGCAGTGTTGCCATCCATGTTGAGATACAGCCTGCACATGGAGATGGGTAGAGCAGCCTAAACACATGCTTGAGTACTTGTATTGTAAATTCAATGAAATAATGCATCTAAAAGCACCTAAACATGAAAAAGGACTGAGAATGATCCAAAAGTTGTAATAGATGAAACCAATCTCTCCTTGCTGAACCTTTCCAGATATTTTTCTCACCATGACACTCGGTCCACACCTTAAAGTTGCACAGGTATGGCCAAAGCTTCCCTCAAAGTGCTAAAGACAGCTCCAGACACAGTTCAGTCACATGCAGTTTTAAAATGAAAAGTTCACGTAATAATTATTTGCTTCCTTCTCCGTAACCAAGTAGCAAAAAATGGATTTCACATGTAGTTTTATTCTGGAGAAATAGTGAGGTCAGAAGACAGGGCGTTTCCAAAAAGCTTTGCAGCACCAAAAATTTGTCAAATGATACATCAGACTTCACCTTAAACACTCACTTTAATACAATCCAGTAATGACAATGATTGTAACACTACAACGTCATTAGAATTTGAATAGAAAGCTTAAGAGTTGTGCGTAGAGTACAAGATGGATAAATACGCAAAAGCTACGAAAAGTATTATTCACATTTCTTGTAGTTATTTATTTTCATGGCACAAGCATCCAGTTTTAGTAACATTGTATTGTGCAATAGATTCCGCATCTTTTCTCAAAATGACTACATTTTAAGGCACTAAAATAGATGAAGTGTGCTGTATGGTAAAATTGTGTACAAAGAAACTGGATTTTTGCATGATCAAATTCTTTCAGAATTCAGATAAGCAAAATGGTGGGCAGTGGTGGCCTAGTGGTTAGGACACTGCCTTTGGGACCTGAAGGTCGCAGGTTTGAGTCCTGGGCTGGCTATAAATTTGTCAGCATTACTACTTGATGGATCCCTTGTGTCTACACCTTTAGCTTCTTCGTGCACAAGTGTTTATTAAAATCCATCGAAGCTTTAGAGTGTTTCAAATCACAATTTTCATCTGTAAAAAACATTTAGTGAACAGCTTATTTTTCCCCAATTTAACCTGTCACACTCACTCACAGGGCTACTAACCACTGTGTGTAAAAAATAAAGCAAAGCTCAAATCTTTCAAAAAGGAAAGAAAAAACAAGTTCCATTTATCGATTTCATTGCTGTTATCAATAAATCAGTAAATGATCCCAGCCCCACTTTGTCTACATTTCAAACATGTAAATATTTAAAAAGTTTAAAAGTCAGTTGAATTGCCCTGCAATAAATGTCTTTATGTAAATGCTAGCAGACTGTCTGTTGCAGAGGTGCTGTATCTTCTCAAGTGCATAATAGACAACTATTTAGGGTTATAAATCACACAGTAAATTTGAAATGCATAAGACGAGCACTAATTTACAAAAAGCATCCAGAGAACACAAACAAATAACCAAATTGGCATCTGGACTTAACACACATTGAGTTTTATGCTGCACTGGCTCAGAGCTGAAACAGGACAGTTTAGCTGGTTATATTTGTGCTCTGAGAAGCTTGAGGTCAAATAAAGCTGCTTACCACAGCCATCCTGGTCATGTTCTAATTCTAATCATATGTCCTCTGAGAGGATTACAGTTTAGCAAGTTTTAAAATACAGATGATGGCAGAGATGATCGTTTCACAAACACAAATGCTGTACCAAAAGTATGTATATAATACTATGAAGCAAACCACTGTCACCATGTATATCACTTGATCTAGAGTAAGACCTGTTTGCAAAGTAGATCTTAAATGCTTGTTCAGTAAGGTCTTATTTTTGTTTTGCTTTTTGGAATATTAAGTCCAGTATATGTACATCAGGCAGGACAAGAAGGTGCATCAATAGAGATTAAACAAGCAAGCTTATACAAACCAAAATGCAAACAGTGTGTAAATCAAGGATCTGTAAATTAATATTTGAATGAATGGTCTGTAAAAAAATAAACAAAAAAATACAGTAAAAATGTAATGTTTCAAACAGATAAATGGAATGTTAATGGGAGTAAGTCTACTTAAAATTACAATAAAGTGAGTGCACCTACCATTTAATTTAGTAGTTATTTTAATTTTATTTTCCATAATTTGTTATCAAAGTTTTCCATTATTCTATCCTAAATTTAATGGAAAACTCCAAAAGCTACAGTAGACAATGCTTAAACAAGGCCTTACAACATAGGCCATCAGTTAAGTATTTTTAGTAAGTCCAAAATAAAACTCCCATATAACACCCACAAAGCCGTGACCTCTGACAGTGTGAAAGAGCCACACCTCTCTGGAAATTACAGTGTTGCTCAAGGCAGACAAAAGTCATCTGAAGCCTGCACTCATATATAAACATCTGCATTCTGCAAATCTAACCATATTGAAACCTACACTGAGTAAGACAAAGACCTCTGCAAAAAGATGAAGTTATGGAAATAATGTATGTAAAATTGATAGTTAAAGGACAGACTCTCCAATAACAATTTTCAAAGTAAAGGAGTTAATAGCATCTTTGACAACACACAACAAAAAAATCTATTTTACAATAATCTCTACATCAGTATGTAATGTGTTTTGTCCTTTTTACTTTGGGAAACATCTGCTTTGACCAACTCGATGGAGGCCACAGAAGCTTAGACATGCACACAC
This sequence comes from Arnoldichthys spilopterus, assembly GCA_037974385.1. NCBI lineage: Eukaryota > Metazoa > Chordata > Actinopteri > Characiformes > Lepidarchidae > Arnoldichthys > Arnoldichthys spilopterus. The sequence goes on from JBBPDA010000126.1 coordinate 23,227,144, forward strand.
ACTAATACATACAAGTATGCATATGTATTCACATACAGACTCATACACACATACATGCTCTTCCCTTTATCTTTCCCTCTCTCTCCATGTCTGCTCTGGATACAGATAATCAGTGCCTTATGTGGGAAAGCAGATACCACAGCACTCCATGCAGATCTCCAGGCAGTCAGAGGACTCGCAACAGGCATCCATGATGCCGCAGTCCATGTCACAGGGGCAGTTGCAGTCATCTCCCAAGTCGTCTGCACAGCAGCAGCAGCAGCAGGCCTCCGAGGTGCAGGTCCCACAGGACGCCTGCGCTACCACCATGTTGCACAGGGTGAGGAACTCACAGAAGAGGCAAGCCAGGATGCAGTGCACACAGCAGTCTGCTCCCACAGCACCAGATACAGAAACAAACACACAAAACACACGAGAAATAAACCAAAAGAATCAGCGTTTCCCTGAAAATAAGCATAACACAAAACTCTCTTTTTTTGTTTCTAAGATGTGCATTACATTGCAAAAGTTGTTTGCAATGTAATGCATTTTATGAATAATGGTAATTTGTCTATAGTACTTTTGCATTAAGGTAACTGATGTGTATATCATACTATGTATGGTACATAGAAGACTGATAAGACATTTTTTTACACACAATTTCTGACTACAAGCATAGGTTACATGCATCTTTCTATTTGCTGCATTTCTAGGCTGTAAGCTTATACAAATTCTAAGAGAAGTTTGGATACACATTTAATCAAATAGCTGCATCCATCCCTATTAAATAATAGATCAGATTGCCAGAAATGTATTTTATTAGAAAATAAAACTTTTCTACATATAAACTTTTACATATACCAGGATACTTACACATAAAACTTGACATAGCCCATACCTTAAATCATTAAATATTGTTGCAAAACACACACACACACACATGTGAACAATTCACAATGTAGAGGTCAATGCAAGTCAGCAACAATCTATGTCAAACCTGCAGGTTGTCAACAGAGAATTCCAAACATGTTCCCAAGTGAACATGAATGTTTTTCCCCTCATCATTACTGGTCATATTAGATGACTTAACAATCACAGCATAACGGTATGGGCGGGTGGGCATGTATGAGAGTAGGGAGGCGACCAGCTAAGCAGGGAGAATAGATGGGAGGAATCAGAGAAATTCAAAAGAATGAATTCCACTTTTGGTTTGATTAGCAGCTTTGTGAATAATGGGGTCATCATCATGCAAAAGCACAGGCTTGATCACGCAAAGCTGATTAGCAGTGTCCAAGATTTTCACTGGCAAATTGCTGCACTAATGCTGCCATTTCTCTCAATCCTGATTAACATTTAACCTTTTCCCTCAATCTTTTACAGGACTGTTGCACACAACTACAAATTACTGCTGTTTAAGATGACATGGATATTTAGCTTTTCTCTTTTCTGCAACATCTGCTTAGAACTAGTGTTTTTTCTTTTCTTCCAATTTGGAAAAAACAATTGGTACAAAACATACAAAAAACATATATCTTTTGATCCTTTGTTTGTGGATAACCTATAACTAAGATATGATTAAGGTCATGTGCAGAATGAATAAATAATAATAAATAATAAATTAATGAATAAATACATACATAAATAAAAACATTAATCAAGAGCCAAGCCGATTCATTCAAGAATGGCTTTGATAATAATATTTTATAAAATTAAATAATTCATTTAAGTAAAAAATCTGAGCTTAATTTCAATATACCAAATGTATAAATACCAGAACTATTATTAAAGAGCTGGGTAAGGGAAAAAAAAATGCTACACATGCTTTTCATGAGCAGCGATTAAAAAAAAAAGAAATAAAAGATGATAACTCATTCCACCAGAGGAACACCGCACAGGGTGCTAAAACCAGTATCTAAGAGACTAGCAGAGCACCCTGCCAGCCTGGACACAGTTTACTCTTTACAACTGCAATTAACTGTGAGCCAAATGAACAGACTTGATGTATATTTTGGGGGAATGGGGCTTGATATGTATTACTATCGTTCCAAACAGTACATTTGCATGGCTTTCATCAGTTCACGGTGAGCTGTCAGGGAGAGTCCTCAGTGTGATTGGAGCTGCTAAGAGAGGAAAGCTCAGCCTTAAGACTACTGGATGCTCATGTTTGTTTAATCAAAGTGAGTTTTTGTAGGCGGCAGAGCTGACCAGCAGTGCAGCAATCCAGCCTGCACACTGTTTAAACTTTAAAACATGTTGGCATGCAGATCTACTGTAGGCTAAAAGGCTACATCAGTCTGAAGATTCAAACATTGCTTTAAATTGAATATAAATCATTACATTTTGACACTATAGCAAACATATAGCTATTCTTAGTATTATCTTCTACAACAATTAGTTCTTTCTAATTTAGCTGGGCACATATGTGCTTACTGATTGCAAAATTATTTCTCTTAACCAATTTTCTACAAAAAGTCACTTTTTCCCAGAAGAATCTTTTGTTGCTGATAGTTTTCTTTTCTAGATTTATAGAATGCTTTATGCATTCACTTGGATGTATAATTTATCAGCAGCGATTATAAGAATCTTAAAGAATGAGCAGCTGGATAATGTACGCAGGAGACAGACAGACTCGTCTCCACCGCAAATCTGACATCACAACTAGGAGAGTGTCCATGCTTAATGTCAGCCATCGCAGAGGTTGCCCAGAATCTGAGAGGGCCAAAAAACTCAGAGCACCTCAGAGGAAATAGTATTAGACATCTGGAAAAGCCCAAAGGCCAACATCAAACAGAGGAGCAGCATGACATAAAACAAGCTGGAATCGGCGCAGACCAGTGAGCTGTGCAAAAAACATTCAAATGAAGAAAGACTGACTGCTGCCTTAGAGACCAAATGAGATAGATGAGAGGGTGAGACAGTGAGTAAGGCAGAGAGAAAGAGATGCATTTGAGTGCTTAATATATAGCCAAAAAGTAGATAAAGAAGAGAGCTGTAAAATAAACAATGCTAGCAAACACTTGTAGCATTGATAAATGATGGTTGCACCATGTAATTCATCAGAGCTCTACAGAATATTCATCCTAAACATCTGACATTAGTCAACAAGTTCATTTTGTTGTGATTTAACAGGGCTGATTTGTGAGATGTATTGTTGTTTGAAGTATTAAAAGTTCAATACACTTACAAAACTACAACATGGTAAACAATTCAATTAAACTTCTAATGCTATCAAGTCTTTATTTAAAGGCCTAGGTCTTGGCAGAACAATAAAATGAAGGACACAGGCCTTTTAAAAAGCCCAACGCAACTTTTGCATTGTATTCTATATAGCTGGAACCATCAGAAAACGTTTCACTGTTCAGTGCAATGAACATTGGCCATTTATCAGGTTTCATATTTGACCATAGTATCATTGTGATACTACACATGGTATAAATACTGAAATCTCAATTCTGGTATTGTAACAACCCTAGTGAAATTATGCAACATCAAACCCTAAGTCCAATTAAGGGGTGAGTTACTCTGCAGCCCTAGTAAGAGACGCAAGTCATGTTTGTTTGGACTAGCTTAAAAAGAAAAAGAAACATACCAATATAAAACACTGACTAACAACCACAGAAGCTTTTTAGTGGACTGTTGCCTTAATTAAATTTGTCAAAGGAATAGAAGTACGCACTTATTTACAACACAAACACGCTATCATTCAAGGTCCTAACCCACCCACAGAACAAAAGATCGCTCAATTAGATGACTTTCCAGCAGCGCTGCTGTTATCGCAGTAGAGTATTAGTGCCAGAGACGTGAGCCAAGAACACAAGGAGCGGAATACCCCAAGCGTAGTTCTTGTAGTGCTTTATTCTTCTGTTTTCCAGGCTGTTTAGAAGCTAATTTCACAGGCAAACAGATTATGGTAATCCATGTAAACATTAAAACACAACAGCTTGCTGTTTTCCAGGGGGAAATAAATACTTGAGAGGGAACATATTGATATAAAAAAAAAACTGTTCCGCAAATAACAGAAATAAAAGCTGTAATGGAATTGACGTACTGAACTGTGTTTTTTCAACCTTCCACACCAATTAAGAAGTTAAAAGTATGATGCTGTTGAAAAAGGCACGCTTCTGTTAATTCAGTGGGGATATGATATAAATATCACAATTGTTTTCTAGCTTTCTGTAATAGTGATGAGCTTACAGCGACATGCCACTGTTTCACACCTAAACAATGCAAACAACACTTACTTAAAAATGAATGTCATTTTGTAGTCATTAATTCTTAGTTCTCATGAAACTAGTGTTTTATAAGATAGCAGTAGTGCTCTGTTGAAACATATATATGCAAACTAGACACATGCTCGATTAGTATAAAAGAGGCGTTAGTATAAAATGCTGAAATATGGAATTACAGACTGGACAGATGCTCTATTAGTATAAGAAGAGTAAAAGGGCCAGTACTGAGAACAGCGCAGTGCCCGTGCATGAACTGTGGAGGATAGGCAAGAATAGGCAGAGGTGTGGGCTGCACAGCCACACAGAAGCTCTTAATGAGGGGACACTTTGAGATAGGAGAGCAAGGGCCCACGCAGAGGTGGGGTTGACACATGGCAGACCCCCCACTCTCCTCAGCCTTGTTAAAAGGTCACACCTTGGTGACCATTACTAATGCACTGGTGAGCTCCTTCATTACTGCATTCACCTTATCATCATATCTGACAATGTGCTAGCTGCTCTTTGGATCATCAAAGACTTTCTGCGGTTTGACCTCACACTTGTGGGCGACAACACATTGCCAGATGAATGGAAATCAGTCTAGGATGGTGTTTGTAATTATGAAATGTCAACGGTGAATGCACAAAAATGTAGACTATGTTTAAGGTTTTGTTTGTTGAGAATGGGTCCGGAGAGAAAAACATTCAAGCAGTAGACAAGTATATGAACAGAAGTGTGTGTGTGTGTGTGTTTTAAAGAATTATTTACCCTCTGGAGAGGAGCCAGGTTTTTGTGAACCTGTGGAGCTGCCTCTGCTCCTCCTGCTGCTGTCGCTGTTGACAGACAGGCTGGAGCGGAGCTTCTTCTGCATGCGCTGAGAGACAGGAGACGGGTGTTTTCTGCACTCAGAGGGAGAAAGAGCAGCCGCCGCGGCTGCTGCAGGCTGTGTGCCCCCACAGGGCATTCTGTGGCCATTACTCAGCCCTGCATGAAGGCCATTGTGCAGCCTGGCAGCCTCTCCCTCAGTGGGCTTCTGCAGACATGCGGCTGGATGAGGCAGCGGCTGAGGTTGGGCTGGAGGAAGTGACCATGAGAGAGAGAGAGAGAGAGAGAGAGAGAGAGAGAGAGAGAGAGTCCATGTGAGAGAGAAAGAGATAGAGTCCATGAGAGAGAGCGAGAGTCCATGACAGAGAGAGAGAGAGAGAGAGAGAGAGAGAGAGAGTATTGTGAGACCAATCTGTTTAATAACATATTTTAATAACAAAGACAGACAGACAGACAGATATTAATTCTGATTATGAGCATGTCAGCATGGCATAACACAGTCAAACACAGACAGACAGATATTAACTCTGATTGTGAGCATGACTGCATGACAGAACAGCTTTAACCTTTAACCTTTAACAATGGTCAATATGCTAGACATGGCTGCAATGATGCCAGAATTTAAATTTAAAGGTTGTCAGAATTTAAATCAGTGTAAGAGACCAACCAAATGGATTAAGTACTTGAATAAGACTTTTCAGAAGCTGCGACGTTCACTCCACACCTGGCCCATTAGATGAAGTAAATGCAATAGCTTATAGGGGTATTACTCTCTCACAATTTAGAGATTCATTCAGGAAAAAAATGTGTTTAAATAAATCTTCAATATTTATACATTATTTAAGCATGAATTATTACTAATTTCTCAAATTACTCATTTCACAAATATGACTGGACAAACTATTTAAACAATAGTAAAAAATAGACAATAAAAAATTGAGCAGACTATAAAGTAGCCATAAATATGTTGCATAAAACAGAGAATGTATTTGATTGAGTATTATCGTAACTTACTACCATCAATGCTTATCTTCCAATCAGTGCACAATCAATGCAGCTGGATCTCCGCCTTCAGATCAAGGCATCACAATGTGCTGATCCACTCTTACACCACTAGCAGCCAAAGAACTAAACTAATGGCACATGTTAAGAACATACAAAGGCTATTAAATGGTAATGGTATGGTTAATGGTAAAGAAATGTTTAAAATAAGTGAACAACCTATTTAAAGTCCAGTTCTTTGTTAATCAGCTAACAATTTCACTGTACAGGACAGTAGGTCCCCAGGATAACATGTTGCTTGTCACTTGTATCTTAATATTAGCTTTTGCAGTACTGATTGTGTACAGTGTACACAGTGTACAGTGCACAGTGTGAAGATCCTCACTCCAGGTGAAGCCTGGTCTGAATCTGGATGAAAACTGAAATCTCAAATAAAAACATTTACATGATGCAACAAGTGAAAATATCATAAATAAGAATGTTTTTGCTGGAGTTAATTTCACAGGCATTTTCAATATCTTGTTATAACATCATTGCAATACACAACAGTATGGAATTTTGTCCACATTGGGCTTGTTTGTAGGACAAGAGTCGAGAATCAAAAAGCTGAAAGAAAGTACATGTTGGCTGTGATCCATTATCAGAGAGGTCAGTCCATCTTAGACTGCAGCTGTAGGTGAGACTGAGTGTTCTTTTTTGTGTTTCTTCCTGTCTTTCCTCATCATAAAGCCTATGCTGCCTTTATGCTCTGGTTCTTACAGTCTTCACACATGTGACAGGCGTGAGGAGGTGCTGGAACGGGCCGCCCTATCTGATGAAACGGGAGCGGTGGCATTTTCAGCAGTGAGAGCTCCTGCGCATTCAGCTCTACTGGGAGCACTGCCTCCCTCTCCATCTGCATCAGAGAAGGAGCCGCACTGCACTTACTTATTGAGCTCCTTTGAATTATTCATCTTTTTTTTCTTGCTTTTTTCTGTACATTTCTGGGTTTCACTATTTTTTCCCCCTCAAACTCTGCATTTTTTCCTTGCATACTTGTATAAGGTGGCAACCCATGCAAGAGTAATCACAGTCCAACTTCTGCGACAGCTTGCAATGAACCATTAATTTGCAAAACACCTGAACTTTTCAGTGTGGACATGAACAGTCAGTTCAGTTTTTTTCCCCTCTGTATTTTTTTTTTTTTTTTTTTTTTTGGTGAGAACACCAACAAGTGCAATTATTGTTAACAAGAGGGGAAAAATCCAGCCCACTGCTTTTTAACAACACATCACCGAGGGAGATCTCTGACAGGAATGTAAATGTAAAACAATGCAATTAAACACAGGCAGTGCCTGGCTCTTCATCCTGCGGCCAATCTACAAGCATGCTCTCCCAAACAAATATAGACATCTGGGGCCAACCTTCAGTGTGCTTCAACAAGCCAGGAATGTCCAACAGACAGCAGATTCAATAAGCTCCTGCCTAATATTTTATGCAGTTATTCATGTTTTAATTTAACTTGCAAGTGTTGAGGAAACCAGAGATGAATCAGTTCTAACTTTGATTGTGTGTTTGCTGTAATTTAGTCAAGGTCTGACATGCCAAAACAGAGGCTTCACTAAGTATCAAAATTTCAATTCATTTGAAATACTGCACTTTGGCAAACAATTCAATGCTCTTAATATACACACCTTTAATATTTACAGTTATTTATTTATATAAGCTACCACCAGGGAGACACAGTTCAAAAGTTGTATTAGTAAAAGATAAAATAAATAAATAAATGAACATTTTTATAAAGCTGTACAAACCTAAATGTTTTTCTGTGTTCAGTCCAAAGTATTCAGAGAATGAGAGAGTTTTCAACCTGTCTCAGTGAGACAATAAAACTAGAACTCTTACCTTAACTCTGACTAATACAGACAGACCTCAGCCAAAAATAGCAAAAAAAACAAACAAAAAAAAAAACACAGGATGGCAGTCCCAGACTAGCAGAAAGCATGACAAACATACTGTACATTTTAGTAGGTGTGGTGTGGTAACATTGTTATTGCTTGAAGTCATCTTTTGTCTCAGTGCTAAGATGTTTTGCAGCAGTTCCTCTGCCTGCAGCAATTCATGATAAGGGCTTAATGAAAAGACATACTAAACCACACTTGATACACACACTATCCCCTCTGACCTAGACATCCACTACTAAACCAGGCCACACACCAATTCATATACAAGCTGCCTGATTCTGTCCAACAGAGAATTTCCCCTGCTTTTGAAAAAGGCAAACTTTCAATTTACAATGCATGAATAGTTATTAGGATACCCCTATATAAAAAGCAAGTGAGTGCAAGTGGTAGTTCAGGTTTCTGATTCACTGGATGGCCTAAAAAGCAAAAATCTGTGAATAACATCAGCACACACACATAAACACAATCTGTAAACAAAGAACTTGCCAGGGTAAGCACGCAATACATATAGCGTTTTACTGTGTTTCCTAAGTCAGTTAACTGTATTTGTACTCAATTTTTCCCCTCACAACAAACCTATGTGTCACCTTCTGCAATGGATGAGGAAGTAAGCACAGCTTCTAAAGTCAAATAAAGATTTATTTTAAAGAAAAACAAACAAACAAACACGAATACTGGTCATTAACTACAGAAAACGGAACACAAAAACACGATTCTCTCGAACGGGTTAGGAACAACAGTAACAACAGTTGATCGACAAACACTGAACAGAACAAGGGGTTTAAATACTCAGACTAACGAGGAACAGCTGACAAGGGAACAAGGAACAGGTGTAAGGCGGGGCTCAGGTGAAAACGAGGGGGAAGCACATGGAGCAGATAGACAAGTAAAGAAGGGGCATGGACATTACAATCTGGCTTGTTTTACTTCATACATTTACATGTCAAAGTCACACTTACATAACTTTCATGCATTTATAACGGTCATTAAAAGTGCAGAGACTGCAGTAACCAAATATCTATTATTTACATTAAAAGGATCAACTATTTATCTGAAACACAAAACACCATTATGGTTAGAATGCAAAAAACATGTAAAATGTGCTCAAACATGGCACTGAGGTTAGAATAACATCTTAAAATGAAAATAAATCCTGTTAAATGAACTGTAGATGCAAATAAACAAATCTAGCCAAACCTTAAGCAATGCAGAAATGTTCCAAACACTAAGCTACAATAACACAAACCCAAACACAAACTACAATATTCTGAGACCAGCTGCACAAAGAAATGCTCCTTTTCTCAATATGCTTCAACAATAACAGTTTAAACAAACAAAAAGCTTTACCTGTATCTCCCAGAGTTCACAATTTAATAGAAATACGTATTTAAGGAATACAGTAGAATACAGGAGTGGTTCCACTGTAACTTTACATTGATTATTTACAATGTGACAAAACTCCACTGGACAAGAACAGGAGCAACGTAAGCAATGTAAAAATGGCTAGCCTGAAACAAGCTTCACCTAGCTTCACCAAAACATGAATAATGCCTTAAGCTTTAAAGTATAATAGGTGATTAAAATTGAAGAGATGCAGCTAAGCAGAAAAACATGTAATATCCTGAAACATGTGATAGTATACAAGCTGACAGGTTGCATTAAAGCACAGTGTTATGGTGGAGAAGAGAAAAGGAGGGGAAAAAACAGCTCAAATTGGACTTCTAACCGCTCTGTTTCCAACACATCAACAACTGTTGAGAGTGTACATTTGTAGTTGAATAATACATGGTATTTCTCTGCACACTCTGTCAAACACATCACAGGCAAACTGGGGGTGAGTGCTTCTTGACTGTCTAAGCAGCATCCCAATTTGGTCCCCTGTATCTGACAGACTGAAATATCCAGGGAGCATTTTTAAAAGGCCAGTGTTTGATGGATTCATGAAGAACACACAAATATAATTGCCATTTGTCACCGTGCATTCAGCGGATACCCCACACAGGGACCGTGCAGCGAGGCGCCTGGAGAGAGCTGCCAGTGCGGGTGCACCGCTCTCTATGTAAAACTGTGGATAAACACCCCTCGCTTTTGTGTCACAGAAAATAGCTCCGCTGGAAGAATTCAAAATTGTACCCCAAAGACACAGAGGGAGAGCGTCACAGACCTCCCAAGAACGAATATGTATGAACATCAACGGCCAGAAACAGCATAAACAAGGCTGTGAAAAAAATCGGTCAGGTGGGAGGATGTAGAAGAGAGGTGAGACAAGGCAGGCACACACATTCATTTGCACTAGTCTCAGTGGAAAGTCTGGGGTAAAAAGAGAGTCACACAAGTGAAGCAAAGGGAAAAGGTAAATCCTCATTTGCTACAGTAGCTTGTGTGTGGATTTGTTTGCGAATAAAGCACACAACAAAGGCGAAATTCCAGTAATTTACTTGTCGTTTCCTCATGTCATCCAGCAATTAATGAATTAAAATTCTTATAATCATAGTTTAATATAGTTTAACATTGTTTCACAGTTTAACAGTATCAAATGCAAACCCGTTGAAAAGGGTGTGGCAGAGCAAAGCAGACAACTAGTAAAGTTTAGACATGTAGAACTAAAGAATCTAGAAAAAAGTTACATTCGCTGGGTATGTATGTCAAGAATTAGTACTTTGTTTTTCTAGTATCATAATAAGATTAATTATTCAATGAACTACCCAAGTCAATTCAAGTCGTTTATTTATATAGCGCTTCTTACAACTAACGTTGTCACAAAGCAGCTTTACAGAAACTGGGTCCAATTTTAATACATTTTGTTTCATTCTGTATTGTTTGTTCCAATGTAAAATAATTTAAAATATTTTTTTTCTTCCTGCAAAATAAAACACACAAAACAATAACTTCTCTATAAATTCCAGTCATCCCAAATTATGTCGTTACAAATAAAAATGTGACTAAAAAAGTTTCAATGCTTTAGACAGAATTTCTTTGCTTGTTTTGATCAAGTCATGTCAAGTAGTCAAGTTAAGTAAGTTGATGAGCTATGAGTGAGAAATAATTCATACTGAACAAGTCAAGCCTTTTTTTCCACTGGTAATAACTGCAACATCTAAGGCTATGTTCACATTATAGGCCTTAATGCGCAGATACATTTTTAACTCAGATCCAATCTTTCTTCCCTGATGGTTCGCCTAAATGTGTGTAAATGATCTATATCCATCTTCAGTGTGAACAAACTTGTGCCCTAAAATGATCCATATGCACATGCCATCAGTACTGTCACATGCATGATCCATGTATGTCAGAACCACAACAAACGAACTTGTAGCACAAGCTTTCATCACAAAGACCATTAACTCTTGATTAGCTCTCAGCTGTTCATGATTAGGGGAAAATGTGGGGAAAAAATGTCAAACGTTTTAATGCTTCTGCACAATTTGGATCACGTGGTAAATCAGATCCAAGTGAACCAGATCTGATATTTCAAGATCAGATTTGTGTGTCTATGAGGCTCTGAAAGCATCAGTTGTGGGTCACATTAAGGTAAAAATCAGATTTGCAGCAATTCAAAGTGGTAAAGAAGACATAGCCTAAGGGTTAGAGAACAAACGTATCACAGAAAAAATGACTTGTGAGATGTCAATGTTGCATCTTAAAGAGCCTTCAAAGAAGTGACCTTCACAAAATGCACTAACATATGCAAATACACACCCTAAATAGCCTTTTGGTATACAGGCACTCAAAAACAATTTATTTCTTTGATTGAAAAGTCTAGGAGAAGTTCTTGGATGAAAAAACAGAACATACCAAATGGGATTTCCATGTCTTCTTTGGTAATGTGTCTCGTAATATAACCATAATATAAATGCTTCATTAAATGCTCTTGTGGACCTGGCTACCTGATTGAAATGCTAATTTGTAAATGTGCAGTGGCCTACCAGCAGAGCTGCCATCTTCTGCAAAAACAGCCTGAGGTGGCATTTCTCCTCCAAACAAACACCTATGGCATGCTCACACCTTTCAATCCAAGGTGATACTTTTTCATTAGAAACTATAAATCATCTGTCTATATTTATAGTGACAAAACTAGGAGAATGGTAGTGCAAAAAAAGTACAATAAACATTATTATACAGGATTCTGAAAATTTTCTTTTGGCACATCAAAGCTCATTTATAGGGCAACCTTCCAACCCTGTGGCAAGGACTTCATTTATTGAGCAGTGGGTTTAAAAAGCCTCTCTAAAAGGACTGTGAAATAGTGCACATCATTGCCAGTTGCCCGTTAAATCATGTGAACTTTTCACAATGAACAGACCAAAATGTTTCGACTTGGAATAAACTTTGATTACATTTTTGCAAAAAAGTTTATTAATTGCTTGATATGATTAGAGATGCAAGTTTTGTCACTGCAGCAAAGATAAAGAGACAGTACAACAGAATTCCTGACTAGAATACAATATTTATTTTTCCACTACGATTATAAATTTATTGGTTTAAGCCGTGCATCAATTAAAATTCGTCCTGTGTGTCTTTGGTCCAGGTAAATTTTCTTTACTGTTTGCCGTCAGAAAAATGGAAACGTCCACGACAAATCTGAGATTCTCTGACTCTCTGACAAGATCTCATTTATGAGAAACACTCCTTCGCATCCCAGATCACAGCAACTTCTACCAGATGAGGCAGTCAGTATTACTCAGCTGTTTTTGTGCCACAAAATATTCTTAATTCTGTGTGACAATCATTTAAATTTGGTTCTTCAAACGAAACCTGCTGCAGAGGTCCAGCACTTGAGAAGGTGTTTGATATTCCAAGTCAGCCTCATTCACACTCACTTAGTGTCTGCCTGCCTCTCTCTCTCTTCCTTTAACAATGACAAGGAGTGCCAGGCGTCTGGGATTTACTAATTTCAAATTTGGTAATTTAGCTGCTGATTGAGTGGAAAAAAAATAACCCCTTCGGACCATGTTCTGCTTAATTACATTTTACAGTGGAGAAAGCAACTTGAAAGACAAGAGTAGGGATTCTTGTGGAAGAAATCTTTTGACGCTCCAGGGGGAAGTGGAGGCAATCATCAATCATTCTTTCATTTCCAAACTGTATTTACTATGATTAACATGTCTGACTGCTATAGAAATCATTACCTCATTCAATGAGAGAGAATTTGCATCAAATGACATTCATGTGAGAGAAATCACTTTCAGTTTTCAAGAGCCAGATACCAGACTCTGAAGTTTCTTTTTTGTTGTGCCATCATCATTACAATGCTAATTGAAGGGGCCCCAAGAACACACTGAGACAAAAGTTGAGAATATTAGAAGCGTTTAGTATTTTCCCTCCACCTTAACTCTACACAAGTCTGATCTCGGTCCTTTTTCTTACAACGTGTTTCCACCCCTGGGGGAACAGAGGAATGCAGTAATGCAAAACTTCTTCACGACTGCAGTTATAAAATGCACATCTTGTACAGATTTAGCCTTTTTACACAGCTACCACATTTTCTCAAAAGATCAATTATGACGTGACTCAGACCAGGCCTGGGGGAACTGCCAGACTGCATGCGCTGAGAGTGCTCCACCCTGCCTCCTAAACGACTCAAAACAAAAACCCAGCAACACAGACGGGAGATGGGGAAGAGCTGGGGGAGGGGGGTGTATTTTCAGTTTCAGTTACATAGATGACTCACAGATTCCACCAAAGTCCAAAAATTTCATACAGAGTTGAGGTCTTGCAGAAAATAAACTTTAAAAAAATCCAACTGTGCTGTGCATCTGCTGGAGGCCTCACAAACAAAACTGAACATAATATGTCTTGTGTCAGAGACTGAGAGAAGAATATCTGGGGAAGAAGTACTTCTCCCCAACCCACTAGGGCTCCTAGAGTTCATAGAAAAAAAAAATATCTATAGACATGGTTCCTTTATTTGCTCAGTATCAATCTCTAACATTAACAGCACTAATGTGACAGCTGTGGGTCAGTGGGTTCTGGCTTTGGGGTGCCAATCAAGACCTTAAGCCAGAAAATCAGGCTAAAGGACAGAGGTGCTCGTCTGCCTCTGAGTGGCTTTTTAACGGGAGACGGCCATATCGATTTTTAGCCGTGGCAGGGAGCGTCGTCTGTGCTGGGACTGAAAGGAGCCAGTCTTCGGCTCCCTGGTCACCCACCAGTGATCAGAGGCCTAGCAGAATGACCTAGCAGAGAGGCAGTGAACCTGCAAACACACAGGGCCAGAGGGGGCCACATCACCAGAGATCTTGGTAATAGAAAAGGGGTTTAACCTTAATGTTGAAGCCAAAACCCTGTTAGAAGGCCAGTAATCCCCCCTGCTCTACTCTCATTTGAAGTGTTTTTTTCCCCTTTTGCTGAAAGACTCCATCCCTCCCCATGTTGTGTGGGGAGGATCTAGGATGCTGCTAAGGCTGGTCTAGTTCTCTGTTTCTATAAAGCCATGGAGTCACTCAAGATCACACAGAATAGTAGCTCTCCATAGCCTCCAAACACAACCAAAGTGTGGATCTGAGATGTATTTTCATATGTAAATGTCTCTAAAGTGTGCTTCACTTGTTTGAGCAGCTTAAAATTAAAATCCTTTTGGTCATCAGAGTAAATGCATTACATGTTATTGACATTGTCAGGCAGTTACTGAGAAAGTTCAGACAACATATCATGATTACACCAAAAAAAAATGTTCACAGATCAAAATCAAACATTCTTTTAAAGGGTCTTGGCACTAGTAAAATGCTAATTAAAATACTTGAAAAATTCCATATGAATTGTATCTACACCCAAGACAATGAAGAAATAATTATCACAGAGGTAGAACCACAATGGCCATTTTAATCAACCCCTGAGCTAGTGTTTCAGCCTATTTATACCGTTTTTGATTCTATGACCCACTGCGAAGTAATCACTTGAAAATTAGCCCTCTGTTCCAATGTAGACACATGATCAGACATTAAATTAGCATCTTGTGCAACAAGAATGAAGCCATTCTTTAAGCCTAAGTGATGAAACACATAAAATAAAAAAAAACATTCATTTTTACTGAGAAGAAAAACATTCATGATTTTACAGTATTTCTTTCTGTATTTCGACAAATGTTTTACATTAAATGCGTTCTAAAACTGATTTAAACAGATGCTATGATCAAGTCATTTGCTTGAAAATCAAATACATTGCCTGAAATTAGCAGAGATTAACATTTGTTGGCTTTTGGAATAATTTGGTAAATAATGGACTAGAATTACACAGATTTACACTAGATCTGATGCCCACAAATACGTCTGTACTGACCATTAACAGTTTAATAGATTTAATTCCTGTCATAAAGAAAAGTGAAAATTTCCAGCAAATCAGTTAAAATCAAATCTACAATAAAACATGAGAATCATTATAAAGATAAAGAACATCTGCACTATAAAATACATATTTAATTCAATTAACTTTAATGGTCAAAAAAACTATTGATACAGCACAAAAACAGGGTCAATCCAGAATTATGTGGCACACCTCAAAGGGGATAAAAAACCCTACAACACAGACAAAATTGACTGTCACAGAGACTTTTTTCTCTTTACTAGTCTAAGGACTTCATGAGTCTAAATGACAGAATTCCACAACCATAACACTACTGCAAAGCTGTTATCCCTTGCCACACATGACTGCACAAACACAAAAAATCTCATTCAAAAATCCATTAATGACACTACAGAAACAAAGCTGATAAAGAAAAACAAAACTGTTTAAGTTGACTAAATAAGTGAATATACTTATCAATCACTAAGTATTTAGTAACTATTTTACATAACATGAGCTTCACTGATTCCACAGGTAGTCAACACTTCCGCATTGCACTTGCCAGCACTTTGAGACCAGTAAGCTGAGGATGCTCGTGACCCCATGTGCAAATTGCATCCATGTTTGCATTTTTGTTCAAACTGTACACAGTGATGGTATAAAAATATATAAATGTTTTATTTCTCTTTGCATCTTTTATTTCTCTAAACAAAATTTCTACAATAATCTAAATTTCCATACCTACAAATCATCAGTCTAATAAAAAAATATTGGGAATAAGAGAAATAAAGTGCACCGACTTATCCACCATAGACAAGAAGTATTGAACAAGTGAGTCATCTCACCCCATACAGAGAGTCTGAGAGAATCCCATCCAGCAGGAAATTAAAATGGAAATAAGATAAACTACTATAAAGTGGTCAGTCAAGTGATTTCCTATTGATTTCCTGTTCTACTGCAAGACATGAGAATTCTAATTATCACGTCGTACAATCTGATTGGTGAACTTCCCACACCAATCACTGCAGTGTCTACAATTCCATCTCTCTCACTCTCTGTACCTCAGGCATCGTGTCAGACCAAGCTAAAGCCCTTTCCATCATCGTCAATTTGCCTGACAGCCCCTTTTACGTTTTACAACCTGACACATATGCTGGAGCCCATCTTCAATGCAGACATTTGGCTTCTATCATCATTATATGAAGAATCTCAAAAGTAGTCCAGTCACATTCCCAAAGGAGTACTACCTTACCCAATGTCTTATGCATTGCCTGTGCAATCTGCAATGGAATGTGATCAATCACAACACAGACTAAAGCAGCTCGCAGAAACCTATTTTGACATGCAGTAGCAGTAGCAAATCAAGTAGCAGGTCACTGCTGTAACGCACCTGCTCTTAATACAAAATATGAAGATTTATTCAAGAGAAGTTCTCTAAAACGTGTTACACTCTTCAGAAATCACCTTGATTTGGTTCCATGAAAAACAAGCAACCCAGTGAACATGACTAAAATATGAGATATGAGAAACTGAATGGAAGAAGAGAGTAAGCTGGAAACCTAACAACTTAGAAACAAAGAGCTGTTGTGTCAGATGTAAGCAATTCAGTAACACTGACAGGGATGGAAGCAATCAGTTGCTATTAGGAGTACAAGACAGCTCGAATGCCTGTAAGGAAATTTAAGGATTTAAAGAAGGGAAACCTGTGTTAAATTTCGGTTAAAAGAAGGTCTGGGGATTTTATCTTTACAAGGGTGAGGTCTTCAGCATGTATCTGATACCGCAGGGATTAAATTGTGGTCTTTGGACAGATGAACTTTTTATCAATAAAATATACATCTCATATGAATGTAAGAGTAATGTCAGAAACTGTTAAAGTGAACTCTGTGTGAGAGTGACAGCAAGATTAAAGATGAGATACTCTGGCTACTTATCTGACAAAGAACAGGCTTCTTGCACTAAGCTACACTCTGTACAATGGAATTGTGGGAAGAGGGTGTGTCAGTAATTTTCCCCATCAAAACAAGTGGTGAGAAATTTCCAATCACAACCTTTGTTTCAAATCTTTGTTTTCCTAATTATTTCCTCCCAGAACTTGAGAATGAGAAATCTTTTCCATCTGAGCTTTGTGACTTGACGTTACTTGCACGAAACATGAGAAAAACTCTTTGAGGCTTGACAAACAGCCTCACATAAAGTTAACATACTCATTTACATCTACACAAATGGTGGGAACCCACTGCAAATGTTCATTCAGTTTACAGTTCATTCAACTTCTTCTTCCCATCAGCCAAGGGAAGAATACAAATGTATATGTTAACATCTTATTTTTATTTTGAGAATATACTTTTTTTCAGCTACTTATCTACTAATAATAATATATTTTTTTAATTTATGACCTGTAATACCATCAAAACCCCACGTCTCCACCCTATCAAGTATATTTGAGATTTTCTGGATTTCCGAAAACTGCTAATGCTAAAAAGTTGCTAATGTCTTTTGCCAGATAATACAGCACACTTGTAGAGATCTTGGAGAGGTCATGCCTCAAAGCTGTTTTGAGGGCACAAGGGGAATATACACAATATTATTAAATGTTATGGCTGATCATTGTATCATTACGTATATCAGGCATAGTCAAAAAACATTCTCATTAATTATAAGGGTTTAAGAGAAGTTAATAGTCAATTAAAAATATAAGTGTGACTATTTTTATTACAGAGGGCACAAACATCTCAAGTGAAATTTGGGGATAAATATATAGACGGGATATGGGCAAAAGAAGACAAAATGCATTACGTAAACAAACGCTCAAATAGCTCACCAAGATTCTTACCAAGACAAATAAATTGTGGCTTTGGGTCCAAAACAGAAAGGTAAGGCACCCCTTGCCTGTGCAATGTGCAAAATTTTACAAGGAAAAGGTTTTCAACTATGATTTCCATGTCAATGCCAGCTGAGGCCAAACCATAATGGGATATCCCTACTCACAAAGCTCACTGAGCTGAGACTTTGACAGGGTAACCACATGAAGAAATGACCATTTTTATGTTATCCAGCTTAACAGCAGAATGAGGATGCAGGTTAAGTTCAGTCCAGTTCTGTAAGGCCTTCATCAGTTTCCATTATATGGGGAAAATAGACAACATGGCTTGTAGCCTGAAAATTATCTTCCAAATGATGAATACAGAGTGTAGATCTTAGCATACATCCACAATTTGCATAATCAAACTGAATGCATGACACAGATACTGCCAGAGGGAGCTCAAGTAAATAGATGTGGAAAACTTTGAAATCAATTACCAGCAAACAGTGCAAAGATTAAAACTACTTCAAATTGTTTTCTTCACAAAAAATACAAGTGCCAGTTGCCAGAAGCATATGTATTGTCAAAGATGCTGACAAACTTGCATATCCATGCTGATAATTCCTTACTAGATCTGATCACAAAATTTGCATGCTTTGTAGTTTACGGGCACAGTATCTCTCACAACGGACAGAATCTTACAGAATCTGCTTCTTATACATAATTTATTTGACTGATAACATGTTTTATCTTTCAATGCATTTTGACAGTGTGGATCTTCAAGCAGTTTACCACAACTACAAATTTGCTAACGACTGCAACTTCCCATCAATTTACTCATGAATGTATTTCAAGGCTGTGTCCTCTGTGTAGGTTCCACAAAACAGATCATGTCAGTCTTTAAGGCAACAGACAGACAGTCTAAGGCCTTACACAGTTTAGTGAAAGCTAAGACATGACGCATATATTTTCTGAGGTACATGGTCATTCATTTTAGGAGTTTAGATGTGACAGTTTCCTGCTCTAGTCTTGTTATGAGCAACACACCCTAGAAAAATCACAAACTATTTTAAGTGTTTTTCTCCTAGGTTAGTTCCACAGCCTTTCACCTAGGTTTATCTAGGACAAGCTACCACATTGCAAATGATCATCAAGACAAAATTTTTTTAACAACAGTTTTCAATTGTAACCTATTGTATATACTGATCAGCCATAACACTAAAACCACATGTCTAAGATATAGTACTGTGCAAAGTCTTATGCATCTGAAAAAATGATCATTAAAAGCTATATAGCTGGACAGTAAGTGTTCTAAAAAAACACTACTATTAAGTTAATACAAATAACAGCAAAATAATAATGCTTTTATGAGTCAGTTGTTGGTTTGACCATTCCTAGAGCTCTCCTAGTGGATGCCTTCTATTACTGGTAGTTTCCAGCAAATCGCTGATTGGGCTCAAACATCCCTTTGTTTTCAACATCTCACTGTTTTTAACACAGTCTCACAGATAAAGGTAATATAGCTGAACAAAACCACATGAAAAATGAGGTTTTTAATCTTTTATTCACCTAAAATATCAACAGATATCATATTATTCTGTGGAGAGTGAAAATAAGTACAACCTTGGCATCAGAAGCTAGCACTGCCTCCTCTAAAATAATCTCTTTTAGGTGTTTTGCATAACTGTCCATGTGACATCTACTTGCTGAGATTTTTGATCACTCTGTCATGTAAAATCCTTTTGGATTTGCTAGTATGCTTAGGATCATTGCCCTGTTCAAAGGTCCACCTCTGGTTCAACTTCAACTTTTGGACAGATAGCCTAACATTATCTTCAAGCACTCTTTAATACAATGCAGCTGAATTAATTACTGCAAGCTTCCCAGAACCTGAGGCCCTAAGCAACCCCACACCATAACATTTCTACCACTATGTTTTACAATTTCTATGGGGTTCTTTTGCTGAAAAGCTATTTTTGGTCTATGTCACACATGTACGGTTACTATAGCCAACAACTCAACCTACATTATTTCAAAAGACTTGTCTTGTATATTGTAGACATATGCAGGTTCACACCAATATATGAGCTACCTGTTAACAAAGTGCTGTTAAAAGTGAAAGTTTGCGGGTCTCTGAGGGGGTTCTAACCAATGGCACCTATTCTGGAACACCTGATTCTAATTTTATGGTGTGATAAATGTAAGGCCATTCTTGCTTTTTCCATGTGACTGATCTGTTTTTTTTGTTTTTTTTTTTGTTTATTTATTTATTTTACAGGAGGCCAACCCATCGCAGGGCAACACATAGACAGACAACCATTCATACACACATTCACACCTACGGGCATTTTTAGAGTATCCAATCAACCTACTGCAAGCCTTTGGACAGTGGGAGGAATCCAGAGCATCTGGAGGAAACCCACGCGGGAGAAATTGCAAACTCCGCAGAAAAAGGCACCCTTGGCCAACCCAGGGATCGAACCCAGGACTTTCTTGCTGTGAGGTGACAGCGCTAACCACTGCACCACCGTCCAGCTCACATGTTTGCTTGTTCAAATATAATGCAAAAAATAAACAATTTCAACGTAATGTACTTCTTACATGTACTTTTTACATGTCTGTAGGTCCCTTCCATGAGACCAAAAAAGCTCTGACTGCCATCCATGGTCAGATCAAATTCTCGATTACAATTTGGTCCTTCCTTATGCAATATCATTTTTCCTGCTTCCAACACACTGAATTCAAGAACTCCTTGTTCACTGCCTAATACATCCCACCCCTCACCAGGTGCCACTGTAATTTGATAATAACAGAAATAATATTATTCAGCATACTTGTCAGTTTAATGTTGTGGCTGGACCAAAAAACATGGCTCTCTCAGATACACATGGAAAAACAAATGATTTATTCTGATCTGCTGCTGCATGTACTGCTAAATGCTGAGGCAATGATGTGCTACTGTGCTGAAATGTCTGCTTTGCTGCTTTTATAACCCTATAGAAATTAATGCTAGGTTTCACTGTAATACTAATGCTGATATTTGTAGTCCCAGTAACTTTTAATGTTAACATTAACATATAAACATTAAAAGTTTGGATCCCTAATAAATGATTTTCAATAATGATATATATAAGTTGGCACACTGTCATTTATTTGTTCTGTCATGGATTTTAGTGACAAATCAACACTTACTTCTTACAAGATCATCATGAGTGTGCTTTTCCCCCAAAATCTCCCCCTGTTCATCAGTGGAATGATTTCTGGAAGATGGAGGTCTGTTTGTCTCTGTGGTGTTGGATGATTCATTGGTATCATTTTGACATGTGTGAAAACAAAAAAACAGTATGAAAATGCAACCGAATGCATTCGCCAAACATAATTTAATGCTGCACAGAGCTGAACAGAATGTTCTCGCTTAGCTGAAGATAGCCAAGCATTCAAAACCCAGAGGTCAGGCACAAGACTGGCTTGCTTCATCAACAAGAACTAAAAGAGTAACTTTAATTTGCCAGATAAAACAGATTCCTTTGGCAAGTGTTTGCACAATAGTGTGGGCTGATCAGGTAAAGCTCAGGCCAGAATTCTGGATCTCATTTACTCGACTCTGCTCCCGGGTGTGAGCTACCTGCCAAAGCATTTACAACCATAAAGACAGCATTCATCTAAATTGGAAAAAGTATGTGGGCAAAACCTGCTTGATAGCCATAGAAAAGGACAAGGAAACTTTCAAACATAGATTTAGCACATAATGAGACCATTTATACTGCATCTACATGTATTTATATTACAACTTGATATACATTTCAGATTCCTACAATGATGATCTACACTTTTAAAATCAGTTTAATGAATAATTCCTGAAATGATCCACTCTTGTATTGCTGATCATATGAAAAAGCTGCTGCTCTTAACACTTCCTCTTGGACAATGTCAGGCTTTTTCCCCCAATGTTGTGAATGCAGTCCTCTTTTTCTTCATGCTGTGTTTTTGGGTCAGCCATGTGAGGCCACAGCCAGGAGAATGAAGCATCTATGAGTCAGCACAGGCACATGTCTTCTTTCCTGGCAGAATTTTTTTTTTTGAGTTGTGTGTTTTCTAGCGCATTGCTCATTACACAAGACAAAGTGAAAAGACTGACATGCCACGGTAGCTTTAGCTTCGGAGATGGATATGGCTTTATAAGGGCCCAAGGCTGATTTATGGAAAGCCTTTATTCAGACGCTGACTTCCTGAATCGATGCACACTTACAGTACAGGCGACTTGTGATGCATCACAGTATTTAGTGATTACAGTTCGAAATAAATTGGTCTATTCTCTGCACATACAGTCCCCTGAGAGGGAAATCCAGTCTTAACTGCAAGGCTTTGAAGGTCCTACGAAAATCCATTTGCCAGCCGTGCCTGTGATTGCTTACTTTGTCCTACTTTGCTATTTTTTGACAGTACTGTAATGATGCTTGGTATAAATAGGATAGTTAATGGTTCAGTGCCTTAAAAAAAAGGCCAAGCTTATTTTATATGTGATAATCTCACAAGCAACTAGAAACTTAATTAAAAACTATAATTGGCAGTGGTTTCTGTTAATAGTCGTCAAAGCCTCCCTCAATCCTTACCGGAAAATAATGAAAAACGTTATCACCCTTAATGAAAACCACCCAAACATGCTTTGATGAAATCAGTTTGCAGGCTGGTATTCAGTGGGCTATTGACAGTTTGCAGAGACTTCTTGCCTAATTTATGAATATATATCACAATCAAATTATGCAAGCATAAGTGGCCTACATCAATAAGTATACACTTATTATTTGGGGCCTAAGCATAAGGGAATATAGGCAATAGAAGAGATGAGTTACCTCTCTCGCCTTGGGAGTCAGCCAGAAGAAGACTGGACTCCTGCTGCAGCTCCTTCTCCGGCCCTACAGGCCCCTCCGGAGGTAAGACTGTCTCCGCGGACATGAGCCAGTCTTCTTGTTCAGATACTGTACACACCCGAGAAAGAAAAAAGAGCCTCCCTTTCGACTCAGCCGTCGACCCTGTCAGAAAAGCGCAAACTCTGAAGTGTGTGCAGACACAACATTGTATCGAGAGCACGGAGTAGCGCAGTGAGCGAACTTAACTTTACCACTTCTCCTCGGAGGAGAAAAGTGACGTCAGCCTACAAAATGTCGTTAAACTTAGTGGAAAGTTTTCTTCTCCCCTCCTCCCCAAATATGCAAGCAACACGCTCCCAAAACTCACACAAACGCTACTAACTTCGCGGCATGTTCAAAAGTCACGTACGCATCTGTGATTTTCAACTAAAACGCCACAGACAGCTTTAAAGAAGTAGCACACAGCCCTGACAGTGAGTCTTTACCTTCCAAACATGTCAACCTCTCCACTCTTCAAGTGTGCTTTCTCTCCATCCTTCTCTCCCCCAAAAAACGCGTCCCGTTTCACTCACACCACGGAGCAAATGATGTAAAAAAAAAAAATCTTGAAACGTGTTTAAAAAAAAAAATACTTTGGGGAGTAAGTCCAGTCAACAACAGTGTTGCTGTATCACAGCAGCGTCTCTCTGCAGCTGCGCTACAGAAAGTTGAAGTGAAACATTTTTCATCACATCCGGATTCCTGTAGCAGTCTCGCGCACGTGCGTGAAGGAGACGTTTTGTATTTGCATATATATATATATATATATATATGACACATATTTTGTTTTGCCATTTTGTTTTAAAAAATGTGAATTGTTTCTGGTAAAGAATGGTCTTACGCAATTTAATGTTGTATATATAACATGTAGTGCCTTAATCTTACAGTTTATAACTTTTGGGGGGAAAATCAGAATTGTAAATGGATACACCCCTCCCTCCACTGCCTCAGCTATACAGTCTGATTCTTTTCATTGTTAACTGGAGCTTGGTGCTTGTTGTTTTTTCTAAGCGGAAATTGTTGCCATTTGTTTTCCCGCCCACTGCAGCATCTTCTTAAAGGGAAATTCAACCTTTCATGTGTGCAAAATTCAGGCCTGAGATGTAAAGTACAGGCTGTAAAGAACAGTACTTTTCTAGACATTTCTGAAGGAGGCGTTTGCATGTGTGAATGCATTTGTTCAAATGATTTGGACTGGACATTAAAAGGTCTTTACCTATCCAGACCCCTAGTACATAATGTGATTATTGTCCGATAGAGTCCATGTGTGAATAGAGCAGGACATTTCCCAACGGAATCTTGGTGAACAAGTGAGCACATTGGTGCTTCTATGTGACTGCCACAAAACTGATTTTAAAAAAGTGTCTGAGAGAGAAGAAGAAGGATCGTTTACACAAAGACGGCAACAAAAATGTCTTGCTGTAGAGATGGCGAGATCAGGAAACGTATGTATGTAAGGTCATATGGCAAAATTGTCAGACAGATTCAAGAAACAGCAAAAGGCCAAAAGGTAATTTTTGACCTAATTATGAGCTATATGTCCCTGTCATATCCTGCCTCCTGCACTGTGTACCTGAGTGCCTAAACCACAGAGTACTTCCAGTCAAGTACACGTGAATGCATCCAACACTGAAATATCTACTGCTGTGTTGTACATTTGTAAAAGAACAAGTCCAGACAATGTCCAAACCTGTAACCTCTACCAGTTATACCTGTAACCTGTACCTATTAAACCTGTAATCTGTTAAACTTGTAACCTGTTAGACCTGTAACCTGTACCAGTTAAACCTGTAACCTGTACCTATTAAACCAGTTACCTGCTAAACCCTAAACCTGTTCCTGTTAAACTTGTAACCTGTACTAGGTAAACCTGTAACCTATTAAACCTATAACTTGTACCTGTTAGGTATTTCCTTAATTTCCACAAAGTCACTGTGTTAGGCTGCTCCAGAAGGATGGGATTGCAATGGTGTGCCAGTTGAATGCACATCATCATGATTTGTTGTAGCATGCACTACTGTCCCATTCCCTAAAAGTCACAAAATTGACACTGAAAGAAGAAATGTTCAAGAGTAAAGAAGAAGGGACATGCTAAGGGGGATTATATTTTACGCAAGTGATCATAATGTGGCTGATTGGTATGTAACTTAACGTTCTGCACACATTATCAGATGAGTTAGAGAGGCAATGGCAAGTTATGGGATAATTAGCCTCTTGTGGTCGTGTGGCCATACAGCAGTATTGTTTCACTTTTATCTTGCTGTTGTTGTTTCAGGTGAAGTGCATTCTCTGCTTCCAACTTGCTCAGAAACTCCAAGTGTGAACTCCCCACATACATACAGAGTGGGCCCCGGGCCATGGCAGTGGACTGGCCGCCTGCTGGCTTTTCTGAGGATGAAGACCGTGAGCATGGAAGTGGGTGATTGATGTGAAATATGCCCTCCTCATTGACTGGGTGAACTCCATTTTCTGCTCCTAATGCAGAAATCACTCCAGGTCTGTGGCATAATGATTTACGATGAATCTGTGTCAATGTTGAACTCACAAACCCCACATAATCCATCTTGCAGCAATGCGCCATTCTCCGTTTTAGAAGTGTTGAATCTATTACCACACTGATTGGTAATAACTCTCTGCCTCGATGCCCCTTGGATGGTAATTACTTAGACACCAATATTCCTTGAGACCCTGCACCAGAGGTAAAAGTCAGCATCAGTGGGGGCTTTAACCCGACCCAGGGCTTCCCAGCGTTATCTGCCTAAAATCGCCACAAAAGCACATCCGTCCCTGCGCACACAAGAGAGCTGCTGCACAGGCAAAAGGGCATCAGGTTCCTCCCCAAGCTGCTTGAGTGGCACAGTTTGACAGGAGTAAATGAAAGAGTCCCCATTTGAATATTTCACTAGGTGACGCTTCCACAGGAAAAAGGTGCTCGGATGATTTGCTGTGAATTCCACAGTGACACTGCTGACAAACATTTATCGTGTGTTAAATCATGTGCCTCTGAGCCTGAATAAAGGAGCCGCAACTTCAGCGTCGATGTCAGGCCGTCGCGTCAGTGTTGTGTCAGCAACGTGTCACAAGTGCATCTGTCGCAGTCACATCTCAGAAGAGACGAGGAGAACGTCTCAATTGGCCCATGTTTGTTTGGCAGCACGCCCGATTGCTGAAGGAGTTGCCGGAGCATTCTGGGTAATCCTCTGTGGTGGCGTCCCTCCAAACGCTGTGGTGCGCGGTGCGTGCATGCGGGAAAACTGAATGTCACCACTCCAGCAGCGCTGACAAAAAGCCAGCTACCGTGATTTAGTAAATATTTGAACTATCACAGCAAGCGTGGAATGTACTGCATGACATTACCTGTCACATGATAAATGCAGACCACCATGATACTCCGACCACTCTCATGATACGAATTGTTCTTGGATTGGACAAACAGTTTTAGGGAAAACCATTGTAGATGGGGATGGAGGTTCTTTATGCTTTACAAAGACACTTCTCTTATAAACCCACAGTGTTTTCCTCTGGATCAAGTGGTTTGGCTTGGGGGCAATGTGACTGGGGCACATGTTGCCACAATGTTACCAATAAAAACACTGTGTTGTTGTCTGCAGTTTTTTTTTTTTCAAATAATTTAGTTTAGCCTAGAGAAGCACAATTTAGAGTGAAATCTAAAAGTAGAATTCAGAGTAAATGCAGATACACTCTGGTCATGTAAATACAAGGGGTCCCGGTGTTCCTCTCACTTTCCCAAAATAAGAGGATGCCTACTAAGTGCTGGTGTTTGCACTGAGGAGCATATGATTTATTAAAGAAGATATTTTATCTGCTTTGTTCTGGTGTTTGAGCAGCACTGTGAAAGAAATCACACCATGGTTGGCATGCACAGTGTTTGTGCAAAAATATTTCTGAATATTACACATCATTTACTTTGTAAAGGCCTTCAGAAAGTACAATACCCTAAATGAAGCTAATGTTTCTTTGGGTCACTCTGTCAGTGTCACACAGTTACAACATGAATACATAGTTTCACTCTCACCTTGCACACGTACTAAAGTGGCCACCTCATTTTTGTGCCAGCTTGATATAAGACGGCCTATTTTTTTAGTTATTTTTTTCCTTTTCTCCATCTCTTGGATTGAATTTCAGAGTCAAAACTCTAGCACTCAATTATGGCTGTTATTCAAAGAGGAGAACAAATTGCTCCAAAGCAGGCAGGCAGGGGAGAAGGCTTTAAACCTGTGGCTCACAAAAAGGAGCAGGGGCCCCTCGCGGCGTGCAACGTCTCGCTCTCTCAGTGTTCTTACCATTTGGTTTTTGTTATGGAATTAAAATTTCACACCAAATGGGGCAGAAGAAAAAGCGGCGGAATAGGAAACCTGTAATTAGCTCTAATGAGCTTATTCTTCGGGTCTGTGATTGGAATAAAAATGGGAAACTTACCGATTCGTTCCTCATCTCGACTTTAATGGCCAGCGAAATAAAGGTGTCACTTTGAACCGTGGCACAGCCACAATGCACATCAGTAACTGATCAAGTCTTCAAAGAAAGCTGGCCGAAGTCTCAGCTGAATGAGAAGAACTTAATAAGTCCAGCTTTGAAGCCGGGAGCAAGGCCCCCACCTCCCAAGCGGAGCGTGAAAGCTGGACGAACCCTGACGACCTGTATGATTAATGGTGTTGCGGTTATTTTTTATACATTTTTTAGAACAGTCTATGATCAATGGGTTCACTCCTTTTTTGTCCACCACATTACTGCGAGACAGACAAAGGCTCAGGCCTGGCATGTCAAGTGACGTTATCAGGTTTGAATGAACGTGGCATGGCTAAATACTGTACACTCATCTCAAATGGCTGTTCGTCATGAGCAAATGGCTGTAATTGCTAATGGAAATGAAAACAAGTGCCATTCTGCTTGTGAAAGGATAAGGAAGAAGGAAAGAAAAGAACCAGTAGAGTGATATGCTGTTGCTTCCAGACACATCTGGAGGCAACTATGGAATGACTGAAATATGTACGTATAATCAGTAGCAAATGTCCCTGCCAACTTGTTTCAAGTTTATAAATATGTATCTCTCAGAACAAAAACAATAATGTCTGCTCACATTTGGTGAGTCAATATGTCACTAATAACATACTTCAGTCTAACTTTGAAAAACTCAGAATTCAGACCTCAGCAGAGACAAAAATGTGTTAAAAGCAGAAAATTCACAGCAGTGGATGTGGCAAAAAAAGATAATGGAAAACAGATTCTGAAAAGAGGTAGCAGAGATCAAAGTGCTGTCCCATGTGCTGCCCGAGCTGACATTTCGGTAGAACCACAAGGACATGTCATATTATACAGTCCATCACAGGCCTGCACAATCAGGTCAAAGGCTGTGGCCTGCTTAAAGAGAGAAAAGTACTAAAGCAGTGTGGAGCTGGCACACAATGTCAAATGTCAAAACTAACAGGCCACCTTCTAAACAGTAACAAAGAAAAAATGTATTATACCCTTAGCATCTGGTTCAAAAAACCTGTATTCAAGGAAAAGGCTATAATCACAGCTTCTATAGCAACATACAGTGTGAAAGCAGCTGGGCACTCTGCTGACTATTATTACACTGTTGCCACCAAATGAATATTTTAATGAAAATTAAAAAAAATGTTAATTTGAATTAAATTCACATAGTAAATATTATTTTTAAAGGTGACCTTGTAAATGAGTATTTGAGTATTCTGAGAAAGTTTATTTCTATATTTTATTCCAAACTACACATGCCTTTTTTGTAAAACCCATCAGAGGAAATGAATACTTAGCTGAGCTCTGATATCTATATTTTCATTTATCCATTCCAATCCATATTGATCCCACCTCAACCCCATCAACCATTCTCTTCCTCTCGTTTTCAAATGAGCAACCAAAGAAAAATATAAACATGGCCACTTATATGATCCGTATATGTAAGCTCTCAGTTATAACCTAAAAAGCACACAACTCACACACGTAAACTTTAACAGTCAGCTGCAATGCTCACTTGAGGGTTATGCTGTGCCCTGTACCTTCATCGTCCTGCAGCAAGTATGCACACTTAAGCACTGAGTCCTGTTAGTTCACCCCTGGGTATGCATGCCTCAATGAACACACATACACACACACACACATCGGTGGGCAGTCTTCATGCATTATTGAAATATAGCAAGAGAACACTAGCATTTTTCACCCACTCTGATTAATTTAATGCCTTAAGTCCACGATTAGGCTTCAGCCTACAGTAGGCCGTAATTAAATATTGAAAACGTGGAAGTGCAGGAATACTCGATTCTTCTTTTAACAAAATTGGAGTTTTAATTTGCCCCATGCTGCGGTCACCTGCAGCGGAGGAATCGACATGGTGCGGGGTAAAGGCAATAAGCCAGGCCTCAGCCACAGAGTGGCACTAAAAGCGAACCCCCTTCCAATTTCTGGAATGGCAGTCAAATATTTACCCAGCTGATGAAGCAAACAGTGTGCCACACCGACAATAGTTAAAGTCCAGTGCAGACTAGGATGAACATCAACATCATCGTTAATAGCTGGCTTTAATGTGACCAAGCCCAGCTTAGTGGTCTCTAGTAGCTCTCTGGGAGAAGTGCTGGACACAGTTTGTGTGAAGTGTATTTACTGGATGATAAATACAGTGTGCGAAAGCTGACATTTAGCTGAAGAGCTTGTTTCCGGCCAGAACGCCTTTTTACGAGGCATGATTAAAACAGCTGAAGCACAGTTTAAATGGCTGTTTACAAAGCTCAGGTCGTCTGCTCGAGAGCAGAGGCTTGGACAGACCCTGAGAGACTAGCAAGGAATCTTTTGATTCATCTTCCATGTCATTTTTTCGCCTGCTCTCTAAAAGATCAAGCACAACTTGAATTTAAACAGTGCGATCGTCCAAACACAGAGCAAAGAAAAACAGTAAATCTCAGTGCTGGGGAAAAGAACAAGAATTTGTCATTTTTAAGAAATGGTCCAGTTTTTTTTTTCAAACTAAGAGTGTGAGAGAGTGAGAGAGAATGAGAGAACAACTTATAGCATGAAAAACAGAGAGCAAAAGAGTCAGAGAGCAAAGCTCAAGTAAAAATACTTCCAATATTTCTTCTCTCTCTCTCTCTCTCTCTCTCTCTCTCTCTCTCTCTCTCTCTCTCTCACTCTCTCTCACTCTCTCTCTCTCATTCTCTCTCTCTCCCTCTCTCTCATTCTCTCTCATTCTCTCTCCCTCTCGCTTGCTCTGCTCCTTTACTGTGTGATAAGGCAGTAAAGGGGAAAGGTACTGTTTTCATGCTCTGCCCTGTTTTGAATTGATGAGTGTAAATGTGTGCATTTTCTTTTCACCTGACATAGATACAGGAACAAACAAGCTTGTGTGCGTGCATGTGTGAGTGTATGTGTGTGTGTGTGTGTGTGTGTGTGTGCGTGTGTGTGTGTGTGTGTGCGTGACTATGTGTGTGCTCAATTCCATGATTTTTTTTTTTTTTTACTTTTTTTTTGCCATACATTTCAACATGCTCTTCTAAATGTCATCTCTAAGCCACGGACTAGCAGTATTACTGTGGTGATTGGAAGCTGTGTGTGGAAACAAGTCATCACTGGTGAAAGGAAGGATTTCACAAATCACTGATCAAAGTTGTCTAATTATGTAAATCATGAATTCTCCAAATGTCAGCATCAGCAAAGCGGATTAGAATTTGCCAAGGTAAATGATAAATCACCAATCACGTAGACATATCAGCACTAATTTAGCTCATAAAAAATAAATGGCCTATGTTATTTTACTGCTACTGCTATCAAACAAACAGCCATGTATTTTAAATCTATTATAATTTAGTCATGTGAAAAAATGGCATTCCATGGAAATGTGTTGATTCTTTCGACATATTTTAACAAGCAAACCTTTTACCTTCTTTGATGCAGTGCTTACAAATAAAGGTGATTATATACCAACAAATAACACATAAAATTGGCATTTTCATAATTTAAAAAAAACACAAAATACAGATGAGTCATATGCAAAAAAGTAAGTATCCTTAAATTTGTCTGACCTTCAAGTGCATAAAATTAGAAACAAGAACCCCCTGCAAGTGGAACCTGTATTAAAATCTGGCATCTAGGGCCTGTTTTCTTAGTGCTATTGAAGTGTGTGGTGTCATTATGCCAAGATCTAAAGAACTCTCTGATGAAAAAAAAATGTGTGGATGTCTATGAGTCTGACAAGGGAGTCTGTCTATGAGTCTGGCAAAGTGCTCTAAATTATACAAATATAAGTATATAAATCATTTCACTGTTAAAAAGAAAGAAATCTACAAGTGATGTCCAAACAATTTCAGTTCAAAGCAGACAGTTTGATGTAATAAAAGTCTCCAAGAACCCCAGACTTTCATCACAGGATCAGCAGAAAACTCTTGCATACATCTACATTTAGAAATGGACTGGACAAATTTGATCTGCATGGGAAAATACATTGGATCTGTCAGGCAAAACCTTTGCTCTTCAAAAAAATATCACAGCAAGACTACAGTTTGCCAAATAACATATAGGCAAAGATCAGTTTTTTTTGTAATAATGTAAAAGGAATTGTTTGGTCAAAGCAACAGCACACATGTGATTTAGGCCAAAATCAGATTTTCAGGTGAACAACCCAATACCAATTGTAAACCCCATACCAAATATGAAGCATGGTGGTGAAAATGTGTGGGATTTGAAAAGGGCAGTATGCAAGAAAACCCTCAAACATCAAAAACTTAACTGAAGACAGTGGTGAACTATTTTAACAAGCCAACATCAGAGATTGGTGGGCAGTCTTGCAAAACACCTACAAGACATTTCTGTTAAGGGAGGCAATGCTAGTTTCTGAGGCTGAGGGTGTACTTACTTTCTCCACAATAGAATACTGCCTCTGCTCATATTTCTGTCAAATAGATAGATAGTTTTTCTTAATATTTTGTCCATTGCACTATAATAGAGAGGGTGAAAATAAGTTGAAATCCTCCATTCCATTGGGGTGTGTTTTTTTTGTCTTGTTATCTGTTCTTTACATTGTGTGATTTCATGATGACTGGACCAATAGAAAGTCTCCAGATTTATTTTAAATAACATTGTATATTAATTTAGAATGTTTTGAATGTTATTTTCCCTTTCTCCTAAAGTTACCAGTTAGGAGAGATGGATTTTTGTCATGACAGTGACAATATGGAAATGACATAAACCTTAAGTGTGTATTTGCTTCGTTCACCTGACAGGCTGCATACTGTAAAAAGTGTGGCCTACATAAATCAGCAAGGCCTGTGAAATCTTATCAGCAATCAGAAGGCCTCATGGGAAATAGCCTATCCTCTATGAGCAAAGCGACATTACACATGACAAAACAGCTTCTGGGAGATGCTATCAAAATGTGCTCTGACAACAAGCAGCGCATGTGTGTGTATGTGTGTGTGTGTGTGTCTGTTGCATTGTCTGGCATTTATCTCTACTGCCCTGGAATGTAAATTTGGCAAAGCCTGTTCCACAGAACATATGCAAGCCAAGAGCTTGGCCTATTTTCCCCCATTCTTCAGACGCGCAGGCCACCCGGCTAGAAGACCCCATGCACTGGGCTTAAGAAGACAGCATTCATGTTCATTGATCTCTAATATTGATCTCTGCCCTTTAACAAATAATATACAATCAAATAACACAATGAAGAGTGCTTACCAATGGCACTAATCAGCCTGTGAAATCTATAGCAGGAGCTGACACCCCCTGTTGGGTGTGTAGATAATGGTTGTACTCATAAAGTCATTTTAAGGTTAATGAAATATGGTGCTTATCAGTGGGGAGGGTATTCCCTGACTTAATATAACACAGTCAAACTCATCTGAAAGCTGAATTCCCTGTGGTAAGACATTGGAAGAGATGCAAATGCAGAGGCTCAAATTCAGCATGACACTACCAGGGGCCCTGAGTCAACACCAGAATCATTAACTCTGAATATATGCTGTTTATCTACCAAACACCAATTTAAGATACACATACCCTGATTCATAGGTTTTGGTGGATAGAGAGAAAGACAGACATATATATATATATATATTGTATATAGATAGATAGATAGATAGATAGATAGATAGATAGATAGATAGATAGATAGATAGATAGATAGATAGATAG
>JBBPDA010000126.1:23297090-23312090 GCA_037974385.1 Arnoldichthys spilopterus
GAGAGAGAGAGAGAGAGAGAGAGAGAGAGAGAGAGAGAGAGAGAGAGAATAATGAAAGAGGGGTAGGGAAAGAAAAACAGCTTAAAGTAAAAGAAAGGATCATATTAAGAAGAGAAGCGATCCACTCCTAGTGAATGGTGGTGGGGGTGCTAAGGGGTCACGGAAAACAAATAGCACTTCATCTTTTTGTCAATAGCAGAATTTAGGTCAGCGATGCTTTGACAGTAACAAGCTACTCAGGCCATAAATTAGATGGTCCTGGGCGTCTAGTCAAAGTCCTGTGGACACAGTTAGGGCTGGACTGGAGCCAGCAGCTGCCAAGAGGTGAAGGGGTCCCACAAACAGAGTGCCAGCCAAGCCCCGCCTCCTCTGCCTCTGCTGCTTTAGCCTGGTCCCTCCGAGGTCCAGTTAGTGCCCCGGCGATCCTCTATCATCAATCTAGCTCATGACGAGTGACAGGGACCAACCTGCGACCGCACACACACGCTGAACTCCGCCATAGAGCTGGCCTAACCCACTCTGAAGCGAGCCTCATTACCACTGACGGAGGGATGAAAAAAGAAACGGAGTAGGAGGGAAAAAAAGCAAGACAGAAAACAGCAACACTGCTGTAATTGGTCACAGTGTAAGCACGGGGTCTGTGCCTCTTTGGTCTTTGGGTGCACTCAGAGGGAAAAAAAGAAAAAAAAGCAAGTGGTGGACTTTTGTTATTTTACATATAAACAAGAATTATTCATTGTTCAGATTCAAGAGCCCAATAAATAAATAGGGATAGATTCGCTGAGCGTAAAAACCTTTAAAGGTTGAGAGCAACGCTTGGCTTGAATTCAGACAGGCATCACAGAGGTTTAGGCCTCAGACAGAGATCTACAAAGCCTAACGGCTGAAACACAGGCTATACATGGAAATAAAAGGGATTTTTCTTAATATTTCTTGAGCTCCAACAAAATACACTACTGACATAGAACCTTTAAGCGATCCCCCATAAACCTGAAATTGACAGTTGTTAGTAATTACTCTAAAGTGAAGCCTGATGTTTCTGTCCCTCCAGACTGAGCCCTGTCAGGGTAGCCCATGCTTCATTCCTATGCTGCACTGGGGCAGAGAGTGGTAAGAAGACCAAGCCACTACACTGCTGGCAAGAGAGGCTGGTCACAGTGCTGAGTAATAACGTCCTTCAATCACTGCACTCATTATCTTGCCAGCGTGACTCCTTAATAAGGTCACGCTCCACCTCCTGAAAATAGTGGCCCTCTTTAGAGCTTCCTTCAGGTGCAAAGTGCATTTAATTAACACCAACCAGCCCTAGATGCATGCATATTAATTGGACAGGATAGAAAATAAGCACAAATCCTAATTCAATTAAAAAATGCCAGCGACGACTCTTGTTGGGTCTCCATGCTCCTGGCTGTGTTAAGTTTCACTGAAGACGCCCTCGAAACAATGTCTGCAACATTTCTCAGGGAATGGATAATGAATGTATAAAACATAAAAACAGGAATCTGTTAAACTCATATGGTAAAGGTTAACATTTTTTGCTGTATTTACAGGGCTGAATCTTGTGAGGTGCAGGTAATTTTAATGTTGTACTGTACCTGTATCTCTAGCTGCTGTACCACCTGCATCTGAACCCGACACTGTGCTGTGCTCCTGTCGTCCAGAGCATGCTCACTGTTAAGGTGCCTAGAAGGGAAGTCAGTAAGGTGTAAATCAGCATCTAGTCACATGCAGTCACTTTCAGTGAACACTCTGATATTAAACATATTCATGTTTCGAATTCTTTATATAAACTTATACATTATATTTTCCTTAATACATGTTATGTCTTTTGTACATGTCTGTGCTGTTTATGTCAGATAACTATGTGTGCGAGACATGGCAAAGACAAATCACCAAGCCAAATATATTGTATATAGAACATAGTAAATTAAAACTGAATCCTTATTAAATGTATTCATTTACAAAGCTTATGGTTATTTTGGTTAATATCATCTTCAAAAAATGTTTTTTGGAGCTCATCTTGAATCATTACCCTTCTGGAAATAAAAAACAAAACAAGAAAAAAAAACACCCTCCCTGTCTGTGAGTGTCCTCCATGAAGCACTGAAAGCCCGTGTTTAACATTACAATAGGGGCACTGTCATCTAAATCAGAGTACTGCACACAGCAGCCCAGCTTATGAAGGATAAGGGATGTTGGCATACAAAAGGAATCACAGAGTAGTTTTGTCCTCTTCATTTATGAAAAACAATAAACGCAATTTAACTTGAGTAACATTTAAAAAGTGTCTCCTATGAAGAGTACATTATTCAGCCAATGTATTAAATGTATCTACTCATCCCTTCATTAGGATAAAGGGTGGGGGGAACGCACAGCAGACCGCAAAAGCAGTCAATGACAGTTTTCCTTGATTGGATTTTGTCTGCAGGACACAAAAGAAGCTCGCCATTAAAACAGACCTTTATTCCCAGTGAACGCACGGAGGCGAAAAGGTTTTTAAAAGTGTTGTGATGTTCGGTAATGAGCCTCTATCTAAATTATCATTGGTGACAAACCCACAAAGCGCTCTTTGAGGAGACATGGTTATGAAATGCCAAAGCTGCCACTTTCTTTCCTGTAATTATAGGTTAGCTTGCAGACCCTTCAATGATCATTTACAGTACAGCCTCCAGTGCATTAGAGTGAGCTTAAATCACACACACACACACACACACACACACACATACACACACACACACACACACATACATACACACATGCACGCACTCATACATGCATACACACACACACACCACTGCTATGCATTTTTTCTATTCACGTCGACCAATCTATTGTTTATGTGCAATATGCAAAATAACAACGTATTCATAACCCTCCCAAAACACGCCAATCAAAGCAGAGGGCATTCAAGAGCACAATAGCTCCACTACCTTTCAATTACAGCCATGCACATTTAAAATCATTTCATTTTATCATGGTCGTTTCTGCTTTTGTAACCATTTCAGGTCTGATGCTCAGATATTCTCCATTATAAATCAAGAATGAGATAGCTTAAGAAAGGAGAGAGAGTGAGTGAGAGCGAGAGAGAGAGAGATTGTGAGAGAGAGAGAGAGGGAGAGAGAGAGAGAGAGAGAGAGAGAGGAGGACTGGGGATAGTTGGTGGCTTCCTCCAGCCCGTGCCTAATTGCTGTTTCAGAATGCGCATGCAAAGGGGCATTTCATTAATCATTTAATCACGTCCCTCGCAGGGAAGAGGGGAACTAATGTTGCAAATACCCTTTTCATTTCAATGCTCATAATGCTATCTTACGCACTTGATGTATGGCGGATGTCATAAATTACAGCTGCTTCAAAAGGGCCAAGCGCCTTATTTCGCTCTCCCCAAAGACGGCTTCAGAAAAACATATCTTATCCCTTTACTCATCATCAGCCATCCAGATTTTTTTCAGATCTTTTTTCCCTTTATCTTTTTTTTAAGGAAAGGGGTAAATGGCTTATGGGATGTGGTCAGTGAATCTGGTGATGGCAAGCGCTGGTCAGTTAGCTGATGTGGGTACAAACAGATTACATACAATAAAAGTGGCCTATGATAATTTAAAAAGAGATCGAGGAGGAGAGAGGGACAGAGGGGAGAGAGAGAGAGAGAGAGAGAGAGAGAGAGAGAGAGAGTGTGAGAAAGAGAGAGAGATTGGGGTTAGATGGAGTCACCAATATCTCTTAATGAGGCAGAAGCGGTGGGTTCAGTTCAAACAGAAAGGTGAGGAGAGTCTGCACAAAGACAGCTTCTGAACAAACATCTCTGCAGCCGTATGTAATTTATGGGTCACTTTATAGGCATATTGATTTTTGTTTTGAGAAGGTGAATAAGAGCTGTGATGGGACTGCGCTCTGAAAAAAGATTGACAGGAGCAATCCAGTCTGACAGAGAGCAAAGCTCGACTGACTAAGATTAGCATATGCCATTCTGTGCTTGATAAATTCTGCAAAGAAATTCACCTCAGTTAACAAAAGATGACCTAGTGCCTGCTCTAAACTGCAGTGGTGGCCTAGTGGTTAGAACAGTGCTCTTGTAAACTGAAGGTTGCAGGTTTGTGTCCTGGCCCGCTACCCTTATAAGATACTGTCCTGCTACACTGCTCCCTGGGTGCTGTTGATAGCTGCCCGCTGCTCCACGTGTGCACGTGTGATGGGTTAAATGCAGAGTTCACATTTTGTTGTGATGATTGAGTGTGTTTACAAGGACAACTAGTTACTTTCACTTTCACACAAGCATCACATGCAACCTATATCTTCACTGTCACATGACTGAATTGTTTAATAGTTGCTCTTTACATTGTAAACATTTCATAACTTACAAAGTAAACTGATCCAAAATTGCATAAAAAGTTTTTCTTATAAAGTTCATGACAGAGGTATAAAGTTTCATTCCAGCAATAACCATATTTGTTCTTTGAGCATTGGATAAAGTGGCTATCCTGCTCAGGAAACTACTGCAGGCAGTGTCCCATTCAAATGCATGGGCCAGAAGGAAAAAAAACCCTTACAGGTCTTGACACCCCCAACCTGACACCTGTGCTCCAAGAGATGGGCTTACCTGACTTTAATTATCAACCCCATGGTGATTGGTAAGCATGTTAGTGGTAAAAGCCTGGGTAACCACTTTCAACAGCTATGGTCTGAGGGTCAACATGAGCATGATGCACTATATTACAAGGGCACAGACCTCTGAGGCTGTTTGGTCATTTTGTAGTTAGTGACATGCCCAAAAATGGACTCTGGATCTAAGCTGGTTTTGTCAATGGGATAAATGAATGGCTTTTGTGAAAATCTGCACCCTGTGCGACACAAAAGTTTTTTGTTCTTTTTTTTAATTTTCCTTTTAACATAACTCTTTGAATTATGACATGCTGCAAACAAGTGAACACTCTCGCACATGAATCAAAGATAGAAAAACCATTCTCTCTACTGTAATACACTACCTCAAAACAGAACACTTCTAACTCAAACTGTAGCCTACTACTGCCAAAACCACTTGACTACCACATTTGACAATACCATTTTGATGGGTGTTTTGACAGCTTGATATGGGTGTTTTCCCATACAGAAAAAAAACAGTTTGACCCAGAAATCATGCAACTGCTTATAGCAAACTACAAAATGATAACATACCGTCCCAGGCCTATGATGTAAGCTATGCAGATGACAGACTTGTGGAAGACGGTCGCTGCAAATATGCAGTGAAAACACATGGAACTCTCTAGCTGACGTTATCTTTCCTTCTCTTTGCTTCCCCATCCTCATCAAACATGTGAAAGGAAATCAATATGAAAAGTAGGGCAGCAATCTGTAGCTTATATAATAACAAACTCGCCAACATAGAAAGAGCAGGAGGGTATGAATTTATTATGCATTTCTTTTTAATTTGACATATTCCACAAATATGTTGCCCTGAATCAGACCACAAGAAGCACTCAGAATAATGTATACTGTGATGCATAAATATACATATCTTGAGGTGAGACACACACACACACACACATCCACACACGCGGACACACACACACACACACACACACACACACACACACACACACACACACACACACACACATACACACACACAGAGTAATATTCCATTTGAACTTCAGAGCTAATGTAAGGTGCCAGGCACCTCTAGGCTACCTCTCCAGGTGATAAACACTTAAAAGAACACTGAAGAGCTATTAAATGCTGATCTTGACAAGTTTCTCTGCAGCACAACACAGAATCATAAATGCACAGCACAGATTCCTTTACCGGCTGCTACAAGCCAAGTACCACCCCCCCTCAAAAAAAAATTCTACCCCCTACAACCCCATCAAAGGTGCCATTTGATTCTGACACCTATTTTATGTAAACCATTTTAGGCATGTGTACCTGGCTGATGCGCTGCAGTGACTGCCATATCCTAAAACATTAAAAGCCTCTTTCTGACACCGACAATAGCTCCTCCAAGGCACAGCGACACCCGCCATCTCACCGGCTCAGATCATGCCGGCTTTGTTCGGGAGAAGGGGGGCTTCTTGTGCAGGTTACAGTATGGAAGCCTCTGACTCGTGGAATGATCGGGGGAGTCTCATCCTCGTTTCAGCGCTGCAGACTTGAAACACACGCTGGTTTGTATGCTGATTGTTGTGGCAGTGTCCTACTATGCAGCCTGTCACAGACAGAGCATCTTCGCTTCCTTTTCTTTTTTTCAGCCTGTGCTATGCAAGTCTCTGTGCTTCATTTAATGGTGAACTGAGCTCAGCAAGTCAGAGATCAGACTTTATACTGTATATAATCTTAGACACAGACTGAGAACATATACTGAGTTAGAAGAACAAGAGGAAGATGTACCTGCAGGGTGGAATGCCTTGTATGCATATTCTTATGCATCAGCCCTTATAAATCATGATTTGCATAAACGAACATTGCAGAAAATGCTGATTTTTGCCAAACTTTCTACTGCACATACACTGCAAGTCTACTAAAAAGTAAATGTCTGGCTGCTTAGGCTAGAGGAGTTCTGTCCCAGACAAAAGCCTCTTTAATTAACAAGAGTGTTTATGATTAGTCTCTCTAAATCCTCCATTCTTCTTGAAGTGGACTCTCTTGGTTAAGTCAAATGCTTCTGTGGCCACTCCCCCTGCTACCCTGACTAGGTAAAAAAGAGAAACAATGTCCCCCACTTTCAAATGCTGTTTATGAGAACTGACGTGGACACTTACACCCACATAACACATGCAAGATCATTATTTCACAGTTAATTATGAGCCTAATTAGAATATTCAAATGAACAGTTCTCCTTTGCTTTTGACGTTGAAGCTCTCTTCTCCAAGTGGCAATGTGATAACCTGCAATCTCCGGCATGGCAAACACCTTCTCCTTTGATGGCCCCCACTAACATCCACCGCAACAAAGCAGACCAATTACAAATGAGCTAATTAACTAAATTGTTGATGGAGCATGAAGAGTTCATTTCACCCCATTGGCTGCACCATGACAACACTGAATGTGTCCCATTTTGAGGGGCTAACGTGGCTACACAAGCTGCCATTTACTGCTGGCACTCTTTACCAACCTATCAAGCTTTTCCTGAGGATGAGGCACAGTACATCTGTGTAAATCTGTGGTCATTCTGACACTCTGACAGCTTTCCAGACACCATGGCAAGTTAGTGTAGAGCATAAATACCTGAGTTTTACACTTTCCAACTAAGTGTGAAATCTTTCAACTCCTTCATCATTTGTGTTGAAAAATGCTCGTTGGGTGCTTTTAACAGATCACTTTATTACGTTTTATTGTAATTAACAATTAGTGGAACAGCTAACCACAGGAAATGTTAAAAAGCCCGGAACTACTGACAAATATTCCCCCTAGCCATGCAGTCAGCATTGGACTTCGTTTTTTTTTTTTGGACTGCTGTGTGGAATTATTTCATGAGCACTAGCATGCTGCATTTGAATGTTTTGTGTTCATTCATGTGTTGTCCGACCCAATAAACCAGTTTAGGTGTTCAATTTAGCCCACAAATTATACCCATGTCTTCCAATGACAAGGGGCACCTACTTCAAAAACTGTCCGAAGTCCTCACAGATACTTTCACAGCCAGGCCATTTGCACACTCCATGACCATAGAGGGAATGTGAGTGTGCCACTCCAGTCTCTTCATGCAACGAGCTGTGTGTGAAAAAAAAGAGAGAGAGAGAGAGAGAGAGAGAGAGAGGGTGGCGTCAGATTTCTTCACAAATGGGAACAATAGCTGGAGGCCGGTTGTGCTTGTCAGTTTACAATCAGTGACAATCGGGTCAAAGCAGGTCAGTTCAGCTCTGTTCTGCACAGCGGTTCAATTGGCAGGGCTAGTGGAGGGAAAGAGGGGCCGGTAACAGCAAAGCTGACAACTGGCTTACTTAGTTTACAATGTTGCGTCTAGAGTCCTTACTACAACCAGGAATTTTGACCACATCAGTCCAATATTACAATTACATTGGCTTCCAATCAAAATAAAAACCTATATTTATTACAAAA
Source organism: Arnoldichthys spilopterus (assembly GCA_037974385.1). Taxonomy (NCBI): domain Eukaryota; kingdom Metazoa; phylum Chordata; class Actinopteri; order Characiformes; family Lepidarchidae; genus Arnoldichthys; species Arnoldichthys spilopterus. The sequence goes on from JBBPDA010000126.1 coordinate 23,305,140, forward strand.
TTCTACTGTTGACATATAAAGCCTTAAATGACATCTCCCATGAGTACATCTGCGAGCTTATCTCCTTTTACAAAAGAACTACATAGATCACAAAGTGCTGGCTATTTAATTGTTCCCAGAATTAAGACAACTATAGTAGGGGGAAAAGACTTTTCATGCAAAGCCCCCCTGTTTTGGAATAATCATTTGGTTAATGTTCAGGACAAAGTAAGTTTTTAAGTCTAACCTACTTATTTAATCTGCCTTTTGGTAATTAACTTTTCCTAGTAGAGTTGAAGTAAACTGGGATGTTGCTGCTCTCGTCCCAACACTTTGCAATCGCTCATGTTTTCTGTGGAACTGGGTCACAATGTCTTGTGTCTGTGATACCCCTTGACATTTACATTTATATTTTGTACCCTGTAAATTAAAAAAAAAAAAATTTCCAAGTTAAATGAGGTGGGGGTGGCCTAGTGGTTAGAACATTGCCCTAGTGAACTGAAGGTCGCAGGTTCAAGTCCTGACCCAGGCACTGCTGAAGCACCCTTGAGCAAGGTACCGTCCTGCTACACTGCTCCCCAGGTGCTGTTGATAGCTGCCTGCTGCTCCACGTGTGCAGGTGTGATGGGTTAAATGCAGAGGTCACTTTTTTCGTTGTGGTGCTTGAGTGTGTTCACAATGACACAATCACTTTTACTTCACATGTCTAGTGGGCTGTTTGCCCACTTTCTTTTCTGAGAGGAACTTGCTGCCCACTTTTTCAGTATGATTGACATGGATCCTGCATGTGCTGCCCAGTCCCTAACAAAAGCCACTACTACTCACACAGACTCCATCAGAAACTGCTGCTACTAAATACAGACTCTAATTGATCCTTATACTGCTACCTATAGACTCATCAGGGGTTGGTCTGTATATTTCTGCTTCTTATATACTGTTAGTCATCTCCATAGTGATATTCTTTTTCTCTCTCTCATATACAGTATCTACCAGAGGAAGATGAGTCTCCCTTTTGAGTTTAGGGTCCTCCAGTGGTTTCCTCCTCAAGCTTTAGGGAGATATTCTTGCCTCTGTCGCCCCTGTGCTGCTAACTAGTGGCTCGATCTGCTTTCAGTTAAGCTGCTTTGAGACAGCACAAGATGTGAAATGTGCAATTAAATAAATATATTTTTGACATGACCTGGAAAAGGAGACAGAAGGGCCGCCATGGTAGTGCTGCCTGACCAATGATCCAAAGGACAGCCGAGAAGCAAACAACGTGTGAAAAACAGCCATGCAGCCAAGCAAAATCAGCCGCTGACATTTTTTCCAGTGACTTTTAGCTTGTAAAGCTATTACAGGCCACTTGTGTAAACACTGAAAAAAACAGACCCTGCTCTATAATTTTCATCAAGAGATTAATTAATAGAGTAACTGTCATTTTTAAGAACGTGGACTGGTGTTCAAAGCCACCAGAGAAAGTTCTCACCTCAAGTCTGTTAGAGCTAACAACTGGATCTGGAATACAGGCTTAGGGGGAAGAACAAGCCTCTGTGTTTATGTGTGTGTGTGTGTGTGTGTGAATGCGTGAGAAAGACCTCAATGGCTGTTTTACACTGAATTGCTCTCCCTGCATCGATCGTCTCCCGTAAGCTTTGACAATACTCTGTGCTCGATCATTACGAGAGGCTGCAGGCCCTTGAGACACTCTTAACCACAAAAAGTGTTTTCTATTTCCAACATTATTTCCTACCTTACTGCATTTAATTCAGATTTTTTTTTTTTTATCTTTCAAGGGAAGACAGTTTCTAAAGATATATATTTTTGAGCAGGGCTTAAGTGGCTGCTTAGATAGCATCTGCTTTAACCCAATTACACAACGTCTCCACCACTGGCAAAGTCGGCGGCTGGCACTAGCTACACGTCGCTTGTGTGGCAGCAGGCATCTGAATAATGCATGGAGCAGGTAGACAGAAATGCAGAACACTGTTTCACACGGGCAGAGTAGCAAATAAAAAGACCATCACACAGATAAACAGCAAGGAAAATGCCACGCCGGCATCACATATTCTGTTTACATGACAAGCTGTACAGGCGAGGTAATTTCAAAAGGAGAAAGCAGCCGCTAAATACTTAATGTACAGTGAGTTTAGCTGTTTGTGCATGCTGCTGAGAGAGGCACCTCCATGCTTTTGATATAAGTGGAAGGCGGTGTGTTCAATGAGCACACAGTCCTCAGGTCCCCAGGGAGCTTTTGCCTTGTTTTGACTATTATTACACAAGCTTTAATAAAGTATTGATGAGCAAGCAAACAAACAAGAAAATATCATGCTCCCCCTTTAGGAAAAAAATGCCTCTCAAGTTCTAAATGGGGACAAATACAACTGCTATTTTTCACACATCAGATGATGTCTCACATGAAAAAGAGTTTAAACGAGTGCCTGCAGTTTGTGTTTGTGAACATGTGTTGCATTTACATACATTAGATGCTCTGTTTATGTGTATATGCCCAGTAGGAAGATGTAATAGAAAATATCAGCATGTGATTTCTATGCATGTGTATGTATAAAACATGTAGTCTTGCAGCTGTATAAATGTGTACGTATGTGAAAGTACCTCTCTCTGCGGTTGTTGAGGGCTGGGGACTGGCCGTTGGAGATTGGGTGGTGGGAGATGGGCGGAGAAGCTTTGGAGGTGGTGGAGGAGGTAGTGGAGGAAGAGTTAGTGGTACTGAGGTCCAGTCCGCTGTGCTTCAGGCCATTATCCTCCATGGTGTGGCTGCCAGTCACGTCTTTCCACAGCTGCTGGAGCTCGGCTGGGCTCAGGCCAGCTGCAGAACAAAAACACAAACACAACAATAAAGTTTTCTTAAGTCCGCCTGTTCATGCATGATCACTTCCCCTGTCAAGAGCCATATCCTGTCCTCTTCCACAGATTCCATATAAAGAAGACAGTAAAATAAGCACTGGAAGTAGAGTAGATGGACCTGAGCTGTTTTGCTGAGTCAAGCACTCTCCATTCAAACTTGCGAAAACTTCATTGTCTCTTTTAAGCATCTGCAGATAGACTGGGGTAAGATCCACCCGAGCGCTCATCTCTTGCTTGCTCTCCACTTTAATCCCAGAATCCAAAAAAGTGCCAGTCTCACAGACTCTGCCAGCAATGTGAAGACTCATCTAGGCATGATTATACCTTTACAAACAAGCTTCTGTCTGCAAAATCATATCATCCTGTAATCCCTCGGTTGAGACAACAACAGTTCTACTCCAGAACATTCCAACAGCACTGCAATTAAGATCCATTTCACCACTATTGTTATCCAGCGCCATTTTGGTAACCACTGTAGCACCAGGTGCTTATTCCCAGCAAAAGCAAATGGCAACGGCTCCTCGTCTTCTCCTCTCTGGGCTCACACTGCAAGGCAGTAAACAACAACAACAACAACACCGGGAAGGGAGGAGGGGAGAGTGAGGCAGAGAGAGAACAACAAGTACAGAGACACAGGCACCAGCCCTGAGAGAGGAGAGGGAGAGAGAGAGAGAGAGAGAGAGAGAGAGAGAGAGAGAGGAATAGTGGGATAGAGTAAAATAAAGGAAGAGAAGACAGGGATAGAGAGAAGAAAAAAATGAATAGAGACACGAGAGGAAGGGAAGAGAAAGGAGAGAGGGAAAAAGAGATAAAGGAAGAGCCAAAAAGACAAGGAAAAAAAGGTTTGGAAAGAGAGGAGAAATATACAGAGTGTAATCTGACAGACCAACAAGAAGAAGAAAATAAAAATATCAAGAGAGATAAGAGTGAGGGAAAAAACCAGAGAGAGAGAGTGAGAGAGAAAGAGAGAGATAGAAAAACAGAGAGAGAGACAGAAAGAGAAAGAGAGAGAGAGAGAGAGAGAGAGAGAGAGAGAGAGGCAGAGTACAGTGAGCGTAGCATGGAGCTATGTACAGACAGACCATGTGACTGTCAGTCACGTGACGTTAGCGGAAGCACTGTGCAGGGGGCTTTACCTGGTGGCAGGCTCTGTCCTGGCAGGGTGGGCTGTCCTGGGCCCGGGGGCAGAGAAAGCAGGCCCTGCCGCTGCATGTTCAGCAGGTGCTGCTGCTGCTGGAGCTGCTGCATCTGCAGGAGCTGCTGCTGAAACACCAGCTGCTGCGCTGCTAACTGCTGCTGATGCTGCTGCTGCTGCTGTTGCTATAGTGAGAGAGACAGAGACAGAGCACGCACACACAAATCACACACATTAACAAGAAAGTGTGCGCTTGCCATACATATGACCCTACTGCTGTTTTTTCTCTTTTTTCTTTTTACTCTCTCTTGTTCTCTCCCTTCCTTTCTCTCCCCCTCTCTCTCTCTCTCTCCCCCCCTCTTTGAGCCTGTGGGAGTGTGTGGTATATAATATGAGAGAGGGTGGGTTAAGGGGTGAGTCTCCTCCCCCCCATCGCTGAGAGTTAATTGTCTTGCATTTCTAATGGTCTATTACAGCTTATGGGGCTGCAGGGAGAGAGAGGGAGAGGGAGAGAGAGATAGAGAGAGAGGGAGAGGGAGAGAGAGATAGAGAGAGAGAAAGAGAGAGAGAGAGAGAGAGAGAGAGAGTGGGAGAGAGGGAGAGAGAGAGAGAACAGCCAGCCCCTAGCTACCCCTCCCCCAGCCTTGTTTACTGCCAGCTTAGACTGCCTCTTGCATAAGCCAGAGCAAAACAACAACAACAAAAACAACAACAGCAGTGGCAGGAAACAGCAGAAAAACAAGGCAAGCTCGATATGATCAAAGCATAGCCACAGAGTATGACGCATTGTTTCGCTCACAAAAATAAAACATTAAATTAGAAAACTGAGGTTTAAAAAATACAGGGCACATTTAGCAGACGGAAAAGCATCCTTATATTTTCAATGATGCAATTGATAAGCCAGCAATATGACTATATTAAAGTCTTGTATCTGTCAAAGTCTACAATTACAGTGTAGTTCTATGTCCTATGAGTTGTATCTGTCAAAGTGTAACATTATACAGTATTTCTATGTCCCATGAATTGAATTCATTGCCAGGTTTTTAGGGGCTCCCTTTAAACATATCTGAAGTTTTGCCTCTCAGTGGACTATGGGCATGGTCTCTAGAGGTCTATTAGCAAACTGGGATCTAGCAAAGGGTTTCCAAAGACACCCTGCAAACCTCAGCTTTCTCACTCTCTCTCTCCTGCTCTTCTGCTGTCAGAATATATTATAACCAAATACTCAGTCAAAGGCAGTGCAAAAATGGACCCCCATTACAGGAGAAAAGTCTAACTTCCCATTTTTTTTGCCAGGAATTACAAGAGCGAGTGGAGTAGAGCAGGCCCCAGAGGAGCCCGTCAACATATCACACTTCAGCTTGAGCCTTGGACACACTCACTGCTGAGGAAGACCTTTCTCTTTTAGTTTTAAGGAAGAGAGAGGAAGGAGGGGAAAAGAGAGGAACAAAGAAAAGCGGTATAGAGAGGGGGCAAAAACTTGTGAAGCGCTCACTGGAAAACAGCCTGCATAATGGAGCAAGCTGTGTGAATTGGCCCTGGTGTCTCGAGAGAAATATGAGAGCAATTTCTATTCCATATTTGATGGTGAAGGCCTGCAAAAATTCTATTCACAAATCCAAACAGAAACAAAGCCTTCGGGAGGTCAGGCCTGCTTCCTGTAGGCCCTGCATAATGGGCCACGGGAAAAGACAGTCAAGGGGGGGGCTGCTGCCATACCTAGTTGATCAATTTAACTGCTTCAACACGTTTTGTTTGGATTTGTCCCACCTCCTCCCACTGCGCTATGCTTCTGATGCCTGTCCCTCTGTGTCTGAGCCTCTCTCTCCCTCTCGCCATCTCTGTATGTCTCTCTCTCTCACTCTCACACACTCTTTCTCCCTGTCTGTCTGTCAGACGGGTCTGTGAACTGACTGTCAGCGTGATTTATGAGCGTGTTGTGGTCGAACTTTTTCGGCTCGCCGGCCCGAACCCGCAGTAGTGCTTCATTAATCAGCGGACCCTGTCTCGTCCTGCGCTATGCCGGGCCTTTAACAGCACTCTTGCTCTGCATCCTCTGCCAGCCTGACACCTGCCAAAGCCCTATGTCTGTCTGCTGCGCTAGCCCTGTCAGTGTGGAGCTTTCTTAGCAGCCATTAGAACACAATCTCTTTTTCCCTATAAAGTTTGCTTTACATGAAAGGAGAGACACCCCTCCCAGCATTCCATGGAGTCAGCAGAACCAGATTTACTACTGAGCAAAAAAGGCAGACAGGACCTGAAGTTTCTGCACATAAAAGAATACTTCAGTGTTCTCTAACGTGATCTCCATTTGCTACACTTGTAGCTTACAGGTTTTTCAGATTGTAATGTATTGGTTCTTTCCTACAGGAAAACTGCCCATGGACAATGACTATATGCCAGAGATAATATAGACTGTGATATCTTAATTAGTAAGAACAATTTTAGTTATAAAATGGGTGGCAGTGGTGGCCTAGTGGTTAGGACATTGCGCTGGGGATCTGAAGGTCACAGGTTCAAGTGCCGGCTCAGGCACTACTGAGGTACCCTTGAGCAAGGTACTGTCCCACTACTCTGCTCCATGGCTTGGAAGTCGCTTTGGATAAAAGCGTCAGCCAAATGAATAAATGTAAAATAAAAACCGAGATAGTTTCTTCCTGTGTCTGTATGTGCAGTTAGGTTTAGTGTAGTTTCCTATTTATTATTATATGATTTTTTACCTGCTTACATTTTATAATACATATTCTTTTCTTTTGTAATATTTTTTACTTCTAAATTCCTTTTTAACTTTATTATTTATATATATAAAAAAATGCACAGTCTCAGGAACGATCAGGGTACATTTCACTACGTTGTACTTGTATAACTATGTATGTGACAAATAAACCTTTTGAATCTTGCTATACATACACTAACAAAACCTTTTCTTTCTGTTTTTGAGCCCTAGTGCATATACGTATATATGAGGGTATGTTGTACCTCTTTTGCTT
>JBBPDA010000126.1:23314073-23330701 GCA_037974385.1 Arnoldichthys spilopterus
AGAGAGAGAGAAAGAGAGAGAGAAAGAGAGAGAGAGAGAGAGAGAGAGAGAGAGAGAGAGAGAGAGAGAGAGAGAGAAATAGATCAGTCCTATTTCTCCTTCTGGTCACTGATGCATGTGTGCAAGGCTGAAGTGCTGCTGTATCTCTCCTGCTCAAACCATCTGAACAGCAGGTTGTATGCGTGCTGTAATGTGTGTGTTTTTATATTTTTTGTCAGTTCCCACAATGGGAAAAGCACAGCACTTTAAATAGTAGAGGACCTTAATTAGCTCAACCTTTGAACTCCCTCAGGCATTCCCTACTAGACAGCAGGAACACTTGGCCTGTAGAGGTACAGAGCAAAGACAGATAGACTGCATGTGTATGTTTTTGCATCTATGCTTCTTCTCTCTGTGTGAAAAATTCACTGTGAAGTAGAGCTCCAGCATCTTCTGTTTGTAAGAAGGTGAGCGGAATTACGTGTTGCTTCAGACGGCATGCTGAAAATTCTTAAGTTTGCACTAACAAACGAAATAAGCCAGAGGCACAACTTCTCTTCAAGATGGCATTTTTAAAAAGTCATGTCGTTTTGCAGGTAAGGAGAATCATTAAAATGCCAACTCTTAAAATTGTGTGGAGAGATCTTTTCTGTGTATGAAACCAAAACAAAGAAAATATTTTTGCAGCCCTATTCTTATTAGACAGCAGTGACATCAGAGACTGTCTGCACATGTATAAGCAGGTGAATTCCCACAAAGCCTTTAAACTAGTTCTTCTCAGGTCTTTCAGTATCATCAGAAACGAAATCCTAAGCATAAATAATCATCACTTATGGAAAAAAATGTACACTAAATGAAGAGACCAAGAAAAAGTCTTTAAAGCTTTTGCATGATGAATATTTTTTACTGTCATTACAAACTATTGTAATTTAAATTTTAAATTTTATTTTTTTATTTGTTGTTTTTATTTATTTTGTCATTTTTACATTGTTTGAAAATGACGGATGCTCTTTTCATTGTGGGAACATTTTGTAAAGAATTATGCAATAAAATAAAATCTTGCATTAGTATACTACAAAATACTCTTTACACAACCCAGGTCAAATTTTAGCAGGGAGGCTAGCTAGCTACACAACTGTGGTAAAATGTATGTAATGTAAGACTTTAATACAAAACATGTCCAACCTCACAAAAGATTAGCAAAACATGTCTGCAGTGCCAATCTTACAAAAGATAAGCTCCATAATTTCACAAAGTTAAACTAAGCATTGGAGAGACAATTGTTCATAAAGCTGTTGCCTCTTTCTCTTATCTTCTACTTTAACTGGATATTTGAATTGTCAGTCAGACTGTGTCAGCAAATTAAGTTTTTATGTATTGTTTGTTTTCTAGTATAACTTAGTCAATTAATGTTCATGTCAGCTTTTTTAATTTGGTTTCTTTTATACTTTAAAAACAGCCTCCCTTTATATTGTGTGATCATATCTGGAAGAAAGAAAAAATGGAAACAGTCCAACATTACTTGTTGCATTAGCGCATTTTTCTCCTGCTCCTATTAAGTTGCCAATTCAGAGATTTCACAGTATATATTTTCAAGGTGTCTTTATTTTGGTTTAAAAACAGAACACAGAGTCAGTTGTTGGATAGTTCAATGGTGAACTTTGAGGTTTGGAGTGTGGGGTGTGTGCCAGGGGGCCGTAGAGATACGGGCACTTCCCATGCCGGCTAATCAAGCTGCTTGATTGCTTTCCATACATCCAAGCTCTCAGGGCCTTGACACGTCCTTGTTTTGCTCTCCTCGCTCGCCCTGGCTCAGGTTCCCCTCTTTGATTAGCAGAGACATTTGCATGGTCACTACACATTTTTCATTTTAGAAGTCATTATGCATTAGCGCTCCTGATCGCCCAGCTTGACTAATCCTGATGAACTGAGTCGCACAGCTGAAGGTCACACTCTATCCTCACTGCACATTCATATTCATATTCAAACAAATCCAAGCACCATTCTTCATTAGACTGGCCCCAAAACTCAACAAGCTCTGCCATGGAAGAACTGACACACACAGCCAAACACCACACACACATTCTCTCTCTGTCTCTCTCTCTCTCTCTCTCTCTCTCTCTCTCACTCTCTCTCTCTCTCTCTAACACTCTCTAGGGGAAGAGAAAGTGATAGGAGAGAAAGAGGAAAAAAAATAAAACAAAGAACAAAGCAACAAAGTCACAAATTAAACAGCTGCATGTAATTATGCAAATGTATGCTTACACCTTCAATGTTATTAAACCTTAAGACACATTTGTGATGTGTAATTACCCCCAGGTTCAAGCGGGGTTTTGCGTTGGACTAAATGACAATACAAAGACCAAAGCGCAGAAACGCAAGAGGAGATGTTCTCATTACGCTCATTATTTGTCTATTTAAATGAGCTTTTGGTGAATAACAAAAGAAACCTTGGTGGCTCTACAGTCCACTGAATACAATAAACATGTAAATTTCAAGCACAATGCAGTATTAGTTTATTTATCTATCTGGTCCGATTACGTGCAGTAAAACAGGCGCCTGAAAGCATGTGATTCCTAATCATTTCAGAGGCAGCGAGCAAGAAGCCCGTCCTGACAAAGGAAGAGAGAAAACAGCAAACAAATGAAGTCAGGAAGCGCCTTTCAGCCTTTCATTAGCTTTTTAGTGGAGAGATGGATGATAATCATCTTCATTTCATTGCTCTTCCAAACAAAAAGAGGGGAGAGGAGAAAGGCAAAGTGGAGGGCCCTGGCCCATTCACCGCGAGCCCTGCACAATGCTAATTCCAGCATTTAACGGCATGCTTTTCTGCCTGATGTATCAGAGCTTGAAAGATGAAAGCAGATAAGTAATTGCTCTCCTGGTTCTTATTCTTCACTGACAACCCATAAATTTAATTTTACACACACGTTCATTTACATTTTGGAGTATATGACATGATAATTGGCGGAATATAACACCTCCATTCCGCTGGATACTGCACCGGGGGATGATTGACAAGTTGGGTGAATTGAAAGGAACAGAGGCTGAATTGCCTCTCCTGGAAATGGTTTAGCAGAGAAGGGACAAAATTAATGAGCATTTACAGAAAGGGGTTGAGCGGTAAACAGCCACAGACAATAGGTGGCTCTTTCGTGCAGACGCCACACCATGAGTACAGCCATGATAGTCAACAAAAGAATACACCCCCCACCCCCCCACCAGTGATACAGTCAAAATTCTATTACCACAGTCAGGACAAAAGGGATTCTTAAAGAATCATATAAAATCAGCCCCCAGTTGAGACCTTGGCTGGGGACACTGATTAGAGACTCTTTCCATTGACAAAGTAATAAAGACCAGGATTAAAAACCAGGTCTGCTTTATATTACTCTGTCTTCTGATTCACAGCCTTTCTGAATGGCTACTGACATAATGTGGTCAAAATAATGTATGTATTTCCAGGTAATATGAATGGAATAAAGCCTAGCCAGATGATCTCCACTGACCTGCTCTTTAGAGCTACTGGCTTTTGCACCTGAGAGAAAATGCACGACAGAGTTTCAGAAAACATTGGCCCTTATGAAGAACAAGCCCTCTAATTCTCTTTCTCTCTGAGAAAAGCAGTTATTTAAAAAGCAGCAAGCAATTCTTCTATAGCACACATACAAGGAAAGACACTATGCATAGATGGCATGGATATTACACACATAGCATCACAGGTAGTAGAGCAGGCAAAACACCATCAACTGTCTGTTGAATAAAAAAATAAATTACATTGTAAAAATATACAACTGTGGTAAAGTGCACTCCATTTCTAGGAGGCAGGAGGTTGGGCACCACAGCACGGTTTGAATCATGCTCAAGTTCGGAATGCATGACATTACGGGTTAATAATCTGAATCAGCTGACATTTGCTCCTAATATGTGATCAGAAATTAGCTGATTGGTTTTTATTTTGACCTTTCTGCATTGCAACCAGGGTTAAAAGGTTTACTTTTAAAAAGGTATTACTGGTTACCTGTTAAAAGATGTAACACAGTCCAAATGATTACTTTATTGAAGCCGCATAATGCTTGATTGTTTCCTTTGCCATCAGCCAAATGAATAAAATGTAAAATGTAAAGTGTAATGTAAATGTATATTCTGATCATATTCTGTTAACTTTGGCTTTCTTGTTGCTTCAAAAATATAATTAGAATAATATGATTAATAAAGACATATTTAAAACAATGCTTTAAAAAAGGTGAAAAGGAAAACTGCACTGTTGTGAGAAACAAAATGAAGAAATATACATAATGTATAAATATAGGTGACCTCACTTAAAAGCTGAAACTTATAAGCTGGATGTTGCAATCAGCTTTAATGTCCATAGTGGAATTTGAGTTGCTTCTCATACAGCTAATACCATACATGATGAAGCAGATGACAAACTAAATCTTTTGACACTTATAAAAAGTTATCATTGCTGGGAAGCGACTGCTCTGTCAGCTTGGATTTTGATATGTCAACCACAGAGACGAAAGAGAGCTCACATTAGCAGCAAATGTTTTTAAAAATCTTATATATGATGAACAAAATAATAAGAAAAAATATACAAAATTGCAATACAATAATTAATTAATCTTTTTGTAATCTGTAATTTTTTCAGGCATTCTGATTACTCAAAGCCAATTCATGTATTACATAAATACCCGACCCTGGCTACAACTTTATGATGTAAATAATGTAAAGAGAATACATGCACGTTGCATTAAAACGCTATGTGTTTTTGTCAACTCAATCCATTGTTCTTGCTGCCTGTTGCCTTCAAAAATGTATATCTGAAAACCTGGCTATTGCCCAGAATTTATGGTACTGAACATGGCTCAAAGTCATAGCTGGTCAAAATGACACCATAGGCTGGCACCTATGTGACACACGTCAACTCAAACCAGGAAAGAAACTGGTAGTGAAACCAGTTGGTAAGTACCTGCCAAAGCCTGTGTGCAGTGGCCTACAGTGTGCCTAAGCCATGCAAATGCATGTACAAGTCAAAGTCCTAGTGCCTCTTATTTTGAGCTCAGCTGTGTTATTCCCATTCCGAGGTGTTATTCAGTTTTCTCCTACTAGTTTGACAAAGACTTGCAATAGGTCCCACTGGTATATTCCCACTACAACAGCCAGAAGCACTTTGTCAGATTATCACCAGGCAGATACGCAGTCAGGGTTAGAGACAAAACAGTTAGTGCAAAGCAAGTCAATTCACCATTTCCGCACCATTCATAGGCGGAGTAAAGAAAGGCCCAGATTAGATGTGTGGAATAGGCCGGCAGGCTGCTGAATGGGATGAATAATGTGGCCACTTCAGAGGAGGGGAGGATGGCGACACTTGCCACAGATACTGTTAAGATAAATAAAATGAGAAATGAAGGGGCGTGGGGTGGTAATTACTTCAGCTGCTTGGCAGTAAGAGCCACCATGTTAATTAAGGTGTAAAAGCCTGGTTTTGATCACAGAACGAGGATGGAATGTGAGAGAGAGAAACAGTGGAGGAAAGAGAGTGGGACTCCACACTTGCTAATTCATCTCAATCCCAGACTCCGGAGGGACGACAAGTCCTGAAGTCAGACCACCACAGAACACTCGGCCTGACCTCTCTACTTCTGCTGAGCTGACATTGCTAATTCACTCTGCAATTAATAGCCCTGGCAGTCAAGGCTTTATTGATAGAGGGGACGCTTTACTGGGGAGCCGCCAAGGTTCATGAGCAGTGGCCGGTGAAGATACGAATAAAACATGCTACTGTTTAAAAGGTTTGACATTAATTTTAAAATTTAAAAATGTAACTTCACATTCACATTAACCACATTAAAAAATACTTTTTGGGGGAAAGACCAAGGCGTGTAATGATAAATGATACAGTGTAATTATTTATTTAGAATTATTTCCTGGTATCTGCTTTAACATTTGAAATATGAGACATTCTGTCATAAAGTCATTCTTATTGCATTATTCTTAATCACTTACAGTATTAACCATTAGCTATGTTCAATGTTCTAAAGCCTTCTAAAATGTCTTCATAGCTTCCTACAGATTAATTAAAACTTACAAGATTGTAAAGTAGTACATACAATACAGCTGTTGAGTAGAATCATTTTATATGCGCATCTTCAACAAGTTTATTTTATTAATCAACAAGTGTATATTATTATTGAAAACGGTTAAAAACAGTGATTCTTTTGAGTGGTAGTGTACAGTCTTTTACATACCTTTACACCGATTCTCTCAGTCACTCACACAAAGAGAAAGATCATTAGGATTAGAGGATCAATGCGAGTGATCCTTGGGACCAGAGTTAAGTAGATTACAGGAACGTTTTCCCAAATCAATTTATTTTGCAGTTCAGCAACACACTATGGGAAGTGTAATGCATTTAAAGAGATGATAAAGTGGATGTAGTGCTCCATTAGACGAGCTAGAGGGGTAATAGTGATACAATAGAGCCTCCACAAAGATTTATCTCCATGTAGATAATCATGCTTTCATTTCCATCAATACAGCGAAGGATCACACACGTTGTACTACAGATGGAGACTTCTGTGCTGAGCCTGCCTGCACTTTCCAGGAAGCTGTAATGAGCCTTAAAGAGCTAGGGAAGAAAGCCGAGATAAAGTAATGTAAGGAATTGAAAGAAAAAACCTTTCAAATATGAATGCAACACAGCTAGCCTGAGAAGGGCTCTTGATCTTGAGCCAAGTGAAGACGGCTTGCAAGCTATTGTAAGGATTTTTAAGGACTTTAAATTTAATAATAATAAAAAAAATCATGTCCACACTACCATAATTAAAGGGGTGTATTGTGCAACATTCACGAGGAAATTGTGGCACTCCCTCTATCTCTCTCTCACTCTCTCTCTCCCGCTCTCTCTCTTTCTCTTTCTCCCTCTCTCTGATGTCACAGGTAATAGGGAGTCCATCGGATCCAGCGCCTCATCAAATGACACACAGTAAATTACACAAGCTTCAAGCAGCTTGGCGAATTCTAGTTCATCACTTGGAAAGACTTCCCTCCACTGGGCTACACATATCAGATCTGCCAGTTAGGATCCAATTAACACCCTGGCCAGAGTAATCAGATTGCATGTGTAAGGGCTGCTAGAACTCGTTTATTGCTCCCATGAATCTTCTGTCAGAAGGTAAATTTGTTGCTGCTACATCAAAGCGCTGTGGCACTCTTTTTTTTTCTCCCCCCATCTTCTCCCTACCTCTCGCCTTAGGGTTATACTCCAACTTCTTTTGCATCACAATGATGAATCCTGTGTGCTGTCCCCTGCAATTTATCCAGTCAGGAAAGATGAAGAAGAAAAAAAGGTTGTTTTCTGGTTACAAAGGCAATAACTGAAGTGTCCAAGAGAGAAATATGCCGACACACTTTTAACCCACCAAAGGTCCCTGTGTAAGACTTTTTTCCCTCTATAATAACCCCACGCTTCTCCATTTCTTCTTGCGATCCCACCAGGGGAAGGAGAGTTAATAATAAATGTTAATGTGGGAGCATATGTCTCTCTATAAATTCAGCTGGCTTTTTCGCACGGTTCCAGTTGGCAGGCTAAGTAGATGAATTTTAAGGAACATGGCGCTGGAATGTGGCGCTTTTGATGAGATGTGTGCGGCGGTGACCTTTAAAGTGGTGACACCCTGAGGATGGCCCAGTGCTCACGGCGTGATTGGGTGGGCTATCTCCCGGCCCTGTACTCTCCTTTCATCCAGAAAACCATGCCAACCACTGGGCCTGATGCAGCCCCCCTTCAGCCTGGTGCAGAAAGTGTAGAGCGAAAGCTAAGACAAGGTTTTTTTTTTTCTATTTAAAAGTTGCATTTGCTTAGAGAGTGCTGGATCCGGAGTGTACCAAAGGTCAGCGTGTCCAGAAGTGGTTCTTTTCGTCCATGGAAACACCATCTCATGCAGGCCTTTGGCTGTTTGTGCTGCGCTAGTGGCATGTTCATGGGTGCTGGGACTCAAACTGCTTTTGTTCACACTCTCATTGTGTTCCTCTGCCTCGTTAATGCTTCCCTAGCACTCACAGGCCCTGCTCTGACCACAGGGCAGGGGTCAATGCTCCCTCTTTACACTCCGCTCTGACATCTAGGCGGCTGTGCTCGATCACACCAACCCCTACACATACACGCACGCTGGCATGGGAAGCTCTGTGTTTGCTCAGCCTGCATTTTTCTCGCCATTCTCATTCAGTGCGCACCTTGCATGTGTCAGCGCTGAGCTCCGGCAGCTGTTTCTACTCTGTTAAATGCCCATTCTGCCAAGAGGATGAGGCGATTAGGTGGCCTGCACGCACCGCCAGAAGAATGGAGCCTGACAATGGCAAACAAACAAACTAACACGCAGCTTAGAGATGCAGAATGACAACTGAGCTCATCTGGAGGGAAAGGAGGGGTGGTGGAGGTGGGACACGATTGTCAGGCGCAAGAGCCGGCTGTAATCCGCCTTCCCTTTCGTCCTCGCTGCTCCTTTATTTGTGTTTTAAATGTCAGTGTATAAAATGCAGTGGAGATATTGCCATGCAGACGGAGAAAGAGGCACAGAGATGCGAGAGGGCTGTTGTGTGCCTTGGGAAATCCTTGTAAGCAGTGTGGCGAAGGCGCAGGGATTTACAGGAGAGAAATAGGTGTTTATTGAGTGCTCCCGTGGGCTTACTGGGTAATAATAGACCTGTCACATTACGCAAATGTGGAAAAGCAGCTTGTGTGCACGTCAACAGTCTCTGATGAGGCAACGGATAGAATTAGTCAGGCGAGAGCCTTTAGACACTAATGCAAGTAATTAAAACCGCACGCCACAGCACTTAGATGCTAGTGTGGTAAATAATTTATACGGCATGATGTATGGATCGTTTCCCCTTCCTCCTGCGAGGAAAACGGCAGGATTTGTCAGTGTCGGCCGTAAACGGGGTCTCGCTTGCTGAAATGAGGGTCCAATCAAGCAGTGCGCTTCAATGGTACTGAGTAAGTAGTTGAGTGTTTTATGGACCAAGCAAGGAACTGGTCAATAAACACACATACACACTACGAAAGTTGACATGGAGATGGGTTTATGGTTTAAAAATGACCTTACCCCAAAGATTCTGCCTATTATTAGCAAGACGTGGAGATGGTCCAACAGTACTGATTAACTACAGCCTGTCAGACAAGATTCAACAAACGCCTGATTCATATTGATTCATATGGCTAACATGAGGCAAGGATAGAGTAAGCAAATGTAAATATTCAATATTTACTATCCTCTAGTGTTATTAGAGTCTGAGCCCTGGCCAGGCCCGACAGTTATCACAGACTTTCCTCAGCCAATATCGCCCTGCTCTCATCTAAAGTATTGTGCTGAATGTGTGGCAATTTGCAGTCACAGAGAGTGCTGGGAATCCATTCTCTAAGTATACAGAGGGCTGGAAAAATTCAATAGGCTCAACGTATTCAATACCGCGTCCTGCTAGACTTTGTTTTACAACTAATGTCTTGTGCTCAGAGGAAAAGCGGGACGTTATAAATTCTTTCTTACAAGTTTGCACATTTGTAGTGATAAGTCGGCGCGTATTAACATTCAGAAAATAACTGATTTGACTGATTCCAGAAGGGAAGTCTGATGGCACCCATTCACCAAGCTTATCTTTTGCCACCACATAATTAGATACATAGGGGTGTGACTCCAATTGAAGGTGTCGCCATTGTTATATTCTGTGAAAATATTAACGATGAGGGTTAACGCCAATTTTCCCTTTCTTTAATTAAATGCACAGAGTACTAATGAGGTAAATCACTACTCCCTGATAGCAATTATTAGCAGGGAGTAGAGCACACACTCTCACACTTCAGTTTGAACCTAAAAATACAGAAGATGCCATGTGCTTACATAATTTCAAGCAGAAAACAAATGCTTCATTTGCATTGTGAAGATGTGAGATAAATGGCCTAATAAATTTCCCCCTGACATGGTAGGAGTAAACTGCTCTGCCATAAGGGGAATATATCAGGCACAATGCTACTGTGACCTTTACAAAATCAGTGACAACAGGAATAGAGTGCAGCTGGAATCAGTATGGCAAATTATCTTGAAGGAGTTCAAATGGCAGCTGCTTAAAATATAATGCATACTGATGCTCCTGCATTCAAATAGACTACAGACTTCTTCATTTGAGAAAATTATCAATAAAAGTTGTTTAGCCGGCCAGTAAATATATTATTTAATAATATTGTAGTAAAAATATTAAAATAAATACAAATAACAGTAAAACAGTAAACATCGATTGTATGTGTTACCGGTAATTTGTTGAAGCTCTCCTATTGAACATATTACTTGTAGCATTACTTGTAGTTTCCATTAAATCACTGGTTTGGGCTCAATCAGCCCTTCATTAGGTAAAATCAGGTGCTGTTGAGTGAACTTCACATGCATCCATGCAGTGGCTGGAGGAATAGAGGAGAAATCTTGACCCAAACCTGTGTTTTTCTAATCAGCTCACACAGCATCAACTACGTTTTACAAACAAATCTTCATTTTTTTCACTGCTTCCCTGTTTGTCTGCATTTCTAACTAATGTTCACTTGTGTTTCTGCTGGCAGAAAGAAGCTCACTGCTCAGATAAATGGCTTTTAACATAGGTGCCCAAGACTTTTCCACAGTACTGTATCTGTTCAATCTTTTTCTGGAAGGCCTAATGCAATCATGCACAACTACAAATTACTCAGTGCGCATGTGACATGGATGAATGTTATTATTAATCCTTTATAGCAAGTACAGTTTTATTGACTGCCTCCTGCACATATGCTGTACTTCAACAGCAGCACTTGAGGTGAAAACTTAGAAAGTCTGACAGAATGAAGGTAGTGCTCAAACGGACAGCAGAAAGTTTAGTAAAGAATGATGTACCTTGTGTGAGTGCATGTGTGTTTCTTCAGAGAAGGGCAGACCTGACAGGTTTAGAATTTCAGTGA
The DNA here is from genome assembly GCA_037974385.1 of Arnoldichthys spilopterus. Classification (NCBI taxonomy): domain Eukaryota; kingdom Metazoa; phylum Chordata; class Actinopteri; order Characiformes; family Lepidarchidae; genus Arnoldichthys; species Arnoldichthys spilopterus. The sequence goes on from JBBPDA010000126.1 coordinate 23,325,037, forward strand.
CAAGTCCAGAATTACATTGCCAAATCAAACAGACTGGTGGAACAGAGGAAATCTTTTCCAGAGCAACATGTATTATGGATGGACTTAAGAGATTAGCGAGGAGCTGCTCACCTGCAGCGGACGCTGTTTGTCGTTGTTCTTTGGAGACTTCAGGCCACTGCCTGGTTGCTGTAAGAGTAATTGCCTTGCTGCTTGTAGGGCCTGCAAAAAGAGAATAGGAAGAGAGGAGCAAAATTAGATTTTTCTCTCTTTCTTTCATTGAACAGTATGACACACACATATGAAAACTGTGCAAAGTCACAACTGATCCCACAAAGTCATTTCCGCCCTTGGTTTTAAGACAAAGCCTGAAATACCAGGCCAATGTGATACATTTTTCATGATGATCCACGAAACCGTGATGAAGAATAAATACAGTTTGTCTAAAGCACCCCTGAAGAGGGGGTGAAAAAACCACAGAGCGCGTCAGTAGAATTGACCTGTCTAGTGTGTGCTCAACTGAAATACCCACTTCTCCGCAAATTACCAGCCCATTTGCATATTCATAATATCAATTTGAAGTAGAGGCAGGCGATGTGAAGTGTTCCTACAAGCTGTAATTAAAGTTGACAAAATCAACATCAGATTACCTTAGGAGTGAATTAACAAGGAGCTGGGGTTTTACACTGTGCATTAGCTGTGCTTATGAGCAGAGAAGGGGAAAATGGCTTTCTAGGCCTAATCATACTGGCTGCCTACTGTGCCTTCTCTGAGGGGAAGACTGCGACCTAATGTTACAAATGTGGCAAAGGCAATGAAATCTGAAAAAAAAATCTCTTCTAGGTAGTTTTTTTTTTCTCATGGTCTTTCTTTCTTTAAGTAAGATAATGGCAATGGCAGGCAGGCAGGGGGGGATGATGTAATGTGTTGTCCATGCACTGTACCTACAGTCACATCTAGTGCTAAGCTTATAACAAGGCCATTCTTCACGCTTTATCTGGCACAGAAAGGCAGGAGAAATAGGCCTCTCCACTGCAGCTGCAAACTACGGCTCCCAAAAGCCCAACAATAATAAACTTTAAAAAAAATAAATAAACAAAACAATATGTTCACAGGTGTTGCTTCAAGTGGAGAGAGACAAGGTGAGGAGTGAGGGAGGGGAAAAAAAACTGCTTCAGATAAAGAGTGACACTTCTTCCTGCAGAAATCAAGGGGTTGTTTTATTTTCTGGTACTTGCCAGTATCCATGACAACAGCTGCCTTGACAGGATGTGCATATGGCACCGCTCTGCCAGCTGGTGAGAACAATGTTTGAACTAGTACATTGAGATGCTGAGCAAACAGGGAGAGGGAAAAGGAAAGAGAGGGAGAGGAAGAGAGAGAGAGCGAGAAAAGAGAGAGAGAGGGGGGGAGACAGAGAGAGAGACAGAGAGAGAGAAAGAGAAAGAGAGAAGGGGAGAAAAAAAAAGTTGCCACGTCTTAACCCTCTGGGATGGCAGCCATCCCCCTGATCAATTATGAAAAGACAGAGGCGAGGAGCTGCCACTGTCTGTCTGGCTGCGGCTCGGAGGAGCCAGGCTCTAGGAGCCCCCAGTAAACAAACACAACACAGTGGCGCTGGGTCCTAACAGCATCGATCTGTCTCCTCAGACACATGCGCGCACACACACACACACATACACACACACACATACACAGCCCACTGATGTGGCCTTACTCTTCAGAGGACACTAGGGGTGGAGACTAGCGCTGGTGCACTTCACATTCCCTCCACTTCAGCCTCAAGCACACGCTGCCATTGTCTCCAAATGCCAAACAAATGACAAGGACTGTCATTGAGGCCTAATAACTCGTCAACTTCTTGTTTTCCTTTTTTCCTTGAGCCTGGAAATATCTCAGTCCCCATGAATTCAAAATGCTTTACTGACCCCTCCATTTTAATGTTGAATTGATTGATTAGTTACGGGGCTAGCAATGCTTTTAGATGCATGAGTGACTTACGAGTGGCAGCAAAACTTGCTCCAGGTCTCAAGTCATTACTGGTGAGGAATCGAGGTTGAGATTGTAAATTGCGGAAGATTTCACGCCCATTCAAGCGTTGATTGTGATTGTGGGGCTTTAGCGGTCGGCTAATGGGCTCGGCACAACAATTAACAGAAGGAAAATGTTTATCTGAGCTGGGATCAATACAGACTCCTTCTCCTTGGGCGATCAAGGACAAAGTCAAAAATGGCACTTGACAATGTACTGGTACAGCATTTTATTTCTTTTCTTCTGTAAGAACAAAATCAGTTGTCATTTATTTTAACATGATCATCTTTCAACCTCTTGTCATCAACTGGAATTTAGCAGGTTTTTTTTGTTACTGTGTCTTTAAGATTGTTGTTATTGTGATGTAACTGAACTATTGGATTATTGGGAAGGGGATTAACCCCAGTTAATGCATTGCTTTTTTTGTGATATTACAAAAAAAATGAAGTCAAAATATCCTGTTTTTCCAGCTTGGTTTCCATGGACTATATGGACTGTGAATGAATGGTAAGATTTGAAGCACTGACAATGTTTACAAACTACAACACATATCAAGTGATGAAAATTCAGCGTTCCATGATATGGACTTTTTAATGGCTCTTCCAAAAGAATGGAGCAAAAATGCTGAGGGCAGAGGAAACCAATCAACTTACACTGCTTATTAGAGTGTGTTCTCAGTTTTGAGAATTTGGCAGAGAATGAAGGCAGCTTCATTATTTTCAGCTTTTGCAGGACCTGAAATCCCTCATATCATATCATAATGCCCCTTATCAAGTGATGCACCCTTAACAGTCGTCATTAGTGACATCTATGCAAAGGCCACTGTGGCTCCTCTGTGCTGCCCTAATCCATACAGAAGCCTACACAAAGCCATGTCAGATGCCCTCAAAACTTTAACAATGAGAGCTAAAGTAAGCGAGTGATCAAAACTTTGCTGAAAAGCCAGAAACCGCAGAATGTGTCCATTTAAACCTGTGTTGCTGTGTGCAAGAAATGCCAGCTCTCTTCCATTAATGCACACATTGTATAAACAGCACAATGTGCTGCATTCCTCTGAGCTAGGAGCTCAAGATCCCTGGCTGGAACATAAATAACAAGACACTCAGGAACATATTTGATGTTGATATCCATCTCTGAGGACCTGGAGAAAAAGAAACACACTCGCACACTAATATGCACTCAAACACACACACACACCTATGTGCACACACACTAGGACGCAAGCACGCGGCAGCTCAGGATCCTTATGAAAATAAGATTCAGCCCAAATGGATCTGCTGTAATTGGTTTCAGATAGCGAGGTCAGGAGAAAGCCGATACGGGCAACTATTATGCGAAACGGAGGGAGAAACACGAATGTTTACACAGGCACTCCCCAGCTACATTAATAGCTGAGCAGAGCTCACCGGAGAGAAAGAGAGAGAGAGAGAGAGAGAGAGAGAGAGAGAGAGAGAGAGAGAGAGAGAGTGACAGAGAGACAAACGAAAGAAACATATGTCAGCTATCGCACTCCCCACCCAAAACCCCTCCACCATCCCTTTGCACGGTCTGTGTTTACACTTAATACAGCAGTAATAAGGAACACATCACAATGCACCTTTGTAAGACCATTCCCTAGTCTAAAACAAGCATGAAATACATTAGCAGCCAGCCGCAGCTTGGCACATCATTACAAACACGTCGCCATTCCTCCAGACCACCACTTGAACCATGCTTTAATAGCCAGATACAGACTCCATAGCTGTGACTAAAGGTATTAAAAGAAAACACAAACAGGGGAGAGATAGCATGCAAGATGAATTACCTCCTGAGGGTCAGAGGAAGTTGATTTGTTTGAGAAAGGAAATATATCCAAGTGATGTGGATTCTGAGGAATGCTGGGCCCATGAAAGCAGGCAGGAACTGATGAGCATATACAAGCCTGTCTGTTTAGCAGGTTAATGTGTAATCAGGAAGGAATGAATGCTGTTGGACATGAAAGAAAGTGACGTAATAAATATATATACTGAAGGTATTTGTTTTCAGAATTGATTACATTACTTATTAACTGCGCCATTTGCGATGTGAAGTCTGTATGATTCGATAAATGTAACAGTTTCTGTGCATTAATGGTGCATTAATAGTTGTTTGACAAACTCTTGTTTAAATCTATTCTATAACAGATGCGGTTTTACCATGTTTTAGATACAGATAAAGGACTTGTAAAAATGTGAAAAACTGCATTCGTTTCAATAAAAATATATGAATCTTAACTCACAAGAGTGCAGCGCGATGTAATTTATTGTGATAATGATAACTTAGCGCAATACTTCCCATTCGCACTGCGTATTGGTGCTGTATGTGACGTGTACTTATGCTTGACATAGGCAGGTGAGGTAAAGTGACATTATGCTTGATATAGGTGAGTTGGTGTGAAACACCATTCTGTCAGCTTGAACATTTCCAGACTTGCAGACAGGGCAGGGATGTCAACCTGCTTATCAGCTGTTTGCTGGGAAGGGAAATACACAGTCTGAGAGAGAGAGAGAGCGAGAGAGAGAGAGAGAGAGAGAGAAAGAGAAAGAGAGAGAGAGAGAGAGAGAGAGAGAGAGAGAGAGAGAGAGATACATTAACACAGTCTACAAGTTCAGACGCTAGACCCTTAACTGAACAAGAGTAGTCAATGCAACACACACACACACACACACACACACACACACGTAATGTAATGTGTCATAGATAGATGAGTCTAAAGCTACAAGAGCAGCAAAACTGTGAGAAAACTCTTTACTGAACAAGAGGAGTCAATACCACTGCTGTTATACATCACACACACACACACACACACACACACACACACACACAGGTCCGTGCTGTGCTTGTGAAACAGTGTTTGCATTGACCGCTGCAACCCTCCGGTCATTTATCAGGCCTTTCAGCTGTGCTCCTCTGAAGGAGAGCAGAGGAGATCAGGCTCTGTTCACACTGCACTGGTGAAGTGGATCCTGATCCGTTTCCCTGAATGTGAACAGACAATTCAGATAACACGCGTCTCTGACTCGCATGGGGAGGTGAGTGTAGGTGTGTTCCCACTGTAAAGGCTGTGTGGTTTAAACTGAGGTGCTGCAGTCTCCCATGGGCTGAATGGGGTTTTACCAGCCTTCTGTAAAGCTTGTCCAACCTAGCAACAGTAACTATGGAGTAACACATTTGTGGGCAGAGCCTGGTGAGAAGAGAAGGAATAGTGGATACAGGCTAGTGATGTTCAGATAGGAGCAAGGCGTTCACACACACACACACACACACACACACACCCTGAGACAGAAATCAGCTCACAGTGACACACTAAATGATACACACACACACACACACACACACACACACACTTTAGGGTAATAAGACAAGAAATATGGCTAATTGCAGCATTTGTGTGTGTGTGTGTGTGTTTGTGTGTAGTCACATCCACACACTCTGACTGTCCGAGAGCCAGAGCCCCAGCAGATGGTGTTAATCACTGTGTAAGGTGAGGGGTATCCAAGCCTTCGCCATGGCAACCGACAGCATCAGGACCACTAACACCACAAGTGATTCTCTGGGAATGGAAAAAGGGGCTAACGAACAGATGAATGAATGAACGAACGAATGAATGAACGAACGAATGAACGAACGAATGAAC
>JBBPDA010000126.1:23330801-23374485 GCA_037974385.1 Arnoldichthys spilopterus
GAGAGAGAGAGAGAGAGAGAGAGAGAGAGAGAGAGAGAGAGAGAGAGAGAGAGAGAGAGAGAGAGAAAGAGAGCAAGAGAGAGGGTTGAGCGAAATAACACAAACCTTTTATCAAGCCAGCAGGAGTTGCCTGCCATGGAAAACAAGGGACAAACAGTTTAAGCTGAGCAAACAAACAGAGCTGATTGGCTGGCAGCCTGCACAGAGATAGGGCCTTACTCTCCATGCCAAAATATTGACACCATATCTGTTATGTAAGTGTGTTCAGGACACAAGGGTCTGATGGAGGGCCAAGCCACTCATGAATATTAAACCACACTTCAGGCTACAGATGTATAAACAGCTCATAAGCCGAGAGGCTGAGGAAATGCACATTTCTACACATGCCATACGAACTTCTAAACACACACGTGGATGATACGAGCTGAAGGGCTTGACAGAGGTCCGGTGGAACATATGCGAGTGGCAAGTATGTGTCTGGAAGCAGTGTATGTAAGAGACACTAGCTTAAAGTCACTGGCTAAGAGAGGAGAAGGCTGGCATCCTTTTATCAAAGGTCACTCACTGCTGTGCAGCTCTGCTGAATTCAGTCTTATCAGCCCCTCAGAGTCAACTCAGTCTGCTCCCAGCCTCTGCTCCACTGACTCCTCACAAATGGAGGAATCAGAGCTGGAATAACAGCACTTAAGAGAGCCACACCTGAGTAAAAGGGATACGCCAATTCGATACACGGGATCGATATCTTTAAAAATTCTGATTTTATTAAGCATGTCGGATATCAGTAAGGTGCAACAGTACACATTCAGTGTTGTTTCTAAGTCATGGGTGTTATAAAACTTAAAAAAAAAAAGTTTTTTAAAAAATGCAATCTTAAATATAAATATAAATGTATTTTGGTTAAAAAAAGTTGTATTGCTCTATCAAAATGAGCAGATCATAATGTCTCTTGAAATATTACATAAAACCACAACATTCAGTAAGACTCTGTAAGTTTGAAAGTTTGCTGACATTTTAGGCATGACCATATTTGACAAGCAACGACAGACAATAGTGACAAAGTGACAGTGAGTTAGTAAACTACTGTTTAAATACTGTAGCCCTTTTAATTTCCGACCATATGAAAGGTACCATTAATCATTTATCAGAATTTTACTCTCCTTTCACTCAGTATTGGCACTGCTAAAAGAAACGTCATATCTGCATGTATCTAGTTTGCACATACTTTAAATTTACCTTTACCTGCACAGCTGCTCACAATGGAAAAACGCACTTTGCACAGTCATACAAACATCCATTCCTGCATTCTCTGATGCACACGCATATTGATATCTACTCCTGTATTCATTCACGCATACACACACGTGATTTTTTTTGTCTCCAATAAAGGTCTTCTAAACTGAACTCTGCTGATGATTCAGCAATGAAGGGGCAGGGAGGCAAAAAACAAAAAACAAACAAAAAAAAAACAAAGCAAGTGTGAAGGAGAGAGAGAGACAGAGAGAGAGAGAGAGAGAGAGAGAGTGAGAGAGAGAGAGTGAGAGAGAGAAAGAGATTTTCAAGCTTTTGTGGAATAAGACAGTGTTTTTCAGTGTGTTTTTCTCCAGCCAAATGCCACACTTCCTAGACAAGAGAAAGGATGTGGGGATAATGAGCATTTTTATGTATGACTCAATAAATCAACAGAGTGTGCAGCGCATGGGCTGGTCCGTGGAGAATCTGCCTCGAGTGCGGGACGGAGTGTGAGCTAACCAGCAGAACAATGGGCTTCTGTGTGTTGCTCTGGCTGCCTCGATCACTTTCTCTTCTTCTTGCTTTCTTCACTCTATTCCTTTCTTTTTTTTATTCGCTCGCTCTCAATCTTCCACTTGCTCCTTCAATCCTTCCATTTCTTATTTATGTATTCCCCTCTCACTCTATGCTCTCAGATCTCTCTCTCTCTCTCTCTCTCTCCCTCTCTCTCCTTGTTTATTGATTTTCTAGATTAAGAATCCCAGGGAGAGGGATTGTAACACACAACCATAAAATTATTTTGGGGTGTGCTTATTTGCCTTTCCCTTGCATCTATTTGGCCTGTGTCTGTAGACAATTATGCTTCCCCGGGCCAGACTCAGGTGCTAATAATGAAGGACAAATAGAATCATATGTGTAAACTTCCCCTTCTGATGAAAATTTATATTAACTTTCTGCCACTGTAAACAGAGAGGCATAGCACAGCCTTCCCTGGTGAATTGGAGATGAATTCAGTCATTTCTACTCCAGGAAGCTGTGCATTTATAGGATGGAGAGAGCAAAGGAGGGAGAGAGAAAGAGAGCAGAAAAAAAAAAAAAAAAAAAAAAAAAAACAGAATCCTATCTCATTGTGTAACCTCACACTTATTTTTCCAAGTGCGAGAAGACAAAACATGGACCTGTTCAGCCCATCAGGGTGAGTGCATTTCTGTGTGTTCATGTGCCTTCGTGCCAACAGTGGTGTGTGTGCGCATGTGTGTGTATATGACTCCGGCAGGCTCTCATTGGGGAAGCCCTGCCAGCAATAACAGGCCAAACAGAGCGGCCTTCCATCGTTCACTGCAACCACAAACATTCATACACTTCCCGCCTCCTGCAGACACTGTTATGGATGGTTCTTGCAAATACGCGCCACACGTTTTGCGATGGAGCAAGTATAATAGTTTACAGTATTGCCAGCAACCTGTGGAGAGAATTAGACTGCAGGGGCCCCATACTGAAAACAACATCTGTAACCCATAGAAATACAGCAACAAATAGAGCAGAATGGAGGACAGAAAAAAACCCTGCCCTTCCAATCACCATTACTGTTGCTAATTACTAGTGCTACAATCACACTCATTCACTGAGTTGAGCTCTGGGCTATATCAGTCTTAAACACTGTGGGGGTTATAGCAATAGTAGAGGGGTGGGTGACAAGACGACATAAAACTTTCATGATGCTTTCCTGAGTGTATTGTGGGTATCATCAGCACTTAAAGAATGCTAAACAACTGCATGTTCATTAAAAGAGAATTCAGTTAAGGGGCCTACATAGTGTAGCTGTCTAATGTTTGGTCCAGGTGCCAGGATGTGGCTACGGAATCTCAAAGATATCAGAAGTTCAGGATATCATAACCAGTTGTGCCACATTAAAGTCTGAGTCAGTGTTTTATATGCTGCATTGCACTAAATCACGCAGTCAAAATTATTAGCAATGCAACAAAACTTTGCTGAAAATGGTTCAAAGTGGCATTTTTGTTTGTGGCCCAAAGATAAGGAAAGTCAAGATGTTTTACAAAAAACAACCAAAAAAACAAACAAAGAAAAAAAAGGTTAAATGTAGTTTGAATAACAAGGAAAATCATGAATAAAATTTTTGTTTCCTTTGGCTAGAAGCGTTTAAACTTGAGCAGATAAACAGTTGGAAAAAAGTTGGCCATGCTGAATTATGTCACAGTTTATTCGAGGGATATAAGTGATCTGTAATCACTGTCCATCCTAGGTATCAAGACACGTACTGTGATGAAATATATCACTATATATACACATCTGTTCAAACTTATCAAACCCCATGATATAATAAAAATGTCTTTAAGTATCAAGATATTATGGTGCTTCCGCATCACCCATGCTAAGTACAGTGTTTCTCGCTCTATCTGGAAACATTGTCTCAGTGTATTTCTCTGCCTGCTCCCTCACTTATGAAATTCAATTTATCCCCCCTTCTCTTCGGTCAGCTTTAGTAAAGCCCTCACTTTCAACTGTTGTATAGCAGCAGGGTTTAGATAAGGTGACGCGTGGGGCCATTCACTGCTCTTTTATCTGCCTCCTCTAAGAGAAGTCCTTTACACCAGCCACAACTGAGAGCTTGCACTATCTGCTATCAAAAAAAAGAGAGGGAGAGAGATATAGAGTACTGCTTTTCACTTACACCATGAACATGTATGTGCAAGGATCTTAGAAGAAGACAAAAGTAGGAGAGAAGAAGACAGAGAGAGGAAGAAAAAAGAAAGGCAGAGACAGAGCCAGCGAACGCCCACTTCCCCTTGGTCCTAGTGTGCACTTGAACCGCTCCGTTTGGTCTTCAAGTGATTATGATCCATCTCCTTTTCACAGTTCCACGCCGATGAGCGTCACACAGTTGGAGGAATACCTCTTAATAAATGTTGCATTAAAGGGAGAGAAAAGGCACTCTCCACTTCATTTAGAGCGAAGCCAGTGGAAAAAAAGAGTAAAGTGCACCATGGAAGGAGGTTCTTTAGTCTCAGCAGCCGGCGGGTTCCAGCTGAATGAAGTTGTTTTCCTTGTTCCTCTGTTTGGGTTTTGTCTTTGTTGACAAGCACTTATTAAGAGGCTTACACACCAAAGTACACGGCCAGAGGCGAAGACCAGTGTGGGGAGAAGCCGCCAATCTTTCAGCACCATCGACCAAAGAAATAGTGTTTGTGCTGTACGTCAATACTAATACACACTGCCACACTCCCAGAATATCTCACAGACAAGGAGGCAATAGTTCTCTGTGCTAACTTTTAGACACATGAAATGCTTTAAATGTCTGGTTCGAGTGACTATCACGATAAAGAATTTAGACTCTAAGTTGCTCTGAAATAGAGCATTTCACATGATTGCAGTATGAATGACTTTACATCCTGACAATAATATTTAGCAGAAACTTTGAAAAAAAATCAACTACATTCCCTTTAAGAGTAAAGACTGATGACTTTTCTGATGACAACAAACAGTAATTCAGGTTACCGAACTATGCTTTGCTGACCCACACAAGACTTTCACTATCTCTATTAAATGAAACATTTGTGTGTGTGTGTGTGTGTGTGTGTGTGTGTGTGTGTTTGTGTGTGTTTGTGTGTGTGTGCCAGGGGGGCCATGTGTATGCGAGCATGGCCAGGTCACACACATGGAGGCACTCAATCTGTGGGTCAATAGTGTGTGTCTGAGTCGAAATGGCTGAGCCACTGCTCGTACAGTGTTACCCAGAGAGGTCGATCGAGCGTCTCTCTGACCTCAGATGTAAATACCTTAACCTTAATTACCGTGGATGTGATCTCAGAGGCCGTGGTGCGGTGGGCTCTCTTTCGAAACGTGTCAAACTTATTGCTCACTGGAGAAATATGTGCTCAACTCTGCAGAAGTACAGCAAGGAGAGCAAAAACCTGCTCCAACTTTATCACTCGAGGTGCGCTGGGGTGGGGAAAAAATGACCTGCATGAAATGAGATAGAGTTCAACAAATACAGTTACACGAGTGAGCTGATCTTGTCTGCACTCCAGGTGAAGACAAACTATTGTTTTCAGTCCATTTACCTGAGCATCAGAGTGTCATTAGACCACAGTGGGCTGCTGGAATCATCCAGCCAGGGTGATGGATCTCTCCAGTCTGTCTGAATGAGTGTCCGGCTCCACCAAAGATCAGCGGAGTTAATAGCACTGCATCTAGCCGGCGGAGGGCCAATGCATCTCCGTCAGCGCTGGCCCCAGCTGCTTATGAAGCCCTACCACACTGCACGCATTCCTGATCCACATGCTCGCTTTGTGAATATTCCGATTACAGCACGTGCCTGACCTTTTGAGAGCTGAATGAGATACAGTTATCTCCCAATCTGACACACAGTGTCTATCAATCAGTGCTGCTCCACACATACATGCACGCACACACACGAGCAGAGAGGGAGAGAGAGAGAGTGTGAGAGTAAGAGAGAGAGAGAAAGAGAAAAAGAGAGAGAGAGAGAGAGAAACAGGGGTTTAGTACATAAAGCAAACGAGGAAAAGAGTATATAGAAAGCCAGAGAGAGAAAAAGAGCAGAGTGAGAGAAAAAGAGAAAAGAAAAATAAGAAGAAGAAGAAGAAGAAGAAGAAAAAGAAGAAGAAAAATTACAAAATTGGCTCTAAGTAGATCCATTGAATGGTTCCACTGGGAATCTGTAGCACGTTTTTTCTATGACATCACTCCATTGAAAAGCTTTTGGCACCTTTATTTGTAAGGGTGTATATACAGGCGGTAATCAGCCCTGAACTGCCTGAACACACACTGACTCCATAAACAAGAGTCTTTCCATAGACGTCCCGCAGTAGGCCTATAAGAGGAACTTAGCATGACCAAAGTCATACTCGTTCATCCCCCCACCCCACTCCAAAGAGCTAATCTACATCTTTCATTGAATCAAGAATGGAAATTCTGAAGAAATGCTTCTTTTTCAATTTCATGCTGAAGTAGCTCAAGTTAGTGGATGTAATTTCTCCTAACAAGAAAATTTATCACTGTGTCGTTCACTTAGTCTGCCAATGTGAGAAGCAACACCCCCCCTTCTTTTTTTTCCACAATTTTCTTTTTTTCTGTGCTTTGATAAATGTGCCAAAAGCATGATCGCTCCTTCCAAAGCACTCCCGACAAGAACAGCACAATTATACTGCTTATTAAAAAAACCCACTGACTACAATCTCCATCAAAAAGAAATGACACATTATTCATGGAACAGCCACTGAGTGCAGGCCTGTAAGAGTATAAAAGGCGCTGAGTGATGCATTTCACCCTCACACAGCCAAAGTCATCAGTGACGGTCAGAGGACAGATGAGTCCATTATTACATGTAGTACAACTACTGGAAGTGTCCAGTGCACGGACCTATGAAAGATTAACTGCAAGAGGGGCCGCTACTGTTTGGTTGTGAAGTCTGAATTCAATTTGTAGACCCTACCATTGTCCAAGCATGGCTGAGTTACTGTATATGTACCTGTTTCTTAATTCAATAAAATCTTATTTTATTAATGTATTTTAATAGTTACAAATGTTTTTCCTCCTACTGTTAAAATGTTGAAGATTTTGCTACAGCAGCTTCAATGCAGTACATGTGCTACAAATGGTTGAATTGGAGCTCATTTCCGAGCAGAAGAAGTCTGACATTGTTACACAAGTGAAAGAGAGGCCTAGCAGGCAAATTCACTCAGTAGGAACATACATCAAATAACTTCTGGTAAATAGTCGGGCAATAACAATCACATTTCAATTGAAATGGAGCCGGTATTGGAAGATTCAAGCGTGAAACCAATATCAGCTTAGCGTCAAGTCAAGCATGAAGCGTCACACACAGCATTAATGCAGGCGCTGAATACAATCACAATGTTTCCTTATCGCATAATACACAAACACACAGACACACACACACACACACACTCACATACTCACTCACTGTGGTGCTGTGCAGTGGTAGGCAGAAGAGTTGGTGTCAGAGTGTGTACAGCACGCAAAGACCGCTGTGCGTATTAAGGGTGAAAGGTGTGTCAATATTTTATTTTTATTTGATAAATTACTTTATACTATATTTTTCTGTGCATTTCTTAGGTATCACTAGCACTTCACTGCCACAATGGACTGCATGTTTTATTATATATATATATATATATCACCTTCAGGAGATCCAGCTGGTGTGGGTTTCCTCTCCCAGTGATGCACACAAAAGCAAAATGACTGTTAATAGCTCCCCCTTGTGGACAATTTTTCACAGTTATAAATGCCTGTAGATTTCCTGTTTATCATTGAAACTGCAATTTATTCACTGAACCACTTCAGACCTCTTTAATTAATTTAAACTGTATAATTTATTGTTTTTTGGCACGTACACATGTGTATGCGTGTGTTATATCTTTGGAAACTAATTTATTTAGTACCTTTCCTTTTTATTACTGCTTTAGTTAGTCAGCTACTCACTGTTCCTCCATAGTTTTCCCACAAGCACTATCCAGGGCTAAAGTTACTGACATTACTGCTAATGAGGGCATTAGCAGTGTATTCTGCTTGTAAATAATACTTAGTGCACATGGCAGTAGTTAAAAATAAGCCTATGTTAATCAAGATAGACATGAACAGGCCTTGCCATTTAAAAGCTGTACTTAAACAAGAGTGCAGCTATTGCAGAGTCAAATAAATAAAGATTATACATCCTTTGTCTTCAAGCATTATGTTTTTTTGTGTCACTCACTCCTAGTTTTTATCTGCTGGGACAGTGTTGGCGTAACGGAAGTTTCCCCTCTGACTTCAAATACTGGACTGGTAGAAGTACCACTCAGGTACCAGTGGGCAAGGTCCCTGCTTCATGGGCGCTGCCTATGTCAGCTCCCCACTGCTCCTGCACGGATGGGTTAAATGCATTTCGTGTGCTGTGCTGTGGTGTGTTCACAATGACAAAAAATCTCTCAATCACTGTATTTTGCAATGGGTGAAAATGAAGATGTCCTGCCAAAAGTGACAGCACTGAGAAAGGCATGGACCTTCCACTTTAAAAACATCTGTACAAACCCTTACTTCACCCCACCCCCCCACCCCCAGCCACACACACACACACAAACACACACACACACACAGAAAGAGTAAAAACATGCTCTAAGTGACACGTGTGTGTGTTTGAAAAGCCTCTTGTGTATTTGTGAGGTGAGGCTGGGGCTTATTTACCACATTTGCTCAAAAGCTCCAAAAAGCTGCAGGCTGAGAGGCTCTCTTACATATGTATTCAGGGTCTGGGGGTAGCAGGCTGTAAGCTGGGCCAAACTCTAACTCTCTCACTCACTCTCCTTTCTCTCTCTCTCTCTCTCTCGCTCCCTCTCCGCCAACAATATAGAATTGAAATATGTAAGTGCAAAGCAGCAACACCTGAGTATCTGGGGCATAGAAAGAGAGGGAAAGAGGAGAAGCAGAGCAACAGAGAGAGACAGAGAGAAAGAGAGAGTGGGAGAGAGAGAGCGAGAGAGAGAGAGAGAGAGAGAGAGGAATACAGTTCCAGTATCTCAGCCTTCACCTCCTTAACCAGATTTACATCATTTTAATATTTGTTAGAGTGGGAAAAAACCCACACACAAACATCCCTGAGCAGGCGTTTCACAGGCTGATTTGTTACTATTCATGGCCAAAGCAGAGAGAAACTGTAATACTAGACATGCTTGTTAAATTCACAAGGCTCCAAAGCTGCCTTCTAGCAAATCCTGCCTCTTGGTTGTCAGCTTAAGATGGTCGGCATATGCATATATGGGCTTTTTAAGCTCTGTTAAATGGATAGCAGTGTCGCAGGCTGTCAAAGACGTCGGCAAAAAAAAAAAAAACCCTGCTTCCCTTCAGAATGCCCCCTCATCCAGCAACAGCATCTTTTCACTCTGCCCTGTGCTCATTTACTCTAATACATGCAGAACTGTGTGGGGCCTTTCACCTGAAAAAGCAAAACCATTCCATTCACTTCCCCGAATCATGAGTTTCAGGCCTCACCTCCGTTGCCCGTAAACACACAACTGGAGCGCTGCACCTTTAAGACATTGTTTTAATGGGATGGGTCAGTGTATGCTTGGCTACTGGGGGCAGGCAGAAGCCTCCGCTGTTAAGACTCTATAGATCCAGTGTCATTAATTTCCCCAGGCAGAGGTAGTTAGCAGGCATAAAAGGAAATGAGTTGTGAAGTGGTCATTGATCTTGACCCAAGCTGCCTGTTTGAGTTTTATTTACACACAGAGATTAACCCGTAATCGCTAAACATAACCCACTGGGTCACATAGCAAATCATAAAACATGTATATGGATTTAAACCATTTATCCGCACATTAAATGCTTTGCATGTTAAAACCTGATGTACTAGTACAAACAGCAGAAATTATTACATTAACATTATTCATATTTCCAAATATTAGTGGTTTGTTTTCTGTTCTACATTAAAACCCTTATAAACAACTTTAAACACTCCATCGGCAAAAGGCTTTATTTTATACACAGCAGTGTGCGTGTGTGTCATTTCTATGTATGTGTGTGTATAAGCTTGCTCCACCTGTGATCATCTCTGACCTGCGCTACACACCGTCACAATGGCACAGAGCTGCTCAAGCATAAAATGGTAGTAAGTGTTTGTTTCCAGGAGATTTCACCCTGACTCTCTATCTCTCTGTCTTTCTCCCTCCCTCTCCTCCCCTCAATCTCTCGCTCTCGCCCTCTCCCCCTGTCCCTCTCTCCTTGCCTCTTTCAAAGCCGCAGCTTGACATTTCACCGGGTCTCTGGAGACCCTGATGTGAAATGGAGTTACTACAGCAGCCACACTGTAAATTCCATGCAGCCACATGTAATGTGCCTTAAACACAGATGACCACGCCAGGTTTGCAGCTGGAGCACTGGAAAAAGTGTATGTGTGGCACAGCGTGTGCACATGTGTGTGTGTGTGTGTGTGTGTACGCGTGTGTACGCGTGTTAATAGAATAATGCTCAGTGTTGTCTAGGGAGCAGAGCAAACACACGCAGCACTGTCATTCACGGCCCTATATCTTACAGTGTCATCGCCTGGAGGACGACAACTCTATATGTCAGTCCTCAATGTACTATACAGCAGGGACCATACTGAAGATAGTGAAATGTTAACAATGAAACGTAAAGCGCAATAAATAAGCACAACGTGGGCCACTGCAGAATGCCAGTCTATGAAAAGCATAGAGGCCAGAGAAACTGCCTTGCTTTTTGAGGATGCAAGCATTACACCATGTGTTCAAAGGTCTACGTTCATCTATGTGTGTGTAACAGGTGAGCAGTATGATATGTTGTCATTGTGATCCGTTTTACTACAACACACTTTTCTGAATCATCAGTACTTTCAGCACACTGGACAATTGGACATATCATAAAAAATTATATCTTTTCATTGTAAAAATGTCTTTAAGTATCAAAATGCTATATTTTTGGTCATATTTTCTAGCCCTCTAGTGTGTGTGTGTGTGTGTATGTTATTTACACGCTGAAGTGGCGGAGTCTCAGGCCGGTGTGATAAAGCTAATGAGCTTCTGTGTTGGAGTGTAAATGAGAGAGTCACCCCGCTCAGCCTATCGGCACGGCCGAGACTCCAGGGGTGATTACCGCTTTAAATTATGCTCAAGGGCAAAGCGCTATTTGCATCAGAGGGGCTTTTACTGGGCTGATGAGCGGCAGAGGCCGTCATCACCCTGCCTGGAGATGTTGCACTCTTTCTGCTCCCTGTGGACAGTGCAGAGAATGAGGAGGGAGATGGAGACAGAAGCAAAAGCAAGCGGCTGTGTGGCGGCTCCACGTTTACGCCTCTCCTGAATGACAGTCAGAGCAGCCCCAGAGGCCCCAGTGAAGTCTGGGTGGGTGTTTGTTAGGTGACGATGGAGGCGGCCTTGCTGAATATCAATTAACAGTGGGTAAAGGTTTTTACCACACTGTGTAAAAAACGCAGAAGAAAGGGGCTGTTTATGTGGAAATGCAAAGAAGATAATTAAAGTGGAGAAACCAACGGAATAGAAAGGCAAAATCAGTGCACAAAATATTAAATGCTACCAGTCATAGTTAGCGCCTTTATTTTCAGCAGCACCCTGCCCCCATAGCCCCCTACACCTCCTCCCAAGTGGCTTCCTTAACCAGAATGCTACCTCCAATTTCATTTGCTCTTAAAGCCAGAGAACAGTAAAAAAAAAATGGCTGACATCGGCTGTCAGATATCTCATCTTAAATTCTCCTCAAGCTAAAATGTCGGGTTAATTGCTGTCACTTTTACATTGGGTTAGTGACTTACAGGCGACTTGCTGTAACGATCGCTGAGGGCAAGAAAAAAAAAAACAGAGACGCTGTGTCCTCTGCATTTGGACGGCATTTGTAAAGGCCAACACAACTTTAGTATCATTTTACTATGGAGCTCAACAAAAAAACAGAAATCACGTTTCAGTTCTAAGACAATGAAAGAAACCTGGGTTTTCTCTGATAAAGGAGCGAGTTGATCAATGCTTTTAAAAGCCATACACAAGTTCAGAAACTCTCTAACTCTGAAGCAGCTCACAGCAGAGCTCTACCCCTCAATGAGAAAAACTCACAGGTTGAGCATATACAGTGTTATTCTTTCCAAGTCATCAGTCTGTCCAATAAAATGTATAGACTGCAGACTATAGTAATTGCCTAACAGCTCCATTACAGTGTATTACTGTATGGATCTTCAGATCAATGTAAAGCCTTTGTGTATACACATTATCATTACCATATATTAAAGCATCCATTCAGCACAGACTTATAATCAATAAATATTAACAGTGGCAAGCATTATTATCATGGTTCTGCAGAATTTTTATTATCGGGCATTGTTTTGTCTTAGTTGGGAAACTTTTGGAAGTCAAATTACTGTTTCCATGCAAAGTGACTTAAAGTAAAACTGAAACTGTACAACAATGAATGAGCACTAAAATTTCAGCAGAAACACCACGTTGTGGCACTGAATCATCCTGTGCTTTTTTAAACCTGTAACTGCAATTAACAAACACAGATTTCATATTTTTGAATAATGATCCCAAAGTTGGGAGGTTACTAATTTTACAAGAGCAGAATGGTGGAAGATGAAATTTAAACTATGAGAGCAGCTAATGCTACTGTCTCACTAATCTTACAACTGATAAAGAGGGAGACCACATATTATACATGTATAATAATAATAATAATAATAATAATAATAATTATAATAGTAATAATAGTCTGTAGGTACTGTTCCACATAGGAATAAAAACACACTTGCACACACATACTGAAAGCGACAGTGGGACTGGACTCACAGAGAGACTGGGCTGGCTATTAATTGTGTAGGTATTTTCTGGCTCTGACTGGGGCATGTGTGAGAGAACTGAGGAGAAGAAAGAGGAAGCTGGGTGCAAGAAGTGTGTGAAGTTAACAGCATCTGGCCCCTCTTTAAGAAGCCTCTGGAGGCCTGTTAACAGGACCGCTCATTTCAATGCACAGGAAAAAATTGTCTCCCTTTCACTGTATGTCTGAGCATGGGAACACTCTCTGTCACTCTGTCACTCTCTCTACTGTCTATGCTCACTGCTGCTGCCTAAACACACACTGGCCTTTCCTTCGCACCTCATTATCATGGGCTTTATAAATGGACCCTCAGCTTCTTACACCACTATTTTCAGCACTATTAACAACAATTACAATAATAATAATAATAATAATAATAATAATAATAATAAATACAAATTATTAACACTCAATAAAAACATTTCAACATATTTTTGAAATACATATATAAGTTTATAATAATATTATATAATATTATATATGTTTTGAACTAAACATCTGCCTTGCCACCCAAAACTCCTACACACTCTGCAGTAAGCGTGTGTGTGTGTGCCGGTTAAAACACAGGACAGTAATGAGAGGGAGGGTTGACCTCAATCAGACATGTGTGGAAGCAGAGACAGAGACAGAGAGAGAGAGAGAGAGACAGGCACTGTGATGATGAATGGGGGGAGAGGCCATGGTGTCGGGGTGCTGTTGTAATCACCAGCTGGAGTGTGCGAGTCTGTGTGTTTGCTTGCGTGCATGCGTGTGTGTGTGTGTGCGCATTGGGAGGGGGCTTACTGGAGGGGCCCACACATCCCTGCAGGACACACTTCTTTCTGCTACAACGCTCCCTCTCCACTGGCTTTCAGCTGCCTACACCAGCTTCGCAGCATGTGTACCCCACCCCTCCACACACGAACAAATTTACAAATAAAAAGAATCATTAACTAAACAGACTTTACACCAATAAACAATGTATTGTTACTGTTCTACAGTAGAAATATGATGTATATGAAGGAGTTAAGCCAAAATATAACAAATAAAAATTCACACACTCGCTCACTCACTCATGCATGAACACACACACATACACAGACACATACAATCCCCCATGCCCTAAACCTCTCCGGCAGCCCAGGATGACCCCCCAGCTCTGTGCTTTTTGGCGAGCTGTCAAAGCCATCAGTCAGTGAATGGAGACACTGAAGAACTCCCCTGATCTGCTGGCACCCAAAAACACACAACCACCCCACCACACACACACACACGCAGTCAGATCTGCACTGGTAAGAACTCAACAAAGCTCATATTCGGAAAGAAAAGGAACAATACAATCAGCACAAGCTGCAGAATTTCAGGGCTAAATGCATTTACTGACAATAACAGAATGTCTGTGCTCTCTCAGTTCCCCGTCTCTGGGTGTAGAATTACGGTGTTGCCCCACAAGAAGCAGTACAGTGTGTGTAGTTCAAACAACGTTCAAGGCACTACAGCAGACCGGCCAGATTTGAAAAGTCTTTCTCTTTCGGCAAGAAGACCAGTGGAAATCGAGTTAGGATGCCCTCTGGTGGCAGATGAAAAGGCCGAACACATACAGCAGACTACACAGGCACCGGACCATTCTCCCCTCTCTCTCACACACACACACACACACACACACACACACACACACATACGGCCTCGGCGTGCCATTCACGCTGGCAAGTAAATACAAATAAGCAAATACCTTGAAAAATGCATAAAAAAGCTTCTTTAGGCAAAAGCAGCACGGCCAGAAAACAAGAAGCAAACATAAGGCTCCACTACAAACAAGCAACCATTAAAATCAGCTCGCAAACAACAAATGAATAAACAACAACAACAACAAAAAATACACATACAGAAAAAAACGGCAAAAAAAGTCCAGTCCCTGTCTAAATACACAGTGGGGCGATTTTTGGAGCCCATGTGCCTGAGTGTCAGCGTGAATCTAAGCCCTGAGAGCGAGAAACACAACTTACCTGCTGTTGTTGCAGATGCAGCAGCTCGACTGTGCTTACTTCGCTGCTCGTGTCACCGCTTGATCTTCCATCTCTACTGCCAGCATCTAATTGGCTGCTTAGGGTGCTCATTCCATTTTGACTCATTGAACTGTTGCTTATTGTCTCACTGGCCGACTCCTGCATCATGACTTAATACCTAGAAGTGATTAAGAGGCACCAGTTAAGGCTCTTGTTACAATCCCCCCTTTAAAAAAAATTTGCATTATCAAACCCTGGTCCCTCTCTGCAAATTAAAGCATTTAACAGGGGGAGGGGGAGGGAGATGCGGGAGAATTATGCATTCATTGTGTAAATGAAGCAATACAAAGAGATGCACGCTTTCTGAACTCATGGGGAGGAGGGTGATGGGTACTTTTTTTTTGTATTTGGAGATTTAAATTTGCTTTAGGTTTGTTCATTTATTTTTATAGAATACCACACACATACAAGTAAATAACATATACTTGATGTTGAGTGTGTGTAAATAAAAAATTGTATCTCCCACTTTTGGTACGATTTCGGAAAGGAATATTTGTATTAAAAAAATGAAAAAAAAAAAAATTAAACACGAACGTGTGTGAATGTGGATATACACGTCATTAAATGAATCGCATTTTTTTGACCCTATTCGTGTACAGAGCGTCTCCTAAAATATCCCCCGTCTTGACAGTGTCAGAGCTTTATGCTGCGTCTCGACTGAATGAAGTTGCTTAATGACGCACAGCTAATCATGCAAAATTAAAATTGGGTCTAGGAGATGAGGAGAGGAGGGGGGGAGTGTAACAAATCACATGGTACCATCCTGTGATGAACGATACAATGGTGTTCTCTGTTAACTGAAGCTAAATAAAATTTGGCTGTGAGGATTCTTAAGGAGCAGAAAAAAAAATCCTCTTGACATGTATTGACCAGTTTTTTTTCCTATTTTTTAATCAAACCTGCAATATTCAATTATTTTTGGTGACATTTAAAACATTTAATGCCTCCATCCCCAGAGCACAATTAGTGTGGCCAGAGAAGCCCAAATGAAACGGTACGCCTTGATTTTTAACACGGACAAATAAATGAAAGATATCAAATTAATTTCACCAGCATCTATTAGGTATGAAAAGCAAGGGGGGAGGGATGCAAGAAAAGAAAAATCTATCACGAATATCACTAATGATTGTGCTAAAAACAGCATAAATTATGCATATTACCTCCTCTCTAGTAATAAATGTTTTATCATTTTCCCTGCATAAATGCTCTGTACTTTCAAAGGAGCAATGAGGAGTCCTGCCAAGATCTGTAGAGATCTTGCAATAAATAAAAGAATCAGCCTGACCCAACAAATGCAATTCAAGGTGTGTTCTGCATAGCTAATATACCCACAAGAGCCTTTTTAATTCACACACTCCGCAGCTCAAACCTCATCGCCTCTCTGTCGTTCACATACTCATTAAAACACCTTTTTTTTCTTCCCCATTACACATTTTGTTCCTCTCAGGAAATGATTACTGGATGTCTCATATTTCATCTTATTAAAATATAAACAATATTAATTACATTAATGGAGGCTGCATCCCCGTATAATAACCCTAATCTCATGTAATGTTTAGAGCGGATTCATTTTTGAGCAATATTTTCATTTATTTCTCTGACAGGGCTGTCATCCTTCTTTGCCTAGATTAAGCACATCAATTTTGTCACCTGCTCTGCATGGGCAATTAGTAAGGCGCTTTGAATAAGAGTATACAGTAGCGAGACAGCTTAGCGTTGAAAAATAACACTGATAATCAAATGCTCGACACAACAAAGAAGATGTCTTCTAATCCATGGTGTTTTTCAGATCAGTAAATGACATTTTAACGGCACAGGGCTTTCTTCTGCTTAAAAAAAAATGATCATAAAAAAATACAGCGTAGGAGGGAGCGCTACTCGCAGCGGCCGACCAGAAGGAAGGAAAAAACATTACTTAAGTAACGCGCAGGGTAACAGCTGCCCACACCACGGTCAACAAACAACTGACAAGTCAAGCTCAGCCACAAACAATGCCAACTACTAACATGTACACAGCATTAACATACAGAGAGAAAGACAGAGTGAGAAAGAGAGAGAGAGACAGAGAGAGAGAGAGAGAGAGAGAGAGAGAGAAAGAGACAGAGAGAGACAGAAAGAGAGAGAGAGACAGAGAGAGAGAGAGAGAGTGAGAGAGAGCATGATGACTAGGTGCTGATGAATCTCTCTTGAAGAAACACAAAGCTGCCATAGAGATCAGGCGGCTAATGAGTATTCAAATTAGGCATAAATTTTACATGCTCCATGTTTTAAATATTCAGAGAAAGAGTGCCTGATTGCCGTTACTCGAATTTTAAGAACAATCTAATGGAGTGTTTTTTAACAGCAATGAAGTGCATAAAACAGATGAGAAACGTGAGAAAGATTTTTTTTCTTTAAAGTTGATCCAAAATCATCTCGAACCTACCAAAAATTTTTTAAAAAAAGACGCACTGTTTAATATGATGAAAATTTAAATATAATTTAAAAAATAAAAAAGATGGTGATTCGTTTTTTGCTGAAATTTCGGAATATGTAAAATGTTAATATTCAAGTGTAATATTAACATTTTAAACAGAAGGAAGGCTTCAAAAAAAAAAAAAAAAAAAAAAACATACAAAATGTATAATACGCCAACCACATTTTCTTCAAAATCTGGACCTGATTTCGCATTAATGCCTCTGAATACTGATGAGATCATTAGGGACACGTACATCATTAACACCATATTTACCTCCAAATTCACATTATCCAAAAGTTGTATGTAGGTGTGTAACTGAAAATAACAGGCATGCAGATGTATGCAAAGTGTATTCAGGGAGATCAGATGGTGCTTTAACCTTAATGACAGCAGTGAGATAAATTAATTAGCCATCTAACAGCAGCATTCAAATCTGCCAATTACAATGTCAATTAGAAACACACCCTCGCCTGCATTCATTTCCACGCCACAGAGCAGGGGAGGAGTGTGTGCACGCCACGGACCGGAGAAGTGTCACTGCTCACTGTACAGGCTGAGAGAGATGGACAGTGACAGGGGAGAGGGAGAGAGAGACAGCGAGAGTGAGAGCGAGAGAGAGAGTGTGAGAGCCAACGAAAGAATGAGATGTGTTCATCACACACACCTCTGTCTCTGCAGACACACACACACTGGCCCTAAGGGCTAGCAGCCTGTCACTGTATCAGACTCTCCTTTCCTAAAAACCCACTGGGGCAGAAGGTTGGCCCCGCTGGAACAATATTTACAGCTCGTGTTAATAGTGCTGTGTCTGTAACTTTACAGCAAGGCTACCTACTAGCCCACAGCAAAGAGGCTTGTGTGCAAGCGTGCACCATCCATAAAAAGACACCCTGTGTTCATGACTGTTTCTATAAGAGGTGCTAATCAAAAAGTGTGCCATTACTTATTGAATCCATCAGCATGGTGACAGTCAATTCCATAGTACCACAATAATTCTGCATACATTACCTAAAGGAAAAACAGACAAAAATCCGTCAAAGAGGTGTAAAAAGTTAAAGGTGCATTTCATCATGTTAGCATTATCAAAGCGCATAGGCTCCAAACCTGCCACAGAGAAGAGTTGACTTAATAAGAAGCATTTTCTTATAGAAACCCAGACATATTTGCCCCTTCTCTCTTTCTTGTGTGTTTGTGTGTGTGTGTGTGTGTGTGTGTGTGTGTGTGTGTGGTGTGTGTTCAATGCTGTAACAGTACCACACTCGCAATTTCTCTCAGTCTGTGTAAATGTTTGCTCTCAAATTCGTACGACGTGCAATTCTGTCTTTTCCATCAGGTGTAAAATCCCAGACAGAATCCTGACATCGCATTCAGGGCTACGGCTGTGATTTTTTTTTTTTTTTGGGGTGGGGGTATAAGCAGACGAAGGAAAGCGTAGGAGGCGAGAGAGCCACTTACAGTCCAGATGTTTCCCGCACACACGTGCGCGTAATCGCACCCACACACACACACCAATTTGACAAACTGACTTTAAAGATGCTTATATTGATTGTTAACCAACATGGCAATAAAAGTGAGTCACATAATCTGACTTTTCTCAAATCACTGCCAAATGCCTAGAATATGTCTCGTGCTTCAGCATTCGATTCAACGACAGCCTATTTTCATAAAAGATATCCCTTTAGTTAAAGTAGCTGCCCTTTACAACAATAAAGGAACAGGCAATGGCACTGAAAGAGAGCCTAAAAGCATCAGAATAGGCAGACTCCCTCATTCAAGAAGTCTGTTCATTATCAGTGCATTGCTCAGGTGCTAGGAATTCTAATAGTGCAGAAGGGTGGAAGAAAAACTAAAAATTACATTTCACAGTCTGCTAGCTACTCCCACTCCGATCCAGTTAAGATATGGATATTGTTTAAAATAATCACAAATTCTGTGCTCCACTGAAATTAATTCATCATTGCCATAAGTTACAATGCATACAAAATAAAGAAGTGCAGCACCCAGTGTGCTCAAATATTTAATAGATGGGATTGCTTAATAAATCAAAATGCCAGATTTGCACCATTTGAAACACTGCAGCTTGGCCACACTAAGCGAAATGTTATTTGAATCTGCGTGCTTGATCCATCGCTCTACCGCATGGACGCAGGTACTGAGGAAGATGTGAGAATTACAGCAACTAATAAACAGCAGGTCTCTAAACACAGGAGAATAAATACAAGCACTTTTAACATTCAAAATTCCTCTGAAGATTAACAACGCATGCCAGGTGATCTTCTTTTGGCTTTAAAGGGCCATCATACAGAGAGTTAATGACTCCCATATAAACCTGAGTAATAGCAGCGTGCTCCTCTCAGATAGGAGGATTTCAAAGTGATTCACAATGGATGAGGCTGCTTTAGAAATAGAGAGTGGACAAAAAAAAATCATATTTACAAAATCATCAATTCCAAAATTAAAAGAGCTTGGGAACAATAAGCAATTTTTTTTTTTGGATTAACGTAAGGCAAAGAAAGAAATCAAATGTTATCTGTGGTACAAGAGAGTACATTTAGGAGGGAGAAAAAAGTGGATTTCGATTCATCCTTTTAGCTGACAGTGAATAGTCTTTATGTCGTATGAGTCATTCTGTGCAGAGCATTCATTCTGTTCTATTTACATTAGTAGAACTAGAGAAGGCAGAGAGAGATAAAAGAAAGAAAGGGAAAAGAGAAAGAGAAAAGTCCATTTTTGTATAACCGTGCAGGATCTGATGAGAGAGAAACAGCTCAAAAGTGTCTCTATGAAATAAATGCCTGCACTCTATAAAACTCTTTAACACCACCTTTCACTCATTGCTCATTATCTGAGAATCACTCACACTGAGAACGGTCTACAGCATTGAACAAACATCTAACATTAACAAACTAATGATCTCCAATCAAGCCATGTTTTCTAGAAAGTGAGGATGTTGGAATGAAAAGCGTATCCAGAGAGTGTGGGGCAAAATTTGGAGTGTGTCAAATGGGTATTGTCTCGTCTTCTCTAGCACCACCGTGCTCCATTCTTCTGTTCTTTCCATATAATTAAAATTTTACCCAGCAAAAGCACCTCCCTGTAGGAGAACAAGGCTCAGAAAGTAGGTGAACAGACAGTGACACTATCTAATCAAGCAGTCCACCCGTTTTCATTTTGGGTAATTTCTTTAATTAACTCAGCCCACCTAATCATCAGTAATTGACCTATAAAAGGGGGAGGCCCCATTGTCTGCTCCAATCAGCTTTGGCAGGAGAACAGTTCTGAGACGAGTGCTCTCTCTCGCTCGTTCACTCTCTCTCTCTCTCTCTCTCTCTTTCTCCCTCTCTCTCTCTCTCTCTCTCTCTCTCTCTCGTTCACTCATTCATTCAAAGCTCTATTTATCCATTTTCCTGGACTATTTACCCGACTCAAATGCATATTTCATTTCACCGTAGCATTGTTCTGGCCCAATTATCCTCTGTGACACCGGCTGTTTTCTATTGCATGGAGCAGGGTATGTGGAGGGGGTTAGCTATTAAAAGGAGGGCAGTGACTTTCTCATGCCAGTGCTGAGAAGTGCTTACAAGTCCTTTGGCAGGCAAGGTGAGGGGCAGACGGCGCCGTTTACGGCAGCACGGGGCTGGTGAGGGGAAGCAGCCCAGCCACACTGCCACACAGCTGCACAGCCATAGAGACATAGCTCATAGTGACGTTTCCAGTTATTTGGGGCTGATTAGGGTCATTATGTCCCTGGCTCTGATTTATGTTGTCATTCCCTCTCCCCAGTCCTGCATCGATAGATCTTAATGAATTGGTAAATAAGGGTGAAGATTATACTTGACAACACCGCAACATTTCTCATTCATACCAGACAAGATTTATGTAACCAATTAGAGCCGTAACAGGCGGGATTGGTCAAGAGAAAAATAATCTTTCGAGAGGAAAATTACCCAAGTCTAACCCTCAACAAAACAGATAATGGGCAGTCTTTAGCAGCGGCTTAGTCACAGTCTAGGCCAACCAGACTGAAGGCTCCTCAAAAGTGCATTTACAAAAGGAAGCTGCTCTTTCCCTCCCAGAGTTCTTAAATTGATTTTTTTTTTTAATCCAAGCATCACACCATACAAAATGAAGCCACATTACATTTCAGCACAAACACCTAACCAGCCTTCGTAACACACTCGACAAAATCAATCGATTAAAAATGAAACATACTGCCAACAAAAAAGTAGTTTGATATGCAAATGTAAATACAAGGAAGTAGATCTTTAATCTCACACAACCTACCAAGTAGGACAATTAAAAAAAAAAAAGATAGAGAGAAAAAAGTAAAAGGATAAAAAGAAAAAACAAATCAGTTGCTTCTCCTAGACTTCTCTTCAAGTTAGATATGTCGATTGAGGGGCTATTTGCATTTTTTAATAATCCCTTATTTCAGTTATTAAATTTTCACTTCGCCAGCGCTAGTAATCAGCTGGTCTGCTCTTTGTCATTAAAATATCAGATAAAAGTGCTGATCATCAATAGGGAGCGACAGGCCGGGAGGAGCCGAAGGGCGGTAGAGAACAGAGGTGGAAAATGAAAGAAGATAGAGTGCTGCTGCAGCCAGCTCATCCAGCTTCCCCCCCTTCAAGCACATGCAAATGAGCCTGTGATGCTTAACTGCATCATTTATGGGGATAATAGCGGCATCATCATTACGGGACTCAAATTAAATTACATCACAATTAGCATAACAAAGTGATTGGTTAAACTTTCAAAACAAATACCCCGCTCGGCTAATGAACGGTGTTAATTGGCCCGGGTGCATTCTAAATAAAACATGTAGGTAAACATGTGTTTTAGTTAAACAATTTTAAAATTCATTGTTTTTAGAGAGTGCGCCAGAGAAGGGAAGAGGGAGGGGAAAGGGAGGGGAAAAAAGGCTCAAAACAGAATATTGCCGAGGGGATTTGTAAGCCGAAATATAAAATGTGTAGCATTTAATTTCATTGCACTAAAGAACCTATTATATTCAGACTCTTGAGAACAATGTGAATTATCTGTCTTCGGAATGAGAGTTGGACCAATTCTCCATATGAACTAATCACATAGCTCATTATGCATTGGGGTATTAAATTATGAAGAAGAGCTCTCCTGCATTCCAGCACAAGCCCTATGAAATGTTAATAATATGCTCACAATAGCCCAATACCATGCCTTACTCACCCTCATGAATATTTAAGTAAACAAATTATCCGCCCGCCTTTGATGGAGATAATTAGTATTTCACTGCTCATAATTTCACTGACCCCTCCTCCTCAAAGTAGGATGGGCTCTATAAAGTTCTGGATGACTGCAAAAAATCTAAATAACTCTTTCAAATAATAAAAAAAAAGGTTCACTGTAGTAAAACAGATATATGCAACTCATTAATATTTTACCACTATTAGCTGAGTAAAGATAACATAATGGCTGGCTTCCTCTTTTATCTTTAATATTGCCACCAGTAGACAGTGAAGTATAATAAAAACATTAGTTTCACCTCTTGATTTTAATGATCATGGACTGGCCTATTAGCACATTGTAAACTCCACAGCAGCACATTCCTAAACACAGAGAACACTTCAAATAAAAGCATACACACCAAGTTGAACTACTCTGTTCTCCTGCACACACACACACACACACACACACACACTTACACTCATGCACATGCACACACACACGTACAGACACACACACACACGCACACACACACACATCCATTCATCACTGTGAATGCCATATCAGCAGTAATTAACCCAGAGACAAAAGCGAAAGGAACAAGCCGCAGCAGGATGAATCCTCTGCTTGCTAAAGCGACCAGAGCAGGGGATAGAGGGGAGAGGCGAGGAGGAGTGGAGGAGAGAAGGATGGAAAGAGGTTAGAGGTGTTACCTGCATGTGAGCGTGAACGGGGCTGCTGTGCTGTGCTGTTTGGCGGCGCGCTGGCGGCTGCTGTCACGGGCAGCGGCGTGCTCTTATCTGTGTCATCACTCCAACTGTGTTTATACAGTCTGGCATTATAAACAAGTGCCTTGCTCGCCCCCCCATTCCTTCCACGCTGCTCATGCATACTTAAGTCACTGGTGCACCCATTAGAGAAAAAAAAAAAAGTATCTCCTCTCCTGACAATTATTCCATCATTTCCACTTGTCACCGGGCAATTACAGTGGCGAACAGACAGACAGACAGACAGACAGGCAGGCAGACCGACAGACACACGGACGGACGGACAGGCAGACAGACATGGGCCCAATAGAAGATGCTGTTTCTTTCTCTCTCTTTCTCTCTCTCTTTTTTTTTTTTTAGAGGAAAGAAGCAGCCCCAGCGTGCCCGGCCAGGGAGAAGGGAGGGCAGATGGAGGGGGACGAAAAAGTGTCCGAAATGGAAATGTATCGTCCCGACCAGATGCCTTTCTGCTTTTCTCACATGCTGTGAAGAATTAGACCAACTAACTACTTGTCGCCGATGAAATCTATCACAATTACTTCAACATGCTGCTGATTTAATTTTTACACTGTGGACTGCTGTTTGAGAGATGTGACAATTATTTCTGCTTAGAAAAATGACCTTAAAATGTGGGTCCCTGTGTGTTTAAAGCACTGCTCTGCTCTTTGGTGAGTAGTAGGAAGAGTGAGAGAGGTGAGTGTGTGTGTGTGTGTGTGTGTGTGCGTGTGTGTGTGTGTGCATGTGTGTGTGTAAGTGAGACTGGTGCCGATGCTGTGTGTGGCGCCCCTCTCTCTCAGAGGCTGAGCGGAGAGCTGTTCCTCCGCTTGCGCTCCGCCAGGCACCCCTTGCTCCGGGAGTGGCGGCACACGCACGCATACACACACGAGCTCTCTACGATCTCTTAGCACACACTAGCTCGCTCTCTCGATCACACTCCGGCTGCCGGGATTTAACGAATGCTGGGGCTTCCCATACCGCTCCTTGAGAAAGGTACGCTTGCCTGCCTTTTATTCTAGCCTTGCCTGCATGACTGCATGCCTGCCTGCGTGTGTTTGAATGAGAGTAGTCTGAGGAAAACCGGCAGCCAGTAGCCTCCGAAGAGAAACGAGTGAGGGAAATGCTCCTTTCTAAACAACAATTAGCAACCTCTTGTCTTTAACTGCCAGGGAACAACATAGCTTATGAAAAAACGAAAAAAAATCATGCCACATAGCTAGAATATGCCTCAGAGCAATATACAAACACATCAGCGCTCAGAACCTGTCAGAACGAGAGAGAGAGAGAAAAAAGTAACCTACCTTTTAAACAATGACAGAGAACCCCACTCCCCAAAGGTAGAGTCATTTGAAGATATTCTTAGAAGCCTTGAAGCATTAATATGAATCAAAATGAGGGAAAAAGAATGCCACTGGTAGGCAACAGCATCAGAGGGAGTGAGAAAAAAAAAATAGAAAGGGGGGGTGGAGGGGGAAAAACTAGCTGACGCTCACTGTCAAAGCCATCATCAAAGAACTATTTACAGTGGTATTTACACGACAGCCAGAGCAGCCTCTGCCCGATCACGTCCCACAGCTGCCGCATTTTACTTAAGCACGTAATTAAAACAAAATCAGCCCGACCTCTGATTGTTTTGGCACATGAGGACTAATCGTACACAAAAAAAAAAATCAAGCAATATCGTGGGGTGGGTGGAGGGTGTGCTTGGGGGGCTGGAGGTATTGGTAGATGGTTGGGAGGGGGTTGCAAGGGGAAGGGGCTTGGAGGACTTCTTTCTTTTTTTCCCTTTCCTTTTGGTGGTGAAGGTATGGGGATAGTGACCTGGTGTAGCAAACATTAAAAACTAACTACTTCTCACTTTCTAACTCACTTTTTCAGAATAAAATAAAGTTAAATAAATAAACAATTTAAAAAATACAAACATCGTCCGCTAGGAGAATGTGTCTGTCCCTAAAGCTAGCAAAACTCTGATAAATATGCTTGCTGCTTCCCTTATTAGGGCAAGCCTCCTGAAAGAAAGAAAGAAAGAAAGAAAGAAAGAAAGAAAGAAAGAAAGAAAGAAAGAAAGAAAGAAAGAAAAGAAAACTTATAGAGGAAATATGTGTGTGAAGGAAAAGGAGAAGGAGAACAAGAAGTGGGAGGTGGAGGGAAAATGCAAACCAGACAGGCTTTTTCACAGCTTTTCCCGTGTCAGATAAAGCTTGAAAACCACTTCACAAAGGCAAATTTGTCTTTACAGATGTTAATCAAGCCTCAGTCTTTTAAGCTGCAGATTCCTCCATTTACTAACCTTAATTAGAACCGCAGAGCCGGGGCTTCTGCCAGGCAGCCATCATAGTGATGTATTGACATATGCGCAGTACTGTAAACAGTACACACTAGCAATGACATGGAACATCTTCAGCTAATGGTGTTTGTCAACCTTTTTGTCAATTCTGCCTTTTTTCCCCCCTCTCTCTCACTTGCATGCCACAGATGTTTTTCCTAGTCGCTCCAGCAGACAGGAATCTACTTGCAGAGAAGAAAGCCCTCGCTCTCCCCCAGGAGTGGAGTACAAAGGCCAGTCTGCGCACAGCAGATGCAAAAAGCAAGTCCATCTGCTACCAGCTCTCTTCGCCACATGGACTTGGGAGATTGAAGAGAGTGAAGCTTGTCTGGCTGGGTGTGTGTGTAAACACAACTGGAACAGGAGTGAGGAAGCCAGCTGTTTGTGAACGGGAAACTCAAAAAGTGTGTGTGTGTGTGTGATTGTGTGCGTGCTCTGTGCGTTTGAGAGAGCCTAAAACATTGCTGAGAAAAGAAAAGGGAGCGAACACGGTTTAGATGGATTAAAATACTGGCTTTTCATCTACAATTTATCGTGAAATGAAATAAAAACACAGACGCAGAACACTCATAAAATCCATAATCTCTCTTACATGTGCACATACTGCCAAGCTAACACACACACTCATCTCACACGCCCAAACACACACAAACACTGTGAGAGAGTGTAGTGAGCAAGAACTTTCATGTTGTGTGAGATCCACCCAAGGCAGGCATGACAGATTTATTTAGTTAAAGATCTAGCCTCAGCACAAGACCTCTTCTCTGCTTCGAGCGCTCTGCTGGCATGATTTAACAGGCTTGGAATAGTGTATTATCTACCAGCTGAACTGGAGCATATTTTACCAGTATGATATCATTAGAACTGGTGGTCTAAGGCCAAGAACTGTAACACAGTTTCTATTGGCCTTCACCCTGTTCAATGGGGTAAACACTAAACAAGGCAAAGCGAAGACTGCCACATTAAATGGTAACTGCTGATGGCCTTTAGCCATTGACATTCATCTGGCTGGCATTTACAAATGGACATTTAAAAAAAAAAGCAACAACTAGGCCCTCCTCAAGCCTAAGTCGAGCCCTAATTTTATCACTCATCCCAAGCATAGTCGTGCATTCTCATGTATGTGTGGTACTAATATTCTCCCTGCCTTCTCTCTCTGTCTCTCCCCCTCTGTCTGTCTCTCTCTTTTATTCTCTATTTTGCAGAGCTTTGGACTGCCAAGGTCAATGAGGACAAACAATCCCAGCAGCGGCACTTGAGTGGTGGCAGAAGAAAGCGTGCGGCTAGTGGGTGGGTGGGTAGGTGGGTGGATGGGGGGAAAGGGGTGCCGTGTGTGTGTGGTGGTCACCGCCATGCCGGTGGAGCTTTCCATCTCCAAGCGATGGCATAATTTCCATAGCAACCCCCTCTAACGATTCATTTTCAATTAAAGCAGACACAAAAACGGGCTGCCCCAAGCCAGCAGACAGTGTCAAGAGCCCATCTCCATCTTCCTCGCTCCCTCATGGGGGGTGATGTGGCCTCCCTGAGCCCCGTGCCACCAGCTTGTCTTACAGTAACAATCACACAAACCTGCCAAGCACTCGCTTAAACTGATCACTTAGAGCTGGAGTCATATGCACACCAGTGCAAAAACCAATGGTGTGTTAACAATTACCATAGATTTAATGGTATAGCGTATATCATGTAAAGCAGATGAATGGACCGTTCTTGTGCGAGGCCTAGCCGTGCAGCTTAGCTCGTGTGCAGTCATTGAGAATTTGATGTGTTTCAGGCCTCGCAGAATTGCCACAAGCATCAAAGCTGTTCTCTCTCTGGTTGAAGAGTTATCCACTTGAGTTCATCTCCACCTCCATTTTCCCTTCCCCCTCTATAGCCCATGTCCGAGCTAAGAAGAATGCACATGGCGCTTGTAAACATGGCCCTAATAAACTCGACGGTGTGTTGCTGTCTGTCTCCCACCCGTAGACCTACCTTTATTTGCACATGTATGGGATTTCAATAGAATGTGACATTTGAACAAAGCAAATTCAAATACACCTCAGCCACTAACCACACTAAGTTCAGTCTAACCAAACATTATCAGCATCATCACAGAGAGATCTAGCGCATCAGAAGCCATATATGCAGGGCCAATATAGTATAACTGGTTAAATGTGGTCCGAAAGATGGGTGCTAGTGTAATTACACAAATTCAATGAATTACCTAAATCTTCATATTATTAAAAGTTCACATGGAAAGGCAAGGGCAAAGTCAACAGTTCTATAATCAAACACAAAGAACCCTTTCCCCTTAATGGCATACCCTCATTGGAGAAAGTTACCACCTAACCCCTTTAGTTATGTTACACAAAACGTGCAGTCTACTTTTGATGTGCGAATATGATTGTCTAATTATGCGACAAGGTTGGAAATGTCCATAAATAGAGCCTCTGTGCAAAGGTCTATTCACCTATGAAAAAAAGAGATTAATAACAAACTAATAGGACCAGCATCTTTCCAAGAACACAGTGATGATATAAGGGAGAGCTAAACATTATAATATACTGTACTTAAGCTCTGGAGTATCCATGGCAACTTGCCTTTGCCTTGCATGGAATAGCCTTAATGAAATCCCTATTAAGTAGCCCGTAATGATAGTGTAAAATATATTTGCATTTATATTTCAGCAGACAAGGAGGGGGGGGGCAAAGCAAAGCTCAACAATAAGGACAGTAAGCGGGTGCATTCTTAAATCTTTAACATTGATCTAGAAAGTAACAAGCCTGGAGCACAGGAGCAAGAGACAAATCTCAAGACACAATGCACATCAAAATAAGCCGCTATCCGGGCGGGTAAATAAGCTGCGCCATTAAAACGCTAATTAAGGCTGGTGGGCGAGAGTGTGAGGAGGCCTCCTGTGGAGCCGGGGCCTGCTCCTCTCCGCTCGCCTCGCAGGATCCCTACACAGGAGTTCGCACATGTGACTTCCATTTGCGACTCTGGCCGGCCGCCCAACAGGACATCCCCGAGTGAGTGTTTGCTCAACTCAATATCAACAGGGCGAGTAAGCAGCTCCAGGGAAGGGCCCTGATTCGGTTCCTATTGAAAATAAACCAGCACACATTTATAAGGGCTGGAATATCAACATGCACTAAGCAGGAGCCACATATAGCACTCAGCAGTGCTCGGCCTCTCTCTATTTTTCTCTCTTTCTCTTGCTCCCTCTCTCATGCTTAATGATACCTGCACCACTCCAGCAGCTGCAGGGAGAATTGAAGTATACATTACAGCAGAGAAATAAAAGAGATAGAAATGATAGAAGTCAGACAGTTCAAGCTGACCGGCCACTTCAAACAGAACGCCCTGGCGAACGCGACAGACACTCCAGGTTAAATTGGCTCTTCTGCACCTTCCCTTAAAATGTGGGTTTCTTCAAAAGCGCATTTGAATTAGGCGAGTTGATGAAATCAAAGACTTGACTGTGTGGGTAAATTTATACAAGCAAGTACACCTCACAGCAGTTTACCTATTATGCAGCAGATTGGAGCAAGATGAAAGCATGCTGCATGACAGCCCACTTCCCTTTTCACACACGAGATATTATCATATTGTAAAGGCTGCAATTTGTATTAGATTCACATTGGGGGAAAACGTAGGTGACAGGACTTGATACGCTCATGGCTGCCAAACTTGTAATCAGATGAAAGGATATGTGATGAGGACCGTATAACAACCACTCGACATATTCAGCTCAATGACAAATAAAAAATAAAAAAAATCTCAAAATACACTCGTCCATTTCGGCTGAGCACTCTTAAATAAATAGAACAAAAGAGAGAGAGAGAGAGAGAGAGAGAGAGAGAGAAACTATGGCTAAGACAGAGCAAGTGACAATAAAAATATATACTTTATATAGTTGTATAGTCATTTGATTCACTGGAATTAAGTGCAAGTTCAATGCAACAAGGAAAAATAAAGAGAGCAAGAGAGAGAGAGAGAGAGAGAGAAGAGTGAGAGTATCCAGGATACTCTCACATTACATCAGGCCTCTGCACTATCATTAACCTCATCCATTCAGCACTTTACGTCTATTCAAACAGACACAAATTCAACCAAAATAAAGTAAGAATGAGAGAAAGATAATTAATTCGAGAAAATGGCATCCCACCAAAGAATAATAAACTAATTACATGGAAATTTCAAACTTAACAGTTCTCTATGCCGCTGCTAATTTAAACCTAATTTTTACTAGCCACTAATTCGGTGAGGGCGGGGAAAGGAATTACATCTGGAGGTAATTCACTGCATGGAACTGAGCCCAGTGGAGGCTACCCAGAGTGAGAGTGAGAAAGAGAGAGAGAGAAAGGAAAGAGAAAGAGGGGAGTGGGGGGGGGGAGTGGGGTTCCGGTCTCTGAAAACTGGAGAATGTTTTCATGGTGCTGTCATCGGATGGGGCTTAGAGCAGACATAGGTGTTGCATGTGCGGAGAAATGGGTAGGAACAGACTGGGAGGAGTCTGGCGCACTGTCTGCTGCACAGTGGGGCAAAGGCCATTTTAGACTAAAAGAGAACAGGAGGGTGGCGCAAGTGGGTCAAATAACATTTTCAAACAGAATTTACGTAGCTATGCATGTTCAATAGCAATAGCCAAAAGTTGCAGAGCAATAGGGTGTCAGCTTTATGACAGCCTAGTCAGTCAAGTGCTGGACGAGAGGGTCAAAAATGTCATCACACCATGTTTCCCAAAATCATTAAATATCAATAATCAATGATAATTATTTGTAATGCCTAATTACTGTTGATTATACCTTATTTTAAGTCTGAATAGTAGTTTTAACTTTAAAAACACAAACAATTAATGTTAATTATGGTGTTATTTTTAATATTTATAATAATAATAATAATAATAATAATAATAATAATAATATAATACTCAGCATGTGACACCTTCAGAAATGCCTTAATGGTGAACAGAAAAGCAAACAAACTGACAAAAGGAGAATGTAGATGGCCCAGATAATGTGTGGTCTCCCGTCCACAATCTTCGACTTTTCCTCAAACTCATTGCCTTTTTATTTTATTTAATTTAAACCTCAAAAATGTCTCACTAAATCTCACATATCTCACTAAACAGTCAGAAAAAAGGTCTTGTCTTCATTCATTTTAGTCCCATAAGATACAAACACTGTAAATGTACCTCATATTGTCCACAAAGTCTAAACAAGCACAAAATGAGCTTGAAATGTAAACTGCATTTTTTTGCATTTTATTTAAAAAAATAAAAAATAAAATAAAAACGCCTTAGAGTC
Organism: Arnoldichthys spilopterus; assembly: GCA_037974385.1. Lineage (NCBI taxonomy): Eukaryota > Metazoa > Chordata > Actinopteri > Characiformes > Lepidarchidae > Arnoldichthys > Arnoldichthys spilopterus. Next base: position 23,361,491 of record JBBPDA010000126.1, read on the forward strand.
AAAAGGAGTCGAGACAGGGTGTATGGATCCAGTGTAACTTAAAAATAGAATATGGTACCATTATGTTCTCTAACTAAAGGAATGGCACCCTTGAGGGTACCATAACAGTGACAGCTCTTTTTTTCTGAAAGTGTAGGTAGCTAACTGCTAACTGTCATAATATTTCATGGTGTTGCAAGTAAACATATCTTCCTCCACATCTAGCAAGAAAAAAGTGCATATTGCACATAGTCTATAAAAATACCTGCTCAAAGTACAAGCCTTTCATGCTATTACTGGGTTAAGGAACAGATCATAATCAGGCATAATCATTTTACCAAAAATAAATTGAAAACATATCAAAACATGTTTGATGTAGGAAGCTTTCACAGCATTCATGGCTAACACTTCTCAGTGTTGCCTTTCTTTCCATTATGTTTTACCTTTTACCTTTATTTACTTATTATCTATTTGTACCAGTTCTTAACCAAGTGGGTGTGCAAGAATTAACATTAAGACTGTTGTCTTCCTTTTGTTCTAATCCTATATACTGTAGATAGGCCACAAGCATAGACTAATATTTTTGTGTAAATTATGAAAAAAAGTAACATCAAAACCTTTCTGTAATAAGAATCAAGACATAATCAATTACAAGTATTACAAGTATTGTTAAGATGCCATGTCTTATTGAATCTGACTGCTGCCTCTTTATGCGAAACACTGATTCCCAGTGAAATCACCTGTGCAGTAGGACTAACAAAAATAGATAGAAATTCTTAGTTAATCAAACATTTTTTAGTCAGTTTGGACTAATTAACTAAGACAACCCATCTGCGTTACTATACACTATTAATTGACGCGTCTTGTTGAAGAAAACTAGAGGGAAGGATAACAGTTGGGATGCTGTAAGCTGTGAGTGAAAGCACATTTAAATTGGAAAATGCAATAATTCCCACAAAGAATGTTACACATGTGTAAAAGGCAGCTCATGAATGTGATGGCCTTACAGGACGAAGAAACGAGAGACTATGTCTTGGCTGCCTCAACAGTGAGCGTGGCGAACACGGTGCCAGCCGCGCGCTTCTCTTGCCGATCCAGATGGGAGGGGAAAGAGAAGTTTGGGATCCAATAATCCAGAGTGAAAAGTGGCTCAAAAAAAGACATTTACATTCGATACAGAGCCTGGCAGCCCCCCCCCTCCACCACTACCACCACCACCACCACCACCTTCACCTCCTCTTGAGGTGAACAGAAAATGTGTTTTCCAAATGAAAATAAACTGAGGTTGGCTGGTTTGAGGCAGTTAAACTCAGGAATATGAGATCAAATAAAGGCTCCTGTGGAGTCTGAAAGGAGAAATGAAATCGCTTCTGAGGGGACATGTACCGGGTAATAAAATCACTCCTTTATATCTTCCTAAACGGCACATGTTCCCCAGGAGTGGTTAAGCTTTTGCACCCTGGTCAAAGACAGTATGCAAGTGGCAATTTTTACTTCCCAAAGATTCCCCCCACCGATATCCTTCTTCAGTCTTGTGCTCTGCAATTTGGCCAAGGCGGCGAACTCTTTCACTGTCGAGTTGGAGGGAAACTTTTCGCGACAATTGCTTTAATGATATTCCGAGTCGGACAGCGGGTGAAAAGTCCATATTCCATCAGGTAGAAATGACCGTAATAGCACTGCCATTGATTCAAAGGCCTCAGGCTCAGACTGCAGTGGTTATAGAATACATACTCTTGATTGGGGACCAATGATGACATACCACACAAACAAAAAAACACTTTCATTCCATGGAGTTCGACAGTGCATGTGCCTCTTTTCTCCCTCACGCATTCTAGCCCATCCATTCGACCGCCCATAAGCAGATTGACAGCAGAATTGCGGTGCATTACCAAAAACATGTAATTGATTTGTCTTTGAAAAGGTAGCCACAATAAAATTCAGACCACATTTTAGCCATGGAAGTCAGCTATATTGAAGGGCATTAGCGAATGGAGGAATACATTATAAATTATAATACAGCAGTTATTACAGTTCCAATAAAAAGGGTTTAGAAAGTGAAATGAGCCACTTATCAGTTTGCTGCTGCACTACCTTAAAAGCAGTCCATGTTCTATAATTTAAGCACAGAAATGTAGTCTGTGGTGACACAGAAAACAGGACTTAATGTTCAAATTTTCCACAACACAAATGGATTCCATTAATTCCTGGACTAGCAGAAACTGTAATTGTTTATGCCAAAAAAGGTGTAGGACTTAAAAGCAAAAACTCAAAAATGCAAAAACACACAGATCCCATTTCAAACAAGCAATGAAAAACCAAACGAACAACAGACAAACCAAAACCAAAGTTTTGCTGCAGTATAGGTTTGGAAAAACTTAACATACCAGTATTTGCAAATGCCAACAGTATGATTTTCCACACCACACATTTTCCACCTTTGTTCATATAAAATTCATCATAATTTTGACACTGGTGGACCCGCTCAAGAAACGGACGACCAAATGACACCAACACCCCCCAACTATAGATCCCCTCATCTATCAAAAACTTGTTGTCATTTCGGCATTGATTTGACACTGGTGGACTCACTTGAGAAACCAAAACCAACCCAGTTTGCTTAACAAAAAAATTGTTTGACACACATACTGTCAAATATTGTATACTGCTCAAGCTTAGTGCTGTGCATAATGATTTACCGTTAACAAAGTTTATAAAGATGGTTTCTATATATCTTAAAGTTTTAAGATGATACGATCTATAAGGTCTTTTATCTCTCATCTAAGAACCACATGGTCTTTAATATCTTTAGGATCTATAGAAAATATACAGATAATCATTACTGTAAGTAAAAGAGGCACTGTGGCCAAAATTAAAACAACCCTTACTACATCTGTTCAACACGTGCCTACTTGTCTCTTACAGTGGTTAAGAGTACTTTGTAAAACAATATTTCCCAGTGTAAAGACTAGGAAAACCGCCTTATGGGGATGTATCTTGAAGGTGGAACTAAATTTGCAAAACCTTCACATGCTAGGGGGTAGATACTTATTTCATTCTGACATCTGGCTAGTTCTTCAGCTGTATTATTCCTTTAACTAAATTTAACGACCAACTTAGGTTAGTAATATATCACCAATGATAGCAAGCAGATGTATTTACTTGTCTGATAAGTGTTTGGCAGGATTTGTTTAGTACAACAAGGTTTCCCCGTGGTTGGTTGATATATACATGCCATATACAGTAGTCAGAGAACCCAGGGCAAAACATTCACACATTACAAAATCATCATCACAATATAAATCATTGAAGCTGAGGGGTGTAACAGAATACTATACTAACTAACAAATAACTTCCAGTGACCAGAATACCCCTTTAAAGCTTCTGAACTGTAGCTAATAGAGTTCATTTAGGGCTTTTTTGTAGTTGCTATAATCATTTACATGATGCTAAACTGCATGCTGCCGCCCACATACACATGTTTGCACATACATATATTGCAGACATATTTTCATAACAGGCATATCAGAATCAAGTAAATCACGGATCATCCCCAGAGCTTGAGGCAGCCTCTGAGAAAGTTGTGAAAGTTATAACCGTGGGCAATTTTAATTTTCACATCCAAACTCAATCACACTCCATGGCTACACTGCTTATTCCCACTACCAGACATCTACAACTTTTTTTCATTATTCCATTTAAAAGTTCAGCACTGACTTTTTTTTCAGTCTACCCTAAAAGGGAAGAGTGATGGGGAAAAAGGAGGGATGTTCCTGACAGTTTAAAGTGCCCAACAGCTGCTGCCGGGCCATCTTAAAGCACATACACCATCCACCTCCCCAAACAAACAGAAGACTCGACTTCAAATACATAGCTGGACTATTAGGTAATCCCTTCTTTGTTCAGATTCACTGAGGCTTGATGGCCAGCCTCCATCTTCCCCACTGCTCCGAATGGAGCCTTAAACTAACAACGGTTAGACTGAAAGCCAGCATACAAACAGAATAAATAACCAGGATGAACACAGAAATATGTGCGACATATCTTATGTTAGAAAAACACATTGCTTTTGCTACTTGCATTTAGTAATCGTGACAGGACTTCATCAGAAGAAAAGTGGAACAGCAGGAGTGGGGCCTGAACAGGGTTCTTTTGTTTGGCCTGTACTGGGCTTTCCTTTAGGACACTCAATACTCTACAAGTAGCAAGGAATGGCTACAGTAGTTCACGTTAGTTACTACTAGAGTACATGTTATTGTGAATACATGCTGCAAATACAGTTTTCAAAGAGCAAAACTATTTTTTAATTAATCAAATATGAATATAATAGTGTGGACAGATCCCAATGTAGCTGGGCAAAAACTTTCTTGTGAGGATCATCAACAACAAAAACTTGTTCCGCAATACAAATGCACTTCTTTTTTTTTTCAGTATTAACCATGCAGTAATTGTTTGAACATCAAGTTTACAGTATTCAGACACATTCAGCATAAATGTCAGTGTGTTGTACTATTATGTGGGCCACCATCCAAATTTTCTGGTCAAGCTGCCATTAGAATGAAAGGCAAATGTTTCATTAGCAGGTGACTCCCACCCCCACCCCCCACCCCTAAGTCTACGGTAGTTCCGATTTAAGACACATATTCACACACGCAAATTATAAATGCAAGGATCCTGCTATGGGGAGCTGAACTTTTCACACCTTTCAAAGCCACAAAATTGGCTGCTTTTGGGCTTTCTGCAGCTGCTGCGCTGCACTAATGCAAGGCGGTGTCATATGAAAAATATTCTTCTCCCCAAACCACAGAGCTGGTCATTAATGAAATACAGGCTGCACAGTGAGGTCATGCAAAGTCTACGTTTCAGCAGCCGCATTTACAAAAGACAAATATGCTCCAAAGGAATCGGGCAACATGAACACAAATCAGATTCCAGTCCCAAAGACAGAGAAAAATAAATAAATAGAGGCAAGCAGTGGCCTCTCACATTTTCCCCAGCACTTTGCAAACAACCGTCAACTGCTACTCAGAAACAGTGCGGGTTCACAATGAGAGCAGACTAAACAATCAGATCCCAGCCAAGGCAAATGCTCTGCAACTCTGCACACAGTCGCATTACAGGATGTCTCAGCCTAATTGCCAACTATCAAATCTCACAATGGAATCTGTCCATTTGGCCAGGGCCTCACTACCAGACCAGATAAAACGTGGTCTAAACCAAAAAAAGTGACAACTTAGACCACAGTGAGGAGAAAATTGTTCAGAAGAAATCGTGCAAAAGAGTTTATTACACAGCCTTGGCAGCAATTGTTCCAGTTGTTTATTTATTTCTTCCATTTCTTTGCCAGTTGTCAGAGTAATGGACAGAGAAGCAAAGAGTACTTGGAGACACATTTTAAGCAGGAGGAATTTTAGCATTAACCCAATCAACGCTGAAAACAGGAGGAAATTGATTCTATAGACAGAGCTGGACTATGCACCATCTATAAAAGTACTGCTATCACACAACAATATTGCTTTAACTGTACTGATAAACAACAAATAATTCATTTCAATGTATTTCAAACCTACTTAACAAACAATTCTAAATACAAAAGATGTAGGATTGGGCAAAACTAATGAGGTTAGATACTGGTGTGTACCTTTCCTTAATTCCAATCTGTTATTCACAAAACACTGATCATTTTAGCAACTAGAACATAAAGAAAACATGACATTTGAGTCAGATGAGCTGGTAATCGGATAATGTTAGCTAATATGCATTACCATTGATATTCAAGGACAGGCCTTATTCTCAAATCCTTGCTGAAAGTCACTGTGAAACTACAGCACCCATAGCAGAAATATGTTAACTGAATGTCTGATAAAAGCTCCAGTTCCCCATGTTTCAGCCATAAAATGCAATGTAGCACCAACTTTCCTGTCACCCACTGTGATGTCAAGAACCACCACCCTGAATGTCAGAAAAAAAAACATAAAAATCAATTGGACCGAATATCCAAATTAATTCCAATGTAAAGTTGCCATGTGGCTTTCAGAAGGCAGAATATCTGTCCTGTGCAAATGTGACATGATAAAAATTGGATTTGACATGCCAGTCTGAACAAGACTTAAGTTTCCTTTACAGAAATGTGGCTTGTGTCTGTGTAACTTTTCCAATAGTGTGTTCCCTTTGGTGTGGTTTTAACAGAAACTGAACAAGACTGTCCAATCAAGTTGCATCAGGTTTATTTTTATCTTATAGTAAGTTCATAAACTTTATTTAAATATATTCTGACACTGTGATTTATTTACATCCTGATATTGAATTTTATTCATAGCAATCAGCATTATCTAGGGCCAAAGAGAAATAAGTGAAAAGGAGGGATTAGCTGAGTGGTGCGGAAGTGTGTGTGGGAGTGCTGGTGTGTCTAGGAGGGACTGGGAAATAGAACAGACAGTAAGTGTGAGGGACAGACGGTAGCGTGGTGGGAGTGGGAGAGGGACAGGCACTAACAGGGCTATGATGCCAGGCTAATCGCCGTGTCACTCCTCGTGGCATTCTCCTCTTCCAAGTCTGACTCTCCAGCTCCCTGATCCAAAACTTCAAACAACCAAAATACCAGCACATTCATAAAACAGAACAGAACCACTGGGAATTTAAAGAGAGAGAAAACACAAGCACACGCACACACACACACACACGCATGCACATACCCACCAACACACACATACACACAAAGGTAGCAGGCCTCAATAGCAGATGGTAAAATTAACATTTCAACAGTTCTCCCCTTTCATGTGGGTCTCGGCAGAACTGCTTTTTTTCCTGAAAAAAAGGGGGGAAAAGTAAGGGCTGGGGTTTGGAAAGATGCAGGGTTTGAGAAAGCATCTGGAAAACGGGAAAAAGAATATTGGCTTATTGCTCCTGATGGTCCTCCTCCATGAAAAATTAAATAGGTCTGTTTTGCAGGTTTGGCTCTCTGGAGTGCCCTAAGCTGTGTTATGGAAACATCATCTCAGTAATTTATATGTGCAAGAACACCTGGTGATGAAAGAAAATAAACTTCTTTTTTATTCTCTAAATCTAGTCAGTTGACTTTTTCACCCTCCTTTAATCTCCTTCATTTCCCTCTTGTTAACATCCCAACAATCGTTACTCAATGTTTCGTAAACTTCTATCTATATGTGTGCACAATGAAGAGGACAGAGTGCAACAGAGAGCTCTCAGCAGCGTTCCTGTACAGACACACGACTGAGGCACTACCTTGTGCATTTCCAATAAATAAATAAATAAAATTAAATCATAAAAATACCAAACTGCTCGACTCATCTGGGCCTATTGAATGGAACGTCTGTGCAGAGGCCATTAATTTGGACACAGTTATGGCTAAATTACACATGTTCCACCTCTGTGACATTTTAAATGCAATTAAAAGCTGGTTATAAAAGAGTGTGGACTTCCTTGTGATGAAGGAAATCGCTTTCGTGATTAACATGCAAACGAGCTCACGCTGGCAGAGTAGATTGGGGTTTGAAAACCTCAATTACTTTTGTGTGATTATCTATTTACCAGTACACAGCGTTCCATTTTTCATCCCTCCTCAGCCTCCCCTATGCACGCCACTCAATTACACTCCCACCTTTATTTATGATTAGTGCTGCATTGAAACATAACTGCAGCCGTTTTTCACACTGCCGTTTTTGTCTTGTGTATGGTAAAGTGTTGGTAGAATTTACTTTATTTGAGTTAAAAGCTAAAAGTTTAAAATCACATATCGCATACAATGAAATTTTTTTCATTTGGCATGGCTGATGCTGGAAATGCTTGGGTATTAATACAATGGTTCTGATAACTATTTCTTAATTGAATCTGCCAAAGCACTGTACAGTGCCTGAATGTAGTGCAGATGAGCTGGGCCCCTTCTGATTAAGGGGGGGTTGGGGTCCCTTGCCACAGTCTCACTGCTGGAGCGGTGGATCCAGAATGAAATAAAGTATCACCTTAAAAACATTTTGAGGCTTACTGTGCTTCTAAGCTGCTTTCTTTATTTCTGCCTATTTCAGCAGTGTAATTACAATATAAGCATTTGCTTCGCTGATATAGCATGTTTTTATAATGCCAAAAAATAACAATTATATGATGCTATCAGTCAGCTCAAGTGTAATTTGGGTAAACATCCTAAGGCATTACAGATTTCACTCAAATAAATCAAAATTCTGCTTTCAAGAACTGCTAACATGTTCCTAAAATTACAATGGAAAAAAAAAAACAATTACATGGAAACTCAGAAAGCACAGCAAAATAGACAAAGGCGACTGCTTTAAACAAATATAACAAAGTGCTCAGCAAACTGTGCCAGAAAACTGATTTCACAGATCTCCTCATGCTTCCTTTAGTCTGACTTCTCACAGGCACTGTAATGAGCTGGAGGTGGGTGAGCAATGGTTTTGTGCCTTCTGTGTCCAGCATCATGCTTCCACGCTGGGTGCATTTAGAGGCGCTTGCCCTGGGACATGGGTTGAGGAGCCCCTGGCGCTCTTGAAGTTCCTGCCTTTTCAAGTGCACTCAGCCTACATAAAACATACCCTGTTGCTGCAGACAAGGGGGCTGGGTGAGGAAAAAAGGAAACAGTGCCATCATGTGATGTTTCTGAGCATTCCTCAAGTGCTACAAGTGCATTTCCTCATCTCAAAGAAGCGCAGGGGTCAATATTTGCCTTTGCTAAAGAACTGCAAAAAGTGTGCAGCATGTTTTCAGAGTTGCCTCAAATTTGAGGGAAAACTGTGGGCAAACTACTTATAATTACACCCACCACCAAGGGGGAAAACATTCAAGTGAACGTGTATGTAGTAAATATTAGAGAGTAGAGCAAAAATTGTGAAGATTCAATATTTAATTCAGTCAACACAACATAGTCAGAGAGATAATACTTGGTTTAAATAAAAGCACAAACACATAAAACCATCATATAAAATCCCTATAATGACCACCGGCAATCAGACTCCATATTGTGTCTACACAAGGAATTTAAATTTGCATTTAATTAAACATATAAAAGCTAATTATATATAAATGAAGAACCGCTGAGCATCACGGGGAGATTTCCTGTTCATTTTATGGGTAAGAAGAACCCCCTCCCACCTCTAAATCTATTGATCTGTGAAACACTGTACTCAAGGGAGGCGATTCACTTAATATTATACATCTAATCATGAGATGAAGAACGATTATACCATTTGGTAATTAAACGTCTTACAAACCATTTAACTGACTGTATGTCAAAAAGGGCCACTGGAGGTCAAAGTGATTGTTTTTCATTTTAACATGGTGCATGCAGAGAGAGTGAGGGAGAGAGTGTGTGTGAGAGAGAGAGAAAGAGAGAAAGTGGGGGGAAAAGAAACAGATAAAACGGTACGTGACAACAGTAAAAACACGTTGATGGTTGTTAGCGGCTACAGTGCTAATCCTCTCCGCTGTCAAGGCAATGAAAGGAAAACAATTTAAGGAGGAAAAAAAGCCAGACAAACACCTCATCTTCGTGGAAAAGTGGGTAAATTATATATTTAGAAAGCTCATTAGTCGGCATATGCATGGTTTCACAAAGAAAGGGTTCAGTCAGAGAGAAACAGATTTTTGTGTGTCCTTGAATTTGTGTGTGTGTGTGTGTGTGTTTGTGTGTGTGTGCATGTGTGTGTGTTATGTTCAAATCGTTTGCGAAGCCTCTGTGTATTACTGTCTCTGATCCACACCCAGGTGCATGAAACACATGCTAAAAGCCAATTTGCTGTCAACATTTCCATTGTAATCCCTACTTAAAGCTAATAATTACCTAGTGTTAGTAGCTTTAGTTTGTTGTTCAGCAGACAGACAACTTCTCAAGTGTAAGAGGTTAATGTTATGTACATACAGCATATGTATGTTTGTGTGTGGGAGTGTGTGTGTGTGTGTGTGTGTGTGTGTATGTGTGTGTGTGTGCATATATGAACACCTGTCTGTGTGTTTCAATTACAAATAGCATAGATAATACAATGTCAGACGATGGTTAAGCCGGATGAAACATCTTAACAGGCATCGGTTCTACGGTCCTTTTTTAACCCTTAGAAAGTTAGATGTATTACTGTCCAAGCAATTTACATAATGAATAACACTTACATTTAACATTGTTTCTGACTTTTTTCCACTTGCTCCGATGTCAAAAACGATAGTCTAATAAAATAGCTCATTTTCTAGTAACAAATGCAAAATCATATGCAAAACAGTATTGATTAAAAGTTCAGAAGCTTTTGGCAGAAGTTCTCCTCTGGCAACAAACTGTAGAATGCTTCATCACTAGAAAGAAATGTGGCTTTTAAGGGTTAATGCATGGTGTAATAAAATGAAAACGAAAGTAATATTAGAAAATGATAAAGTTGTCACAATATTTCTACAGAGTGTGTAATCTCCTGAACACACATGTACAGTTCACACTGGCAGCCCGTCACATACCACAGTTGTGTCCATATTGGCACATACATGTACACACACTCACTCACCCCCACTCACTCACACACACACACACACACACACACACACACAAATCCACTCATGACTACACTCGTGTATCTCTCACAATACCTTTTTTCTTACACTGGTTGCAGTCAAAGCGAACACTGAGCCAGTCGAGAGCTTATTGAATGATAGCTAGTAAACATTGTCATAGCGAACGGTGGGCTGGATTAAATCCTGGTAAAGGCATTGAACAGAACAGAAAAGAGGATAGAAATCCAAACAATGGCAAAATGGAGGCCAGTATCACTCAGTCCAATGTCTGCCATGATGAATATGTGAGAGATTATAAGAACCGTTCCATCATTTACATAATGTAAAACTCTCTCTTTCTTCCCCCCCTTCCACTATTCACTAAATAAATGAGAAAACTATCAAAGCACTGAAATGTTTGACAAAAGGCAGAGGGAGTGAATTCAGAATGACCTAGCACTCTCCACAATGCACATGCAGCACAGGAGCATTCAGGGCCAGCAGACTGAGGAGGAGCTGGTAGAATATTTATTATTGAGTACAATAGTAATGTATTACAGTGTCACCTATACCACTCCTCAGCCCAAAGGAAATCACATCCAAATCTGAATATGCTCCTTCCCTCCAGTGGAGAAAACTCCAGAGGAAAAATGGTTTAACATTCAAATTTGCATGAATGTAAATCTATGGAAAATGGAGTGGTTTCAAAGGCTTAAAAATTAACATAGCGCTTATCTAATGTGGACCGTTTCCATTTCCAAAAATCTAAGACTGCTGCATTGATTCAGTGCAAATGCAGTCGAGCTGATGGCCCTATACTTTTAAGTAATTTCGAAGAGGAACAAAAGCATGAATGAGGAAATGATGCTCTATGATCTATGTGCGTGGCTTTCTGCAGACCATCAAAGCAATTATAAGGAGTTCCACTCTGTGTTTAACTTTTCTCTCTTAAGTAGAAAGAACAGAACTTACAGTACATTTGATGTGTCATGTCGTTGCAAACCCTTAAAAAAAGAGGTCTGAATTGCATCATCAGAAAAGTATGACTGTGCTCAGAGACTGCACAATAATACACTTCGGGTAAATTTATGGTTGGCATTCCTTGGAAAGAGGTTTTAAATCGAACCGTTTGCTTTCTCTGAGACCTCTCAAAAAACATTGGACTTGTGAAATTCCTGGGCCATAAAAACAGCTCCCTCCCTCTGTAATTCACACCTCTAGAAAACGCCTCATCCCAGTGTCGTTCTTCAACTTTCTATGAGCCAATCACGACTGGTACTGAGCACTGTCTTGTGTCTGTGTGTGTGTGTGTGTGTGTGTGTGTGTGTGTGTGTGTGTGTGTTTCAGATCATTCCAGTCTATTTCGGTGAACTCTCATAAGGCAACCTATTTTATTTACTTTATCTTCAATAAAATGGTCCAGTGAACATTAGCAACTTTGAGACATGAGTTTCAATCAGTCCTGTGGCAGCGGCGTCAGTCTGCATTAAAGCCTGAGGCATGTGTGTGCACTTGTGCGTGTGTATGTGTGTGTGTGTCAAGCAGAAGAAGAAACCATACCTCAGGCAGGAGGGAGAGAGAGGGGGGGGTGTAGTGAATGAAAGCAAGAGAGTGGATTAAGGGATGGAGATGGGGTTTGAGAAAAGAGCCAAGTGAGAGAGGATAGAGAGATTGAAGAGTAGGACCCAACAGATATAGTGGCCTGCCAGTAATTTTGTCTGATGTGTAAGTTTATAGGAATCAGCTAAAATCCTCCTGATAAAGCAGATAATTTGTGAATTCTTGCATGTGAATTCTAAAAGTATTTTCAATACTGGGAACTGATGAAAAGTAAAAGTATTACACATTTAGTTTACTTTATTTATATTTAATTATAACAAATTAAAAGAAAGTTTATGTAAATCAACAAATTTGTAAAGTATTTTTTTTCTTGATTTTGTAATTTTCTGCTGTTAAAAGAAATTCAAGCAATTTATTTCATGCAAACAGGACAAATTACAAGCACATCAGTAAGGGACTTTTCAAAACAGGATGAGGATGTTTGATTCAGCCCACCAGAAAATTACTATAACTCCACCCACTTACATAATGAGAAAACATACATACAAAAATGTTTATACTGTACATTCTAACACTACTTTTATACTATACATTTTATGTTTAGTTCCAGAACACAAACAATACTAAATAATCACAGAAACGTACGTATGTACAAATACATACCTTCTTTGCTTGTCTTTTTGCCCTATTACGCCGCAAAAACATTACACTACAGCCTTCCAAGACAAAAGGTTTGCGCACCCCTGGTTTTATATATGATCATATATAAGAATACTGGTGTATATGAGTTATCAGGATTTCACCATCTGTATCAGTAACAAAAGTTCAGTTTTGGTTGGACCCTAGATAGGAAAGAGAGAGAGAGAGAAAGAGAGAGACAGAAAGAGAGAGAGAGAGAGAGAGAGAGAGAGACAGAGAGAGAGAGAGACAGAGAGAGAGAGAGAGAGAGACAGAGA
>JBBPDA010000126.1:23374585-23413909 GCA_037974385.1 Arnoldichthys spilopterus
GTATACTGTGAAAATGACAATAAACCTACTACTACTACTACTACTACTACTACTACTACTACTACTACTACTACTACTACTACTACTACTACTACTAAAATTATCGTAAGGTCATTATCAACCATCAAGTTATTGGAAAATATGCATTTTTACTGAAGGACATATTTGTAAGTGGATAACATTAGAGAAGAGAACCTTATAAAATTCAGTACATTTTATTGCTCTTCCTTACAATCACCATCATTTTAAAGGCCTCTGGACTCTTTAAACACTCCTCTTCACACTGCTGAGCATTAGATCATAACGAACCAATAAAAATAGTCCAAAATTACTGTAAATTAATGTTTTGTTGACCTTAATTAAACATGAATTGTCATTATGCTAGTTTAGCATTAATTCTGCCTTTTGTACATGCATTAATGTTTAAATGTTTAATCTGTTTACCTTCTATAAAGTCACCATTTCTAAAAGTGTGGGTGGGTTTGGTACAAGAGCAATGTTATGTATGTAATATTTACATTCTGCTGTTGTTGCTGTAACTCTGCAATGTCCTACAGGATTAATAAAAGATCTCTATCTACTGAACTCACCACTTCCACGACACACTTCCCAAACACAAGCAACACAAGATAAAGCAAAACAGCTGCCACACTGACCTGGAGCACAGCTGTCCACTAGGGCTCCCAGCACCCTGCCGTCCTTCCAGTCCTCGCCGAAGTTAGTGATGGGCAAGTCAGGAACTTTGTTCTGGATCCAGCCCAGCAGCCTCTGCTTGGGGGTCGCCTTTTTGGCATCTTCGTCATCCTCGTCTTCCCACACGGGCATGGAGATGGAGTAGTGCAGGATGAGGGTCCATACCAGACCAAGGATCAGTTTCAGGTTGCCATCCACAATGGCTTTACTGTCTAGAGAAAGTAGGAAGAAGCAGATGTAAGTGTAAGAACAGGGAGCACAGTCTCAACATTTGAACAGAGCATGATGCTGTAAATACAGAACAGCAGTTCGTCACCACAATATCTGTGGTAAACAGGATGAATCTGAACACAGAACATATAAATAATAACACCGGCTGATGTTTATGTTTGCAGGCAAATCGTTTGGTCACTGTGAGCCTTCGAAAGAACTGACATTAACCGTAGCGGTAACAGCTGCAGAGGAAGAAAGTGGGGACTCATCTTACATTCGCTTCACAGCTCAAACTCAAGAAACAAAATGTGGTCACTAAATATCTCTTGGCTCTTGGTAAGTGAGAAATGAGGTCAATCTGATGTTTCACCAAACTATTCCATTTAATCCTAAATAAAAGCAAAACTGCTTCACTGTTAAACAACATTTTGTTAGACTAAAACATGAAAAATCTGATGAACAGTCTATCAGAACTGCTAAAACTATGAATCAACACTGCTGTGCAACTCCGAAACCACTATAGCAAAGTGGCGCTAGTGATAATGATGATCGCTCAACTTCAGAGGCACTTTTGGCAAGTACATCAGCGTGAGAACGTATGAAATAAACCAAATGTAACATCAATCACTTTTATCTGAACAGGGCTGGTTAATGTGACCTCTCCCAAGCGCCAACGTGCATCAGCATTGGACCATTCTGTACCAGTCAGTGTAATGAAAACACTGAGTAAAATGAGTATAACAAAGACAAGCTAGGAAGAGGTGAAGGCCAAAGCGATTAGCCGATCCAAATCATTCTGAAATAAACTCACTGACACACACACTCAAAATATCTGGTTAGGGGGTCAAATGTTTCAGTGACAGTTGGTAGCCATTGGAAACCACATTAGAAAACAAAGGAAATGCCCATTCAGTAGTAATCGCAGTTCTAAGTAAGAGTTTATTGCACTTGAGGAAGTTCCTGCTAGTACAAGCATTCGAGGAAGAAGTACAGCTGTTAGCAATTCTTAAACGTTCTAGACACGTCTAGTCCACACAAGCGTTTCCAGGACAACAGAGGTACGGCTGCATGCTCTAAACGTTTTATCCATGGACATCTTGGCTATTCTTCCACACTGAATAATGTCTCTGGCTCTTTTTCTCTGCCTTGAGAACACTTGAGCGCAGTGAAACCAGCCACTCCTTACAGCTCCACCTAATCCACTGCTATGGTTCAAGAACAGGGTTACACATAAGAGTGAGAGTGTGGGCGCGTGTGTGAGAGTGACCGTATGTGTGTAATACTCCCTCTTTGTTTAGCGCTATCGGCCATCTTTCACAAACATCCTCTAAGCGGGTGTCAGACAATAAGGAGTGGAGCTAAACTTTAGCCCACAGTAGGGAAGAGGTGGTGCATACAGTGGAGCTGACTAAGGTGGAGATGGTCATTTCTTTGCATTGATCCAAAGCAGCAGAAACTACATTACCCATAGCAACACGTGTGTGCAAACAGAAGGCCCATTTAGGCAGCACAGACTATTAACACGTGTTTACTTTCCCTGATTCAAACAGTACAGGAGCGACCGTCATGTCAGACTGTAGAAGACATGTGACAAAAGAAAGGGCCACTCACATGAAATCTCAGGATTGACTGACCATCACACAAACTAAAGGCACGATCAGACCAAAGAGTTCTAGACACTTTTTGAGAGGAACTACCCACTGGAGAGCTCCCCCCATGAACTACACACATTCGGGATGTTTTTTCTGTTTGCAGTTGCTTCGCCAATAGAAATGCTGACGCGACTTAAGTCGGACGATGGCTCCTACAGTGACCGCATACAAGAAGAGGAAGGACGCCGTAATCAGGGCATTTAAACACGACAGAATCATATAGTATTTCCACTCGACTTCACTGTTTCTCATTTTTTTCAGTGTTTTTTCTCATTTTTGTAGCACTAGGAGCTGCTGTTCACATGACTAACGCTTCACACAGTTTAAAAATGGTGCACCATGAATCTTCCCCTGGACCAGTCACCATTCACTTATGCCACTCATGGTTCCTATAGCAGAGGAAGTACCTAGCCTAGAGCTGGAGCTAAAATAGTTCCTCAAAAAATATTGTTCTAAGAACTATAATCGTTCTCAGTTCCGGCCATGATCACACAAAAATGGGGGAACTTCCGCTAACGGTTCTAAGAAATATGAAAATACCTTAAATATGCAATGCTGCACTGCACACCCATCACTATTTCACTGTTCAAAACCAACAGTATCCACAATCACGTCCAGAGCTGCTGGACACCACTGGTGGGACGGGCAAGGCTGGAATGTTCTGGCGGGGTTTGAGAGAACTGTATGGTGCCAGACTGACAGGGGCTGCCTCTGGTGCTCCGGCCACAGCCAAGCATAATTCATTAGTGCTGGACTCTACATCATTGCTCCCCTCTTCCTCCCCTGGGGGTGGCTTAATGGAAACTCCATCAGGAGCTCCTCAGTTACAGGATAGCCACGCCGCGAGAGGGAACCTTCTTACAATAGAGGCTGCCACTGTCCATTGTACAAGTTTTGGAAGTCCTGGCTAAGAAGTTGCCATAGCAGCCAAGGCGGACAGCAAGTTCAACTCTAGTGCATGGACACTTTATTTAGGGTAGAAAATGTAGAAATTTCAGAGTCAGTAAATGTTCAGCTGGCTGTTCAAGTGAAGTTCCTGTTGCACTGCTTTGAGCTCACTCTCTAGGGTAAAAGCCCAACTGAAAAGTTACTCAAGTGGCACTTGTCGCCTCCTCCATTGCAGGTGCACTATTTTCCGGCCTGGGCTGATCCAAGCAGCAGATTTGGGGAAATCTCTCAGCATGACTGTGCAAATTAGACACTTTCTGCAATAACGACCCTTAGGAACAAAGTGGCTGAATGTAACCCCAGCGCTCTGAATGCTCTGACTCCCAAATACAGTGCAGTTTGAAAGCCTCTAATGTGATTAACGTCGTCATTTTTCATGTAACGAGTTTTGTAGTTGAGTCTACAGGCATGCGAGTGTGTGTCGGTGTGTATGTGGGTGGAGCAGAGGCTTCATTCACATTCTCAGATAATGACGCAACAGGGGCCATCCATACATAACAGAGTAATGAGCCTGTAGTCACGGCAGTCCATTGTTCCTGGAGCTCTGATGAGGAAGGCCATAAGCCGATGGAAGCAACAACACAGCAGGGATGGGTCACAGGTGCCAGGGTGGAAGGACAATCTAATACATGCTGACTGTTAGAAACAGGGAGCAAATCTCAATAATTAGATTTCATCACAAATCTTTAGGAAAGATTCAAGGCATCAAAAAATCTCATTTCATTACGATTTATGTTTAAACGTAAATAATCAGCTGATTTTTGTGCAAAAATAGGCCAGTTTACCATTTTTATCCTGCTTTTATCTGGTTCATGTTAAACAAACAAAGAACCATTTGCAAAGCAGAGAAAAGTGGACAAATAAGCATTTTGGAACTTGGAAAAAAAAACCCAGAATTTTAATACAGCATGTTCTTTAAAGTGACAATATTCCAATATTGATTGAATCAAATTGCCACCTTCAGATTAATGCAATGAGAAAAACCATTAAAGAGAACGATGCCACTAAAAAAGGAGATTTCAGCACATTTTTAGAGTACACTGGGATGGAAAGCCCTCCCTGCCTCAAGGAAATTTCTAAGCAATGATGTCAATCCAGTGGAAGTATAAAGGCTACAGATGTCTTAAAACAGTGATTCAGAGGGCGTCCAAAATCATGTCTAAACATTGACATATTTTGCTTTATGAAATATAAACAGCCCATCAGCTTCTTGTTTAGTCTTGGAGGTGAGCCATGGAGCCTGATGAAAGTGATTGATCCTCACACCATGTACTAGAGTTGCACAAGTATCAAAAGTTCAATCCTGCAATTAGACCAACAATTCAATGCTCTTTCAATACTTTCACTCACTCATTTAGACCAGTCAATGTGGGCTGAGTTGAAATTTGTATTTTTGTTGTGCATTGACAAGCTGTACTTTTTTCATGCTCAGTCTAAAACATTTGGTGTTCAAACAGTGATGAGAGTTTTTAACTTTTTGCTATTGTATTTTTAATTTGCCATCTGGTATGAAACGGTGATATTTGGTATCGGGATTGTTATTGGTATTGGGCAGACATTTGGATTTGGCTAATGCTACATGATGCACAACACTCCAGAAGAAAAAGAAATATGATAAAATATATGTATTTAATTTATTTTAAGGCATTTGTAACCCTGCAGAAATAAATGCTATGTTTCTCTGTAATGCTAACCCAGGTAAATGCATTTAAAATCTCTATCTTGGCATCAGCAGAAATGTATGTGAAAAATATCAACATCAGCCCACAATTCCAATATTGGTGAATCCCTAGGGCAGGGGTGTCAAACGCCGATCCTGGAGGGCCAGTGTCCAGCACAGTTTGGGGATTTCCCTGCTCAAACACACCTGATTCAACTCACCTGCTGAACGCCAGGTTTAGTGAATGTGTTTGAGGATGGGAAGTTCTATGTAGCACTGGACACAGGTCCTCCAGGCCTGAAGTTTGACACCCCTTCCCTAGAAACCATAATGAAGAGTAGCATATGAAGCTTTTGGGCCAAACATTCCTGAAGCAAAACTGGCCTGAATTTGCTCCACTTGATCTTGACTGAGATCTAAGAAGAAACGAAAGTGTGGAGAAAGAAGCTAGAGATAGTTTCCAAGTAACAACAAGGGTCAGGAAAGCAGCGGTGGAAGGTGTGGTAAGGGACAGGATACAGTTGAGTGCTTGTTGTCTACGTGCATATGATGTTATTGATTTCTCCAAGGCAACAGGCAAATATTAACAAAACCTTATGAACCTGAAGATTGTCATCTCAGTTTAAGATGTTGAGTATAACTTAACCATGAAAACAAAAATAGTTTCTGTGTTCCAAAGAGTTAAACAGTGTGGAAAACTGAACATGTACACGCTAACAAGAAGCTATTTTTAAAATGTTCCAAGACGGTGAGGACAGGAGAAACTGGACCGTCATGTCATTTCCTTTTCTCCACCAAGTGTGGGAGCCGTGATAACCCAAGCAAGTCTTTGGTTTACACTGGGAACAGTAAAAATGTAAGAAACAAACATTAATTCAACTTGAGGGTCATGAGGCTGATACAGGAGAGACATTGGGAGCTAGAAGCTAGCAATTATGGAGCTAGTAATAATGGACAAATAGTCCATCGTTTATCATTGTTTCACATAAGCGTTTCCTCCTACGACTGCCCTTCTGTGTGGGAAAAGAGGGGGATACAGTTGGGAGTGGAACTAAACCATTACGCTAAGCACTTTCCTAGTGGCACTGTCACAGGGGCCATATTGTTCAAGCATAAACATTATTTCCTGAATCCATCAAAAGCCTAAAGGTTTTGCCAATAACATTTAAAATTGAAGTTCAGGATTTAAATGAGCTTTTTCTTGTTCAAGTGCCCTGCTAAACATAATGTTCCCCATGTGCTTCAGTCAACACTAAGCAACATGAAAATCACTGACATAATGCTCCAAACTAGATGACTGTCCAAGTGCACTGTCCACATTTACTGTGCACTGAAATTTCTCAATAAAAACCCCTAAAAACATTACACAGGTCTTGTGAAATCTAAGGCATCACCTGATAAAAAGGTTCAGGGGCAAGAGATCCATTCCAGTTGGATGACAAGATGCAGACCGTATGCGCACAAGAGGCTGTCTGCTAACACACCCCATCCACATTAGCACACAGTTCAGTGAAACAGAAATTCTGAATGAAACGAAAGCTTAAAAAAATGATTGGAACTATGAGATGGGGACAGTATCAGCTGCCAGAACTGAGGCCGGTATCACTGAAACTACTAACAACAAGAGATAAAAAAAAATAAATGAATCAACAAATACAAAACACAACCTGAAATTCCAGATGACTTGAAAATGAAATGATCATGTGTTTCAAGTACATCATCTCCCATATTTAGAGGAAGATAAATGAGGAGAGAGGAATTTTAAGTGTATTTGTTTCTATGTTGCCATGGCGACAAAACAAACTACACAACAAACGATACTTGAGGCGTGCAGGGAGGGAAAGACCGGTTTCCAGACAATAAGACGCTTATCACCAACCAACTACTTGGGACACTGAAATCCCTTCCCAAGGCCAAAAAACAGCTTTGATCACTCTGCAGGAATCCAGCTAAAAATGTAGCTCGGAATGCAAGTAACAACACACAGAATTCTAATTCACAGGGTAATCGTCCCTCAAATTAACCAGTTTCACCTAATTGCTGGTCTAATTAAAGAAAACGTGACGCTTTAGATCAGCTGAGACTTCGATTACAGGTTTCACATTTTTTGTTTTCCATTCTCCACTAACTCCATCACCAGAAATTCAACAGTAGCCTTTTCCCCTGAGCTCACAGAACACCTACAAACCAAGCCTCTGCCTGAGGACATTCATCACCCTCTCAGAGTAAAAAAGACAGAAGCAGCCAGAAGGAAAGGAGATTGTTCCTTCACACAAGACTAAAACCCCTTTTCTTGGGAAAAAAAATGATCTGCAGTTTGCGATTTCGCAGAGTTATGACAGAAGTCATGTAAAACTATGCTGACCTTTACCCCTACATGTCCAGCTACAACTAACCGCCTCGAAGGCAGAACACTAAATTAAATATTATTAAATTAATAATTTAATATTTCATATTTCTAAACTGATCCACATGCCAAAACGACACACTTTCCACCCTTCCCCCCCCCCCAAATAGTCTATACCTCACCAATACACTACTAAAACATGAAGACTGCAGTGTTTTTAAAGCAACTGCAAAAGAGCCTATGACAAAGCCCAGGCACAGTCCAACATTCTGCTCCTTCTCATTTTCACTAAAAAGCCAAGGTTATAAAAGGGTCTGATTTACAAGCCTCGAGAGCACCTCAGAAGAAGTGCCCGAGCTGTGCTGTTTTCTGTCTCCAGAGCAGGGAGTGAGGCTTGTTCTCTCACGCCGACAAAGTCAGATCGCTTCCAAGCAGTTTACAAGAGTCAGTGCTGTGAAAGCTTGGGTTGGAGGAGCTTATAAAATAATCCATAACACTCCCATGCTGCCATTCCAGCGTTCTTCACCCTTCACCATGACAAGTACAGTTAGCGGATAACGTAAAACACATAATGCAGCTGAGCCAATGTGTCACTGTGAGGACAAAAGGATCCCTGTGGGTGTGATGAATGGGTTTGATCATGATTACCTATGAAAAGTAAATATATAAACATATTAAATATGAATTAAATGTACATAGTGCCTTAAAAAGTACCTCTCATACCTCTGCAGAAGCAACAGACAATAAATGCAATAAAAATTTAATGTCAAAGTTCAGCACCTAATTGAGATGGTCTTACGTCCATCAGCTTGTTTATATGACTGTTCCAAAATCCAGACTGTCAGTATTATTATTATTGTTGTATTGACAACAGCAACAACAACAACCACAACAATAATATTAATAATAATAATAATAATGCTAAAGTTAACTTTATATAGTGCCTGTCTCAAATCCAAGCACACCAGTGCCCTCTGGTTAAGGACATTGCAGGCCATTGCCCACTTCCAGCACCTCATACTCATCTCTGGTTTAAGCCACTCCCACTTTCAGTTACTCCATGTAATTAAGAAGAAAGCAGAGCCCATGAAGCAATACTGGTATCGATACTGAAAATACTGTAACAATACCCAGCAATAAGCTCTGCTAATTAGGGGGAATTACGGCGGGGTTTTATACCTCGGAAAGAGCTTAAACAAACAACACATATGGATATGATTCTACCTCTGGAACGGAACCAAAAGGAAGAAGAAACAGGAAAGAAAGGGTATTCTCCAGTAACCCTGCCATCAAACAATGCAAGAGTCAAAACTGAGAAGCAAACATCAGAAGATCCAACAATCAAAGAGAGTTCCCACAATTTCCAACCATTCACACTAATTCGGTCACATAGCGCATGAAGTGTAATTATGGATCTAGCGTTGCTGTTGACCAAATCTGATATTCCCCATGACAGCTTCTTACAACATTATGCTTCGTTTGGACCTTTGATCTCTACTGGAGTTAGTCAATCATACTCTTCAGTGCAGAGGGAGACTGAACTCCAGCGATGCAGAAAAGTGCAATTCAAACCTTGTTTTTACAGAAGTCTTCTGTAAACTTTGGCACTGAAACATTAATGCCTCATTCCAAACAGACCAAACTGGTGGTCTGGTTCTGGTGCAAGTGTGGTACTGGATGCACCTGGGATTGTAAACAGGATGCAATGAAGACCTCTGCCAAGTTTAAAACAAAGGAGAGGAAAAATAGTCATGGCTGAGTTCAAATGTTTGTGTGACTGTGTGCCAGTTCTCATGTGTCAGACTAATAGTGTCTCTGAAGGTGTAGGGAAGACTGCCCCACAAATCGTGATCGATTTCCAAAGCAGACCAGTAAGAGAGATCATCAAAATTAGGCTTTTATTTGGAGCTGACAGATGAAATGCCACACTGAAGCCTTTGTCTGGATAACCCACATAACCCACGATCAGGTTTATGCCCCCTCTTCTAGTTTAATCAGGACTGAGACTTCTAGTCTTCATTAAAGGCCAGAACAAAAGGGATTTCGGGACTTATGAACAGTGTCGGTAATACGGCAGTCATGTGGTTGACGCAATGCTGGCATGACAAAGGCTCCACGGAGGTGGGTTGCTCCTGCTACGGTGGCCAGTCAGAGCAGTTGGCGGTGGGGTGGTGGTGGTGGTGGTGGTGGTGGTGGGGGGTATAATGTGTGTGAGGAGGCAGTCATGCCACCCACATAAACCCCAACCACTCTCAGGATGGGGACTTGATTCAAATCTGGATAAACAAGCAAACCAAGAACTGTTTAGAGCAGTGATTCGTGAACTAGTCCTCAGGGAATCCCCCCTAAAGCCCACGTTTTGCTTCCAATCCAGATCCCATCAAACCTGAACCAAGCCATTAAGAGCACTGATACCTAGTTAAAGTGCAGTGTGAGGGAAAACAAGGAACATGTGCCCATGAGGAGCAGTGTGAAAATCACACAACAACAGTTCAGCCCAAAATAAAATATAGACAACTTCGCTCTTATCCATCAATCAGCGAAGATGTTTGGTCTCTAGAGTTTGAGTCTGTTCAGTTTGTGGCTGATGTGAGACTAATTGAGATGAGTTATAAAGATTAGTCACCACACTGTGCACAACGCATGTCCAAATAATCACTTGCCTTAAATGTATATTTATATCTGAATGAACTCTTACCTTAAACTAAGGATTTAGCCGTTTGCACCTCAGTCTCTTTATTTGCTGCCTCTGGTTGAAATCTCAGTCAATGATAATGTTACACACCCACCCACACCCAAATCACTGGGCCTTTTTTACCTTTTAAGCCATTTATACACAGATCAGCCATAACAATAAAACCATCTGCCCAATTTTGTGTACATCCCCCTCATGCTGTGGTATTTGCAGCTCTGACCTGCCATGCAATGGACTCTTCAAACCCTATGGTGTGCTGTGGTATTTGGCACAACTGTACTATTGTTGGCACATTATGCCGTTAGAGAACCCCATTGCCATGAAACGTGTACGTGGTGTGCAACACTGTTTAGGCAGGTGGCACATGTCAAAGAAACATCCACATGAATGCCAAGACACAAGGTTTTCCTGCAAAACATTGCACAGAGTATCACGCTGCCTCAGCCTGCCTGCCTTCTTCCCATAGTGCATTCTGGTGTCACCTTTTCCATATCACAAGCACCTGAGGGTTATCATGTAGGCTGTGCTACAGTAGCTTTTCTGCAGGATCACACCACATGGACTAGCCTTTGCACCCTATGTGCATCCGTAAGGCTCGGGTGCCCATGACCCTGTTGTCTATTAACTGCTTGTCCTTCCTTGAATCATTTTTGACAGGAACACCCCACAAGGCCTGCTGTTTTGGAGGTGCTTTGACCCAGTTGACCAGCATCACAATTTGGCCCTTGCCAAAGTCACTCAGATTTGTATTGGTTTTCTTACTAAAACCAATAAAAGAGAGCACATTACTCCAGTCCTCAAGACCTTACACTGGCTTCCAATCAATTTCAGAATTGAGTTTAAAGTCTTATTCATTGTCTATAAGTCACTCAGTGGTTTGGGCCCCAAATATTTATTGGAAATGTTTGATAAATACCAGCCTGGAAGCTCTTAGATCAGCAGGAGATGCTCAGCTAGTGGTGCGGAGGGTTGCAAGCAAACAGGGTGAAATGGCGTTTAGTCATTTTGCTGCCCAATGCTGGAACCAGCTGCCCATGGAGATCAGGTCTGCTCCAACTGTGGCAGCTTCAAAAGAGACTAAAAACAGCCTGATTTACCAAATCATTCAATTAATTTTCCGTTGTATCTGTTTATCTTATGCACTTTATTTTTTTAATTCTCATTTATTATTTTTATTTATTCTTATATGTAACTTATTCGTCCTATCTTACTTTTATCATGCACTTTCTTTTATTTTTTTATTTATTTTCATTTATTATTATTTTTTTTTTAATTTGTTCTTATATTTAACTTTTATACTTTTCTTGCCTTCTATTTTTCTTGCCTTTTATTTTAACGCCCATCTATGTAAAGCACATTGAATGACCGTCGTGTATGATAATGTGCTATATAAATAAACTTGCCTTGCCTTTTACACCCGTCAGTTATTATGGATTCCAACAGATCAACTTCAATAACTGACTGTTTATTAATACATCCCATACCATAAAAGGTGCCAATTTAACAAAATAATCATTGGTATTCCCTTTAATTGTCAGAGGTTTTAATGTCAGGGCTGATTCGTGTCAAATCATGGACCGAGTGTAGTGTTACACCCGTAATATAGAGATCTGCTTCTTTTGTCAGGCAGTGGAAATGACATAACCTTCATTGTCCACACTAAGTTGAATGTCACTTCATTTTTCGAAAGACACCTGCGAAACATGTTTGACATGACTTCAGCGCCTTAACAGGAATTAGAAACAGCATTATCGATCCACATTAATACTGCTCGTTTCCTGTGGCTTCACACATTACCTCATCGCTGATGTCATGAACCAACAGCTGCAGTCTTACATGCTGTAGATGCATGAAGTGATTATTTTGTGCATTTCTGGAGAGCGCTACACTCGCCATACTCACAAAGTCAACTGGGGTGAAACTGCTGGATGAGTCAACCAGTCATCCAATGAGTTTGACCTACTTGACAGTAACTGAGCACAACTGAACAAGAAAGTGCACACACACAAGCATGCACACACACGAATTACAGAAAACACACTTCTCGCGCCCGAAACCCTACGAGAAAGAATTCTGAAACCACGGCGTCTTTAATCTTAAATGTGCTGACGTGTGAAAGAAACGAGCGTGAAACGAGATCTTTCTGGAGAATTTAAAAGTCACCTACTTGGCGGAGCAAAGTTCTCAACACAGTTTTGTCAGATTACATCATTAGGTTTGTTTTCATTTCACTCGCGTGGGCATTTCATTGAGTGATCATTTGTTACGAACTCCCTTTGTGCAACGCTACATACGCACACGGCATTTTCACTTATATAAAACAGATTGTAAAGTTTTCTATAGGGAAAAGGGCAATCAACACCACAACTAATGGTGGGAAAAAGTCAAGACTGTGTGTGTGTGTGAGACAGAGAGAAAGAGACAGAGAGAGACAGAGAGAGACAGAGAGAGAGAGAGAGAGAGACAGAGAGAGACAGAGAGAGACAGAGAGAGAGAGAGAGAGAGAGAGAGAGAGTGAGACAGAGAGAGAGAGAGAGAGAGAGAGAGAGAGAGAGAGCACTCCCAGGATAGTGCGGAATAGCTCATGTACAACAAAACACAGGTGAGTGGCCTGACACTGAGTGATGGCAGAGCCAAGACAACTCAAGAGCTTTTACATGACATGAAGTGTGGAGCTTGGAACATACAAGTCACTCTGATGAAGACAGAATGAAAGAGACCGAGAGAGAGAGAGAGAGAGTAGAAAGAGAGGGGAGTTTTAAAGGACAGGTCTTCACAGGTGAGCTGGGCCAGAGGACACCCTGTCTCTGTGTGCGCTGCTGAAACGGCATGTTTATGCAGACTGGAGTCCTCTCACATGACTCCCCTCTGGCTGCTCCAGTCAACATCACTCCACGAGCCTTAGAGTCAGCTAGTGTGACCACACAATTGGCCCGGAGGCACCGCTTTCATGAAGGGAGGGGGGATGAAGTACACACCAACAAGAGTAATCAGAAACCCAATTTCGAGTGTTTTCTCAGTTTGTCAACATACACACACACACACCTACACACATACACACACCGTAATCATCATCACTGTCTTAAAAAACATTACAACTACAAATAAGATGAGGAAAAAGCCTTTCTTAACTTTACGGTACAACAATGTAATGAGATTTTATATCAAACAATTTTGGTCCATTTCTACTGATCCATTGTTCATGAAAATGGGTGGCTGTAGTTTTCAAAGCATGTGAAAGAAAAAAAAAGTTTTGACGTTCCAACATCTCGCCAGACACACACTTTCACACCACTCCATCAAGCCAGGTAGCTGTGACGCGGATGCATTGTATAGGCTTGTGGTTTGTGGTCGGGAAGCCAAATTCCAAGCTCTAGTACTACTGTTTCCGCTGTATCACTTTTCAAGCCGCGATCAAATGATCACAGAGAACAAAGCAGTGGGCTTGTTCCTTTGTAGTAAAATCTTCTGAATGACTGAGTTGACTGGAAACGCTCAAATGAAAAAAAACAAACAAAAAAAACATCAGAACAGTCCTATCAAAGCAACTCAGGGAGAAAGAGTACTTTCGCAAAATAAAGCGATTGATTATCCTAACAAAAACATGTTTAAAACTATGTACATCAAAATTGTGTATATGTACAAAAATGATTACAAAATGCTATATACTGTGATCCTGGATTGTGAGGAAAGAGTAGGTAAATTTAATCTAATTTACATTTATATGAAACTTCTTTGTAACCAATTATTCCCATAATCTGAGAGTCTTACAACTCCACAGGAGGCCAAAATCCTTCAGACTCAGTTGCTTCAAAGTGGATAAAAACTGTTTCTAAGAAACCAATTGTAGCTAATAGGCTATTTATTTTATGATATGATTTATATAATAATTAAGGTTTAGTTCAATGTTAATACAACTATTTTCTTGACAAAGTTCTTCAGGGCATCAGTGTGTATAATATGGTATTACTTCAATTGAAATGTATATATCATAATAAGCCAAAATGACACTGTTTAAATAAGCCTATATAATCAAACTTGAACTTAACAACAAAAGCACCCCTCAAGAGCAGTCATGTCTGGTGCAGACAGCAATCCATTTCATGACTGTGCTGATCACGGGGGACTTGAGATAATCAACCCTAGACGACACAGCGAAGGCAGGACGACGTGAGACCAATGCATTGGACATGATTACCTTCGAGTAAAGCGCCTCTCTAATTCCCCCCACCTGGAATAACGGGGTGAATGCTGTGTCAGGCAACTCTGATGTCATGCCTGAGCAGGGTCCCATTTCACAACCATCCCAGGTACTTGGAGAGGTTCCACTGTTTGGGACTCTGCACCCACACTTTTTCCAATTAAGTCAGAGAGTAAGAATAACACATGAAATGGGATACTATCCAGTTGACAATGGTGTGCAGTATTGATGCTTTTTTATCAATGTTATTGACAGAGTTGTGGTATGACGTGTTCTCGGTAAAAGTGGAACGAGGACGAGGGATGAGGGGAAAAGAAAAGAGGAGAGGGAGCTGGATTAGAAGTCGCAGTGAAGGACACTGAATCTCAGCCCATTCAGGACAGTGATTAGCATAGCTCCCCACTGGATCAATAACCTCATTGAGTCAGACTGTCTCCTCCATCAGGAGTGATGGCAGTAAGGCGCAGACTCCCCTTTGTAACTTTATTCTCATGGCAACCATTCATTCTTCTAAAGGTGGACAACGTAGTAAAAAAACATAACATTGCTAGACTTTTTCATGATACACTATATGTAAACATTTTTTTTCTTGAAGTTTGTGCAAAGTTGAAATTAAAGAAAAATGAAAGAAGCTGTTCTATAGTGCACACTCAGTAAAAAACTTACATTGCAAAACATTTCTAAATTCCAAAATACGTATAATGAGAGCAGTTTGGATATTTGAGTGTGGATGCATCTTATATCAATCCCAAGGCTTATTCCAGATGTGTCAAAAATACTGAAAGCATACTTTGTTATTGTAATCATTGTGATAATGATATAATCATACTGCCCATCTTTGTATGCATTAAACTGTTTATCCCCCTGTTTCCCTGTTTCTACACTCCTATATTTGCTCTTTTTATTACATTACAGCAGCTATAAAATGTTAATTATTTAGAATTTTAAAAAATGGAGAAGGGTAATAAACTTATGGTCCTACTCCTAAAACCAAAAGTACTGGACACTGTAAATGTGTGTGATGTACACATATTTTATGCAGCAAGGGCTCTTGCTGAATATTCTTTAAAAAACACTTACTAGCATATTTGAAGAGAGCTCTTTGAGAGAGGAGTACAAGAAGTCACTTAAAATCCAATTTGCTCACAGCATGACTTTATCAGACCTTAACCAAACCTACGTTAACAGGAATATGGAAAGTTGGTCAAGCTCCAAAAGAAAAAAAAAAAACTCTACCACTTCTTTCCGAATGCAGAGACAAAACACTGAACCAGAGAAAGTTTAAGAATGAGATGAACACCAGATCCATGAACCACTGGGGGGGAAAAAGTGAACCTTTGATGACAAGGACTTTTTTTGTCATGGAAAAGGCTTAAGTTTAAAATATTCTGGGTGGCTGTGAAAGGGGGATTGACCAGTGACCTGATCCCAGGAGCATTCTGGGTGCTAGGGTTAATGGGGGATAAAGATTAGCTTCATCCCCAAACCATCCCATCCACCTTACCCTCCAATCCCAAATCAGCCACACAATGAGACCTGCCAATGGGGACGGAGCCTTATGCCTTTGATATCTCCCATCTTCTCCGCTCCAAGTGGCCAGAGCAAAGCTCCATGGAGGTTACACTTCTCCACACTGGGGAAGGGAAGAGCTCTCAAAGAGCCATTTGGGAAGGAAATGGCAGGCGCCCTGCCAGAACAAGAAATCAATTTTCAAAGTGAAAGCATGAGCAAAGCTGTCCATCCAAGCTGCCATCTTCAAACTTTGGGCGAGATATGCTTAATTGCAGCAGATTTTGCGACGTGTGTGCATTCGTGGGGTGAAGTTGGGGGGCAATTATACTTTTTTCCCCCGCCTTGATGAGAAGAGTTCTGTTCCAGAACAGATCTGCTTTAAGAGTTCATCTTTGAAGATTTAACTGGATACTCGACAAATTAAAAACTAATATTCAAATCTCTTTAAGGTGGGAAGAGGGAAGCGAGGTTCTGCTAAGTCTTGTGAAGCGATGACTCATGGGATATGAGCTTCGGCCTACAGCCAAGCCACCCAACCTCGAAGCAAACTTTAATCATATCTGCAGCTCGGCAGAGGCAGAGCTATGGAGTGGGATAGCCACATGGATAAAAAAAAAAATCCACAAGACTGGTTTAATCAAGCTGCCCATGATCTGACTATTATCATTAGTTCTAACTTTCTTAGCTAGAAAACAAATTCCAAGAACCACTAACTAAAGAAATGCTGATCATGCATACGGTACTACCATGTGTACTTAGACAATTGTAGGAATAAATATGATTAGGCTTTTTCTTTAAACTTTATTAAATCAGAATTTTCACTGATGCCTCATTCTGCACTATAGAATGTATACAAATTATGTGCCCAATTAACTGTTCTCTTGAAAGTCTGTCTTTAGCCTGCGTGTATTTATGTCTCTATATCTTTAGCTACTAAACACTACCAGCTAGCAGCAGCAAGAAGCAATTCCTGCTTTATTACTGGATTCATTTTGTACAAACTCCTGTTTGTTACTTCCTTTCCCAGCCCTTAGCAACTTTCATATGGTACTTGCAGTAAATTCCAGTCCTTCTTTGAGTCCAGTTTAGATTTCAGCTTAACATTAAAAGAATAGTTTGAACAAAAATCGAATTTATTCATTTGCCCACTTACTCCATCTAACAAGGCATCCTTAGAATCAAAAATGTTCTTCTTTAGTTACAAGGCTAATGCAGAATTTAATAATCACCCGCAAATGTTTCTGTAAAATTATTCCACCAAAACAACTCACACCCTGTTCAGTCTGCATCCAGCTCTTCGTTTAGCACCTGCCACTGTAGTTTAAAAACAATAAAAATAAATAAAATAGATAAATATACCCATTTCAGACCACACTAGTGTTGGTATTCACAAAGCACCCGATTTCTTGGAATATATTCCCCTTATATTTATGGCAGTCACAAAAACTGATTCTAGATCAGCATTCCAAATACTGATGTGATTTGTTAAACAGACCTTGTTATCTACAATGAGTTTCTGTCGCATTTGGTTATGTAGTTTTGTTCCGGTTTGTAACGTAAAGTAAATCACATTGTGTCTTAAACTGAATGTGATTTAAGAGATGCTTTGGGGAGATATTTATGCAAATGATTTAAGTGACTATTGACTTCTAGTGTTTGTTAGCAACATTAACTTCGTACTGTCAGTGCTAAATAAGGAAGTCAAATTTGGAGCCCAAACATGTCTTGGCTAATTGACTACTGATCCAGAAAAAGTGAAAAATTGTGTAAATTCAAACTTATCCTTTAACTAGCCAGTAACTGTGAAGTATTTACCAGACTCTGGCATATATTAAAGGTTAATGAGTACTGTAAAAACTTAATAAATGGTACATATCCTTCTAAATATTCTTGTTTCAATAGGAATCAACATTCAGAAACCACGCTCATCTGGCCATTTTATGAAGGCACCTAAAAATCAAAAATGATCTATGTATTTCCTTACCATGACCGAACTTATACTTAGAATCACGTAACCCAGTTAGCATATAAGCAAGAGCATCTCTTTTTTCACCCCATCACAACTGTAGTTCAGTGTCTGGCAATGTCTGTATGACAGCATCTATGCCTTCTCTGTAGGGAGCTATATTGCTAATGACGAACTCTGCCACTGCTGTCACATAATCAGTGGGTGAGGAAATTCCTCACACTTCTTCTCTACTGACTTGGTGATGAAACTGCTGCTGTTACTGTTGTGAGAGAGGGCCAGAGGACCCGCTGCAACTGCTCTCAGACACTATGTTCAATTGAATGAGCTCATTTTGTCATTAACATTAAACACTTCCAGGGTGAGTGGTGGGCACTTACTGTTGTGAGAGTTTTAGGAAATTTGGCAAAGAGTGATGGAAGGGCCTTCTACAAATGAAGATGCATGTCTTTTTCGTTTTCTGGAGTACACATCATTAGAGTTACTATCTTGCTGTAGTCGATGGAATATGTAATGGCACAGACTTTTGAGAATGCATCTCAATTATGACCGAGACAAGACGATGGGACATGCAAATGACCATTTTAAGAGTGCCTTTACTTACCACGTCTGCCTTGGCTTCAGAGTGCTCCGGCTCTGCAGTGCGCAACTGCCATACCAGATCTCATGCTGACCGAGAAAAATGACAACACATAAGAACATATCAGCATTTTTGCCAGAGCCTGTGTTTGGTGTGCTGTGTGTAAGTTATCCCTTACTCCTTTCTTTCAAAAATACATTTGCTAAAAAGACATTGTGCTTGGCAAACTTACCTTGAGGGGTAAACCGTTCAGCTGATGTCCGTCTTTGGCAGGGCCAGGTACGCAAAGGATCTGTCAAACAAGACAGCAAAATATGACTCATTTGAAGCTGCTTATATTGCAAGACTGCTTGAATGATTTGACTACTTTAAAAGGAAGTTGTACGTTTAAGAAGCAAAAACCTTATATATCTTAAAGAACACCCCTCATCCATATGAGAATATAATTGCATGAGTGTTTCTTTACCTGAAGTCTAGATTCAAATGCATCAGATTTTGAATAATGATCTGAGATAGAAAGAGAGAAGAACAATGTTTTGCCCTAAAAAGGTCCTACTGTGCCTCTCAAAAAAGCAACTGTGCATTCATAAAGCAAACTTTTCACTAAGTGCTCTCTTTTTTTTGCTGACACTAACAGGTATGTGCACACACAGATCAACTCATAACAGTTCAAAAAAGCTGTCATGTTGTAACGTATGACTGTCTTTTGTCAGAAACATTTCACACATGAAATTGTGACATAGAACAGACACATAAACGCAGACAACACGAGCACTTTCTCAAGCAAGTGGCCTGAATACTCTTGGTTTTTTTTTTTGCTCTCAGAATTCCATTGACCCCTGTAGGCAACTAGCAACTGCTGGATCCTGTGGAATGTGCTCCCTGAACTGTACAAAGGGGTGGGAGAGCATTGCTGCAAACAAAAACTGCCAAGTACCATTACATTTACTGCCTGAGTTCAGGGAGGTGTTGCAAAGACCTCAGCTACTGAACATTAAGAAAGGAGTGTGAACTGTTTTATCAGCCTAGCCATCTAGACAATGCTGATAAGACAGTGAGTCTTTCCCTCCATATGCCTACAAGTGTTTATTATTCTAATGTCTGTGATCGCAGCATATTTTTCAAAACACTAATAGACTAATGCTCAGTGTGTTGCTTGGTGCATAGTTAAGGCCTCTTGCCCTCTCAATATCTGAATCAAAGATGCATTATAAAAATAAGACTTGGAATTCTTCAGCCCTTTTTGTGTAAATAAACACTGAAAACTGAAATATAATACAACATGAATGCTCCACATAATTACCCTGGCAAAACATTATTTTTTGCTAATGTTCCATTCATTTTAAATGGCCTCAGAGTTTACTTTAATACCACAACACCTCTGGACTGTGAAACTCACAATTTAAATCGCAGCAATGCAATGCCAATGCTATTAGTCTGCATGACCTCAGCATCGAGAGTTTACACAATGCTGTAGCCATTTCTGTTCTCCATACAAAGCGATCTCTAAATACTATCAAATTATATATACACACTCCAACAGCCATTCATAGGCTCTAATAATGCCAAAGTCTGGTATTTACATGAAGCACTGCGCTAAGTCAAGATAAACTATTTCAAATCAAGGGCAGGAATACCTCCACAGCCCCATACCGGGCTGTGAGGAGGAAAGAAGACATTATGCTAACAAGTCAGATTACTG
Organism: Arnoldichthys spilopterus; assembly: GCA_037974385.1. Classification (NCBI taxonomy): domain Eukaryota; kingdom Metazoa; phylum Chordata; class Actinopteri; order Characiformes; family Lepidarchidae; genus Arnoldichthys; species Arnoldichthys spilopterus. The sequence goes on from JBBPDA010000126.1 coordinate 23,394,755, forward strand.
TACACAATCATTTTTATCTTAAAAGTAAATACCATTCCCGTATTACAGGGAAAGTCGCTGCAATATTTTTTGACAGAGGCCAAATGCCCCTTATCTGTGTTAGTCAAGCAATTCAAGGCCTCCGAACAAAGATGGGTCTTCAAACTCCTTCTATTCATCACTGGACGTGTAATTACCCCCGGTTCACAGTCTAGACGTTACCGCTTTCAGAGTATTTAAGACCCCCTTTGCAACATGCATGCCGCTTGCACCCAGTCCAACGTTAAATCTGCACCAGATAAATTAGCAAAGAATGCAATAAAAAAGAGCACAATGAAAAGAACTTTATCCTTCCCACTGCTAAATGAGATTTCTTTGAAATGCAGATCAGTGGTGCTAGATTAGTGAATTTTAGCTGCTGTCAACATCATAACAAAATACAAATGCGATTGTTCGCCTGGTTCTTATCTCCTTGCTTCCATCTGCTGCCTCGTTATTTACTCTCCTTGATTTACTATGCAGATCTAAATAAGACGCATCAAAAGGAGGGCTTACAGCACAATGGCTTTTTAAGCTTCTACATCAAGGTATTTGAGAGCGCCGTCACATGAAAAGCCGGCCCATCAAAGGCACATCCCTAATGAACTTCCATATCAGAGAAGGGGTGTGTGGCGCTCCAAAGCGGCACAGGGAGAGGGAGAGACGTTAAATCAGAGGAGGCAAATAGAGGCAGGATACCTCCGTGGCCCAGGGAGATTAACGTCCTGCAGGGACCCTCATTGAAGCCCCACATGGGCCTGGCCAAGTTGAGATCAGCCTCTTTTTTTCAACACCTCTCCATCATACATTAGCCATGGAATTAAAAACACTCAGGTAACAAAGTGTGTGCTGACGAGTATAGTGAAAAAAGGCTTGAAGTGCTGCATGTACATGACAGACAAGGACTTCTTGCCATATGTGTGTACTGAGGAGTCACAGAGAGAGCATTATGTGGGTGTATGTACAGTGTGCAGGGACACAAGAGTTCAGCCAGAGCTCGATTCTCATTGAGGTGCCACAATAATGACGGTAATCTTCAAAGCTTGGGCGTAATATTTTGGAATAACCTCTAATTTCATGGCATATTTGTTGCATCCTGCGTACACAGACAGGATTACAACTCAAATCCCACAACTTACAGAGGCGGAGGGAGTGGGTGGGTGGGGGTGGTGGGGGGGGTGAGTGTTTGAAGATGTCTCTGATGCTATTGGACTCAGGAGCGGGTTAAGAACCTATATGCAGTCAGTTTAGTGGGGAGCAATTAGCCCCAGAGGCAGAGCAGATGTAGGGCTGGCACATGTGGCCTGGAGCAGGGCTGTGGGAGCCCACCAGATGATGAAAGGACAATAAGGGGAATGGAGGGAACACAGGGATGAGGTGTGCAACGCATGGCAGCCACTCGTGGGCCAAGTACCAGCTCTTGGCCATAGCCTGTTCCAGACCCACCCTGCAAAAGGTCCCCTCCCAAAGGAAATGTGTCATGTTCTTGGACCCCATCTCGTGCAGTTGCAGGTGGCCCTTTAAAAAATTACATTAAGCTTAACTTAAGCTTCATTCAGTGGCTCTGTGGTCATGCCACATGAACCACTTTTGTCTTTTCCCTGTCTCTTTGCCCTCCCCTTTCTCGCTCTCTCTCTCTCTCTCTCTCTCTTTCTGTCTCTCTTGCTTTTCCTCTCTGCCTGCATGGTGCCAAGTGGGCTCAGTGCCAGTCGCATTTGCAACCACGAGGGACTGTTCCCTTTTTTCTTGTTTAATGAAATGACAAAACAACAGATTTACATATGCAGAAACAGGTGTTGTAACAGGTTTGACTCCTCTTGACCCAAACCACGCAGAGGGAAAAAAACAGCAAAAAAACAGAAAAAAGTTTATTAGCAACAGCTGCCTAGAGGGTATTTAGGCTCTGATGGGCATTCAAGTCTGCACCATCTGCCCTGCTGGTTGCCAGGAGTGACAATCTAAATTAAAAACCACTCATCAAATATCATAAAAATAAACCATTGTATTGCTGTGGCCATATGCTGTGAGTGGCCCTATCAAAGACAAAAGCCTCTCAGGTACATAATCAGAGTATAATTAACCTTCTACACAGTCTGGATCTCCAACCACAGCGCACTGCCAACTGAAGACATCCCTGTGCAGAAAACAAAACAATGGCTCCTGTGTTATCCACAAACGCATTCCTGCATGCCCCTGAGTGCGTACTATCAGTTTGTGCATAGCAGGGAACATAGTTTTCTACAGAAATTAGTAATCGCAGTCTGCAAAACAGTTGCTGCGATCATTCTTAGGAAGGCGATGTTTAGCTGGATGACATCGGCGGTATAAGGAACAATTAGGACAAATAACACATTTTAAAAACTTGTAGTAACATTACTACAAGCTGTATAGTGCATTTCTTTTACTACAGAGTAAACTGATATGTTCACAGCTTGAAATAAAACAAACTGAACAAAAAATAGGGAGGCCATTCATTTAACTCATAAAAAAAGAAAATAAATCCCACCAGACATATAACAACACCGCACTCTGATTTTCAATAAGTAAAAAAAACACAGTAAAAAGAATTGAGGCCAAAGAGTCAAACAGAAAACATTTGCTATGCCCTTCTGAAAGACATCACCAGCATTAATGTGCTTGTTTTCTGCCCTGTTTTTATTTAGAGGGAAGCAGGAGGAACAAACCTGAGACAGTCGTGACCCTGCCAGAGTGTTGCAACTTGTTCTAGAGCTATGCCAGCAGAAGGCAGCACCATATGCCCCCAGCCCCGAGCCCGATGCTCTTTCTGCAGCCTAATACGCCTGTCAGGAGATGTTACCATCACAAATCCTTTTTTTTTTTACATTTTCAAACAAACAGATTTTCCCCCTTTTGTAACAGCACTGTCCTCAGAGATTCCAGTCAGAGCAAGGTTGTCATTTGGCTGTACTGTTATCATAAAATTATACAAAATGTATATACTGAATTACACAGTATAATGAGGCTTCCTGATTCTATAAATATGGTACAATTTGCTCATTAAGAGTACATTTCATTCAAACATGCCCTTATATTATAATTTAAAACATAATTAATCAAAACTATGCATAAAACTGCCATACACTTAACTGCTGTTAGGTTAATTGCAGTTTTATGCATAATTAGTTAAAAACAATGTCAATACATTCAACAAAAAAGGTTACAGCTTGTCCAGCTCTCTTGTCTTCCCTGATGCAGCTCACTGTTTACTATACAGCCAGGCCAGGGGCGAGTGTGATCTGAGCGCTGGCGACCTTGCCGTTTACTACAAATGACATCCCTCCACCCGATCTTTCATTCAAGCCGGACCCTGAAACCAAGATGCTTTCACACCAGAGTGCTGTCACCTTGCTCTGAATCTGTGAGCTCAGCCCGAGACCAATGCCATGCCTTCACACCACAGAAGAGGACACATGCATGTCTGAGCTTCAAAAGCTTTACGTGAAGGACTGAAAAAGTACTGATGAGGTTAGAAAATAAGGTTTAAAGACTTAAAGAGACTTAAAGGTAATTTAGTTTCGGCTGTGGCTAATGATACAAAGCTCTCTCCACATTTCATGAAGAATAAGCTCTAAAAAGAAAAAGAATGGCTTCAAAAGCCACAAACCAATAACTTCCTAAAGGTTAAAGCAATATTTTTAGAATTAATTTGAAACATATCAACGACTTTGTCCAAAAAAACCATTTGGGGTCATCTGTCCAAAGCCCAAGATGAAGTTACTAAGGAACACTGAAATGGAATTGTTCCTGCACTCTGCCTTTTTTCAAAAAAGACACTGGACATTTTAGAGCCTATCCACAATCCACGTATAATCCATATCCACTGACCCCACCCTAAAAGCTTTTTCTTTGGCCAGAAGTCGCAGCACTTTCTCATTGAAAACAGCAGCTCTAGTCAGGCTTAATAGGTGACCCAGACCGTAACTAAAAAAGCCTTAGCTCTCAGCCTCTTAGTTACTGAAGCACACGAAACACCATTACGATGATGTGGATAATTATGGCGCATGAGGGCCTCTTAAGCATGTAATACAGTCTTTTATCTAAAGAAGTCAATCTCTCCTAGGCTGACAGCTAGAAGCATATGATCCTGGTAAACAAATACTTTCACGCGGCACAAAAGTGCCATTAAAGGCCAGAACTGTCAACACAAATTCCATTCTTACTGGAGGAGGAAGGGAGAAAGAAGGGGAAAAAAAAACTTGATCACCTCTGGTTGCCTTAACTTGCATGGAGGTTGTCATGGAAACATTTCTGTGAAGTTAATGTGGATAAAAAAAGAAGGCTTTCGAGCTTAATTTCCATTAGCGTTTTTTTTTTTTTTGACCCTGTTTAGGCAACCATAGGTTTCAGTTGGAGGCCAACAGAGATATCAGGCAGTGCAAACGGCAGATCACTGACTGTTGTTTTTCTTTTTACGAAACAGTGTAACACCTCAAGGTCAAGTTAGCGGGCAGTTTGATTCAAGAACGTTGCAGGGGGCTGAGCACAGGTAAAATAGGAGTAAGAGTAAGCAGACACATAAAGAGCAATTTCACTCAGTTCATACTGATGAATGAACCACACGAATATAAAAAGTAACTCCAAACAAAATTCATTAATCTTGAAAAAAATGACCAAATTAACATTAAAACAGGGTACGCTGACCTTTTAAAGGAACAAACAATACGACAATATGGACAGAATATGGATATGTGCATTGACCAACAAGCAGTCAACTCAACCCTTAATTTTGACAAATGATTTCAACTTAGCGAAATGCATGCACATTAATCCGGGGAGGCCATACATTTTCCTATCAGCATCACACACAGAGCGGCTGTGATGAATGGCGTAATCTGGGGGATGTATGCAAAATGCCAGGCTGAATGTGGGCTTGGGCCCCAGTCACGGGTCAGCTGTCAGCTGTCCCCCATCAAACCATTACCCTGGCACTGTGTGTGCACCCCATCCCTCTCCACAGTGGGCGCACTGAAACGGCACTAATTAAAATCACCTGGAGAAGACTGCGCGAGGCTAACGAAGGGCCGGGCTTCAGGTTGCACAGAGAGGTCGAAGCTGTCGAGCAGTGCTCTGCAAAATTTTACTACCTTTTCCTATTGCTTTGAAGCGCCCGTATGCTGAGTGATGAAATGGTGTGAGACACACCTGCACTTCACCTGCACAGCTGCCATAGTAGAGGTTTCAGCCCCAGCTAACACAGAGGTGAAAGCTCCAAAGTTAATCATGGGTCACCACTGGAGAAGTGATACTACACACCTTGTTAGCAGTTAAAAGGTGAAAAAAAATCACCTACCCTATTGATTTTAGTTTGCAGACATCCATTGCCCAACAAACCACTTAGAAACTGCCGTAAAAATGGGCCTGGATCTAAAGAGGAGTGCTGATGCCTTGTCCTACTCTGTATTACCCACTATCATTACCATTTACAATCAGTAGTCACACTATGGAGATTTCACAAGGACCATGGCATGGAAGCAAGCAGACACGGTAAGAAAATAATCATAATAACAGTAATAACAATAATAATAAAAAATCATAAATAAATGTAAAGAAGCCATAATTAAAACAATACTTTTTTTAAATGTTGTACAATGCACAACAAAGATTCTGCTCAGTCTCAAGCAGAATAACACTAAGATACAAACTAATCAGCAATTTGTTGAAACGTGATTTTTAAATAAATAAACAGGACGGAGTGCAACGGCAACAGGAAAACAAAAACATTTTGACTTTTTTAAGAAAAATTAAGTTCTGAAAAAAAATCCACAGCCAAATATACTGTGTTTTTCAAGCAACATGCCCTAATTATGTGTTATAAATGCTAATTTCACGTTACACGTGTATTACTAATTTGTAACGTAACGTGTAACGTTATTGCGCTTATATTAACCAGTTGCAGAACATGTTTTAAGTAATACAGTGTTTTAAAAACATTTGTGCCACATTTTCGCAAAACAGCCAAAGGTGATTTATTCTCTAACATTTCAAATTCTTTCTTTCTTTCAAAGTTTACTCGGATACACCTATTTTTTGCTTCTTACGAGCACTTTGCCAACTGGTGGGTTTGGTAGAAGCGAAGCAGTGTAGAATACTGGTGATTCTCAGCGACAAAAGTAATGTACGATGGCTGAGGGTGAAGGGAGAGGAGTCTGTCGCTCGCTCTCCTCAGCGTGTTGGCTCCTGTGTGACCAACGCCGGGCTGCAAAGCTCGAGCTTCTGGGTCTTTACCACCGAACTGCACACAATAACTAACTGTGAGTGAGACACAAAACATACAAATGCCCCTCTTACTGAAAGCCTTCCGAGAAGCTGCACACTTCGCACACTATAAACTCTTTCACTGAAGTTCAGTGTGGATTTGGCTACCTATCGATAAGCAGCGACTGAAGTGAAACTCCAGAAAACACACACAGAGGAGGCGATAAAACAGTGAAGTGAAAACTCACCAAAACAGTCGCTTATTTCCTCCGTGGGGAAGCGAGAAAAGGGGGGTTTGTGTAAAACCACAGAAAAGTGTGAGTAGCTTTCGGCGTCGTGGGGAAACAGGCTAAAACACGTGAGCGCACAAGTTAATCATAAAAGCAGGTTTTAAAAAAATGAACAACAAGCCGTAGAGTAAATAAAAGCTGAGGTATCCCTCCGCGAGATGCACGCGTTGCCTCCTGTCTTCAGTGAGTGTGCTGCTGTTATTACTAATGCAACACAGACAGGGGGAAAAAAAGCAAGCCGAGTACACTGAGTCCTGTTAGAATGCTCTCGCATGAGGCGCAATACGAAGCGGCAGCTTGTTTTTTTTGCGTTACGATTCAGTACATCAAGATGTATTCTGCCGAGTATTTGGGACTAGCTGATTAGAAAGCAGCCCCCCCAAGGGGAAGCTCCTCCGCGGAGGGGGATTTTGTTATTTTTTGGAGTACCGCGACCCCGTGTGACGTCACGTCCACCTGCCGCGTAAACAACAACAAAAATAAAACTCATTAGAAGTTGCATTTCAGGGTTAGTTCTCCCCTCAACCAGCCGAATTATTGGTTGCTCATATCACACCGTGAGAAAAAATGCGCCTTCGACAAACAGCATGTAGAAGAGTATCTCTGCTGGAGAAAAAGAGTAAGAATTAGACTCAAAAAGTCATATCACACTGTTGTGTGAGTATAGGTGTGTGTGTAAATGTATAAACATATGTGTGTTTATGTGTTTTGATATATATATATATATATTAATTTGACAATGCAATATAACTGTTGTAGTCTGTTTTTTCCTTGATGGCTGTTATTATGAAATTCTAAATTTGTGTAAGAAATATAATTAACCAAATTAAGACCCATGAATGATTACATGCAACAATTAGTGACAATCATTATATAATCATATTTGGCTATATTTGTTTATTATCATTATTTTAATAAACAAAAACATAAACATGCCCTAATTACACATATTTCAAATCATGGGTGCGATTTTGTTAAACTTTTTTTTAAGAGCAGCTCTGTGCTAATCACAGGTTAAGTCCCTGGTCTCCAAGTGTTGACTAACATGGTAATTTGATATAAATAATTCAGGCCAGTTTTCTCCTGAAGTCCTCTAAAACAGCGAGCAAACAGAGACTAAAGGCACGGACGTGTGTTTTGTCATTTCTGCTCACTGTGATTTCACTGACAGATTTGGCGACAGAGTCCTTCAATCCCCCAGCCCAGCCTCTGTCCTGCTTGCACAGAACCGCCTAAGTGCGGAGGCTGTTGATAACTGCATCATTATTTAAAGAGCTGCTTTGCGGGCTGTTTACTATTGTGTGAATGCTGACATTCACATTTAAATATAATTTCTGTACTCTATAATTAACTAAGACAGAGCTATTCAAGCTGTTTATAAAAGATTATATATTTATACTGTGTATATGTGTGTGGTTTGTGGGAAAAAAGCAAAGTGTAACGTGTTTGAGCATTTTCAGTAACATCCTGATAATCTGCATTTAATACAACGGTTTCAGATTTCAGATATAGTTATGTATATTAGCGGAAATACAACACACTGTGGAATATTCGCCTTTATTGTTTTTCATATAGTCATAGTAGCAGGTCCCTGCAGAAAGTGCTATCTATATACATTTTTTTCTTAAAATCATAGTTTAATTTAAAGCCCTTTCAAGCAAAAATAAACTTAATTGGGAGTTATGCGGGCCGCTGCCTCTTTTCGTTGATTACATCACTAGACGTTTAGCGTAACTGCGCTTGGAATTAAAAGAAAATAATGAGTCGCAAAATCACCGGAGACTCAAAGACTTAATGAAAAGATTTGATCGTTGCTGCCACCTATCGACCGATGTTTCAAACTGCACTCACCAAGCGGTAACACGCATGAGGCAGGGAGCATGAACTAAAAAGTGAGCGCACAGTGCCCCCTTGTGGTGAGTTCAAATATGTGAGAGTTTTGAGAAAAATGAAATGTACACTTTCCTTTGTGGTCGAACATCCAGGACATATGTGCAGACCATTTTTTAAACTTAGCACTGAAGCTATGAGGCTAATGCTGCTAACACCAGCTAGAAGTAAAAACTCCCTGTGTCATTGTTTCCAATCACATTACTGCATTTGACAACACATACTGCTACTTTGCACCTGGTAGACCATTAACTATGTAATGGTTGCTGATGCACTGTCTTTGTTTGTTCCTGTCTGTCTTTGCACAGTCCTGCAATGTTTGTACATCTTTGTTGTCAGTTGCATAGTTCTTGTGGTCCTGTGTTTCATGTAGCACCCTGGTCCTGGAGGAACATTGTTTCGTTTCACTGAGGACTGTGTGTACTGTATATGGTTGAAATGACAATAAAAGCTGACGTGACTTGACTTGACTTGAAAAGTCACCCAAATTGTTTCTGTAAATCAAAACTTTTCTTATCCTGCTCATCCTGCATGACATCTATATAAATCTTTCATTAAAAATCACATAAAACATCCCTGTTTAAACACAACACTGTATCTCTAAAATTGTAATGTTACAGTAGAAAGACAAAAGTTCATAATCTATAAGTCAATGTAAAAAAAAATTCTGGTAGTTTTAGGCCATTTTTATTGGTTAGTTAGCCATGAAATTTAGACACAAAGGTCAGCATGTGCTTTTAAATTACGTAAAAATGCAAAAAGTCTTTAGATAGGCTTAGGCTGTTCCAAAGAGCATCGTTTGTCATAAACAATTGTTTTTGCCCATTTTGTTGTCATTTCCCCACAGCAAGTGTTATAACTACTGCTGCTTATTAGAATAAGCCTTTTTAAATGTCTTTTTAGTTTCCTGTCAGTTGTCATCAAAAGCATATGTAAATGTAAAATGTAGCCTTTAGTTACTACACTTTAGTAAAGCTTTACTCAATATTTCTTTCTTGTTTGGATCCTTCTTGATTTTAAATTGCTAACATTGCAAAGTGAGAGGTGTGAGCAACAGCAAAGGAGTACACATACTATCACCAGCACAGCAGAATGTGCTTAAACAAAAATATACAAAAAATGAATAAACCAAAACTGTAATGACTAATAAGTTACTATAAATGTAAATTGCTGTGGTATGGTAGGCAAAAGTTATTTTGTACTAAACACTAAAGAGATGAAGCACTATTAGAAAAAGGAAAGACAAAAAATGGAAAGGTGGCCAGTGTGAACTAAAACCAAAGTTGAAAAAATGTAGCTTGAATCTGTTTGGAAATGTTTGATTCTGTCTAAAATGTTTGATTTTGCTGGTCTTTCCTACTCAAACTGAACATGCCAAGAAATAGAATTTGAGCAAGCTGTCCAAACAAAGAGTTGTGAGTGTACATTAACATCTTAAACTCTAAGCATGTACCTTGCTCAGGGGTACCTCAGTAGTGCCTAGGCCAGGACTCGAACCTGCGACCTTCAGGTCCCACAGGCAGTGTCCTAACCACTAGGCCACCACTGCCCACACGAGATTCCCACATTTGGGCAATTCGCAAGGGTCAGCACAACCGAAGTGCAATGGCTGAGCCTCACCTTGGGCGAACCACCTTCTTGATCATGGTATCACCCCTGCCAGGTAAGTAGGGCGATTCCACAGATTTTTAGAAAGATTCTTAATAAGCAGGCAGTGGTGCCTTGGTGCTTAGAACCTTGCCCTAACCAGGAGAAAGTTGCAGGTTCAAGTCTTGATCTGGGGACCACTGAGGTACCTTTGAGCAAGGTACTGTCCTGTAACACTGCTTCCCAGATGCTTGTGAACACACTCAAGCACCACAAAGAAATGTTACCTCTGCATTTAACTTTTCCTCTCATAGATGCGATGCCTCAGTTAGTTTTTATCAGAGAGATAAGTAGCTATCTAACTAGCAGAGGATTTGTTTTTAGTAATGCTAGCTAGCGTACCATCACCATACACCATCTGTTAAAATTGGGCTTTGTCAATAACAAAGATTTGGTTGAGAGATGGTTTTCACTTATCGATGAGGGAGGATTTTCCTAGGGAATTTTCAGTACCACTTTTAATTGCAAAGTGGGCCAAAAGTGCTGCTAAGTTGATTTTTTTTCTTAAAATCATAGTTTAATTTAAAGCCCTTTCAAGCAAAAATAAGCTTAATTGGGAGTTATGCGGGCCGCTGCATAGGCAAATGGTACCAGAAGTGCTAAAGTGGCTCTGAGATGACTCTACAATTTGCTCACTATTCTATATTGTCATTCCGCCTTCAATGCTAAAGTGTAAGGCAAACAGGACTAGACGTGATAGTTCAACTAAAGTGACAGGCAAACGAGAACATTAAAAACACATGAATAAAATGAGAAGGTTTAAAAGGGGGTTAAAATGGGAGAAATATGTGAAGATATTTAAACAAGGAAAACAGAAGACAAATGCAATGCCAAAAACAGTGACAATAAAATCTGACGTACCTTACAGAACAGACTCGCGATTTAGAAGGAAACATAGTCAGCTACATCTCCAGTGTTATCCAAGGTACCGTCCCACTACTCTGCTCCCCGGGCGCTGTTGATAGCTGCTCGCTGCTCCATGTGTGCACGTGTGATGGGTTAAATGCAGATGTTGCATTTCGTTGTGGTGGCTGAGTGTGTTCACAATGACAAATATTCAGCTCACTCACTTATTCAGACATCTGGTTCCTATCACCACCACTGTAAACAATTCATATTCAGTATGTTTCTCAGGAATTGAGCTTTTCACATTGAAAAACCCTGAATGATCTTGTTTATATTGCCACCTTTTAATCATTTACAATTTCGAAACACTGGTGAAACATTTTGAAACATTGGTGAAATCTCCCTTTAAACTTAAGGCTAATTATGAAATATGAACAAGAGTAAGGATTGGAGATCTTTACCTACCAGTAGGTTCTTTGAGCTTACCTGGACAACTTTATTCTATGACATCAGTCCTGACATAACTGGGGCACTTTGGATCAATATGCACTGGCATTACTTGCCAGAAATTCTGCACAGAATAAACATAACCAACAAGTGCTAGAAGCTAGAACATACTGTATCTACTCAGTGTCTACAGATGGCACACTAGCCTGAGCAGGGGAAGCTATTTTTAAGCTCGGCTTTCAGCACAATGTTCAACTGCAACCTGACCCATCATGTGCGGTCACGTTGTGTGTGGGGTGTCAGTGGACTGCCTCTGTCTTTCCCTCTCACACACTGAACTGGGATGTCTGCAGAAGAGCCTGGCCCATCAGGAGCCTCCAACTGCAGGGAGACCCCTATCCTTAGTGCCTGGTTGTGGGATAAAGGCAAGGAAGAGGAGGAGAAAGAAAATGAGGTACTACTGGGAGTACATTGTATATATACGGGATATTCAATTCCAGTCCTTTAGATCTATAACTCTGGAGAGTTCAGATCCAGCACACCTGACTCTCATGTTCAGACAACCTGAGGACTTTTACTACCTTCATAAGGTGTGTAATATTAAGGCTGGAGCTTATCTCTGCAGGGAAGTAGATTTCCAAGAATTAATTGGGGCACTCCTGGTTTATACAGTACAACGGTACTGGTGTTACTAATTTTTTGTTTTAGTAGTACTGATAGCTAAGCAGTATTAAATTACTGATAACATTTTGTTCCATTAGATAGGAAATATTAATATCTGTAGTGTGTGTTTAGATATTTAATGTCTATTTTGCACATATTACACATGGTATCCGGCCCAAAAATTATTTCAATTTCCAATTATTCCAATTTTCCATTTTCTTTGAGCAAAATATTTGTCATTTGTACAAAATATATAATGTTAGGTCTGTAAGACATTCTTTTAGCATGAGGTACCAGTAATCAGGTAGCATGAGTTCATTAGCTGTATACTGTTATAATTTTTGGAAAATACTGAAATATTACATTTTATGAATGTTGCCCAGCACTACCAGGAAGCAAACAATTGGGAAGACCCAAAGGAGGCTCAGAGAAACTCCAGCAGTGAATCCGAAGACTCTGAACCTGAGCCTTCACCACCTTCTGCTTTGCGCAGAAAGGTTTCCTTTGCAGATGCCTTTGGCTTGGACTTGGTGTCAGTCAAAGAATTTGACAGTAGAACTGAGACTGGGCCTGATGGTTTGGAAAGGCATCTTAGGGTAGATGCCCGAGAAGGAGAGGAGTACTACTTGTCCTGCCTCTTCACCGTCCCATCCTCGGATGAGCAGCTTTTACTTCTGCTCCAGAAGAACAAGCTGGAGCTGGAGAGCATCGAGCTCCTGCCTGGCTCCACCACTATACGTGGGATCATCCGGGTGCTCAACCTGTCCTTCCACAAGGACATATATGTTCGCATCACACTAGACGAATGGCAAAGCCACTTTGACCTGCTAGCTGAGTACACACCTGGTTCCAGCGATGGACAAACAGACTGCTTCTCCTTCAAGGTTACCTTGGTGCCGCCCTTCCAGGCAGCGGGCACTCGGGTGGAGTTCTGCCTCCGCTATGAGTCCTCTGCTGGAATCTTCTGGGCTAACAATGGAGGCATAAATTATGTTTTGTTCTGTCACCAAAGAGGAACAAATGTGCTGAAAGAGATGGAGGTAGAGAAAGAAAAGGAGACAGAGGACAGCAATCACAAGGAAAAGAAGAGCTGCCTGAAGGCTAGCAGGTGAGAAGGGATGTGAGGTTTTTTTTGTTTATATCAATACTAATTTAATTTTTTCTTTAATAAAGCTTTAAAATGAGCTTTTTTTTGCTATCTTAAACTGCCATGTACAAACAAATTCTACCCTACATGAAACTAAATATTTAGCAACTGAACCTTGAATGTAACATATTTTATTAAATCTAGCCCTAAACCTGAACCTAATTCTATCTTTAATTCTAACTTCAAACGTAATCAAACATCTCACAGTAAACCTCAATTCTGTTGATAATTTGAGTTTCACTAGTTTGTTGACCCGATACATTTACTTTTTATTCTATCTGATCCAGTATTTTTTGCTGGTGTTGGCACAGAACTGATCTAATGCCATATCTAATGCTTTCTTAATACAACATTGTACATTTCTGGTTTAAGCACCAAAACATCATGTCAAACCACATTTGAATAGGTGATTATAAGTCATTTCAGGTCAGGTTTTTCCCTCATATGCAGTGTTGCATATTGTAGTTGAAGATGATTGAAGCTTTAGATAAATGACTGCTGCCCCATATGTTTACAGAAAGTGGAGCAGCGCTGAGCTAAAGTCCACAGGCATGAGAGGTGATCTCTCAGGTGCGTGTCTCAGCCAAAGAAACTGATGAGCTATGAGCTCAGCTTGTTTTGAATCCAAGCATGACAGCAATGTTTGTTTTTCAGAGCCAGAGTCATCTAGGTCTGGGGAGAGTGAGGAACAGAAAACACAGCATGAAGCAGAGGGTTGCTCCAGTGAGGCCCTGGAGGCATCCTGCAAGGCTTTGGTGAGCTCAGTCAGGGCTGTGATATATAACAGTAGGCATGAATAAAAGAAATTGTCAAAATAGTAGCAGAGGGACTCTATTTGACTACATAAATTTCCCTTATTGTGCTTTATTTAATTTCCAGATTTTTTTAATAGTGCTTCATTTTTGTGTAAAGTGTTATAGTAAAATTTATATTATAGAAATGAACAACCTGTACACCAGATACTCACAACAAGACAAAAACAAAACAGTACAGGGTACAGATTAAAATAGGAACAACAAAACAAAGACAAAGAACGAACACTGAACCGATTAAACACAGGGTATACATACATGACCAAGATAAACTAATTACTCTTACTTTAATACATGTATTTTTATTTATTTAGTTTGGCAAGTTCATCTGTATCAAACTACATAGAATAATACTGAACATTTACCAGACATTTTAGTGACTGTTACATCTAGCCCATCAGTCTTATGAGGTAAGTTATAACATTTGCACTCACATAACTTTCGACTATATTATTCATAGATGGGATGCGCTGGTAACAGAAATTACATATATTTTCATTTGTAGCATTATACTGTAAATAGATTTTTATCTGATATTTATCTTGCTTATATATTTTTAAAGTTATTTAGCAAACATCAAAATATATTATATTTGTACCCAGGTGCCCCATACTTTTTTTTAAAATTCTATTAAATTTTTTGTTAGCTTTTGACAAGTAGAAGTGACTCTTTGACTCCTGAGTGAGAATATCTTTTCAGAACAGTTTGTAATGTGCCTTAGTGTAGAACATGCTGTCTGAGAGAGCATGACTGAGTAATATGATGCAGCACATACCAGACAAGCTGTTGCATGCAAAGTATTTATGTTACTGGTCAATGCACACATGGTCATGTAAACACAGATAGATGATGATGAGTCAGTACAGTAAGGTGTAACGTTTTTCTTTCATTTAATGAAAGCGGACATATGAACATGTGATATTTGAACAAACTCCATTTTAAGAAACGCTGGGGTTTTTTATACAGTGCAATTAAAACAAGAATGTGTGCATTATTAACTGATAAAAATTCAAAGAAAAAATATTTTGTAAATATATAAAAAAAATTACAATTTAATCGCAACTTCCAAATTTTTTGGAAATAGGGTTTCTATACTGACTATTTTTTTAAACAAGTAATTTTAAAACATATATACATAATTTTCTATAAGTGTCTGTCACCATATATTTCTTTTTTTCTGTATGAGAAGAAAATTGTGTAAAACTGATTTTGCACCAAGTTTTTAAAAGTAGTATAATTTTATAATAAAAATTTTTTTGACAGGCGGAAAGACGTAATAGGCGGCGGGCAGCTCGGCTGGCACGAGTGCAAGACTATTTTTCTCAGAGGGAGACAGAAGTCCAGCTGGGATGTCAAGCTCATTCTGAAAGACCAGAAAGAGGTTTAAAGTTGGCGGTGCCTGCATCACAGCTTAGTACAGTGGAGCTAGACAGAAAAGATCATGATACACCACCAATCTTAACCTACCACCACATCCCCTTACTTTCTCTGGACTGGGGCAAGCACACATCATCTCCTGCCCATCCACATGCACCGATCTGCACTGCCCCTGAGGAGCAGCTAACAAAAGAAGAGTCAACAGGGTCATCCACTGACGCCTGGAAAACTTTCCTTAAAGGGTCAGATAGTTCAGATACTCATTCTAATGTTGTGGACCATAAGTGCTTGCAATGCATCACTTCCCTTCCATCACACACTGAATGTGATGTATCCAGACCACTGGAAAATGTGTCATCAGTCTTGGGAGAAATAAGAAACTCACCGGAGAATCCACTGACCAAAAGATCACTCATATGCTTTAGGCCAAAGGAAACTCTAGAGTCTGATCCTGCTGAAAGGTGGCAAGACTTCAACCCTAGTCATACCAGAGAGAAGGCATTGGGTTACAAGTATTCTGAACAGCCAGGGATTATTTCTGAAACACATATAGTCCAGGAATCAGAGTTGGTCTTGGTGCAGCCAGGGTCAGAAACACAGAACCGACATATATCCAGTGAGACATCTTTCAGTGAAGATGCATTCTTGGCAGAAACAAACCCACAGGCTGTGGATGCCATAGAATCTCAGGAGTGCCAAGGAGGACATGGAGTCTCATTTGAATGTGCATGCAACCCAGACTCCTCAGGCACACAAAAAAAGGTGAAAGGAGACATAGATGTCTCTGCCGTTGACACCCTGACATTTACAGGGATCAGGGATGAGCCATTCACAGACAGACACATGGGGAGCAGGGGATCTTTAGAAAGACAGCCTACAGATGAAGAGAAAGAACCAAAGCAGGTGAAAGAGCATTTCAGGAAAGAAATCAAGAATAGAGCACAAATGAAAGCAAAGACATCTTGGAGTAAGCGTCCTGAAGATTTGACAGTGGGACTAGAAAGCAGAAGTCACAGAGAAAATGAGGAACCATCCCAATTGAGAGATCAGAGCACAGAAATTATTTCAGTGAGCAAGAACATGCTGTTTGAAGAAGGAGAATTCGATCCAAGGACTGAATGGTCTAACATAGAAGCTTCAAAGCCACGAGGAGAGTTACAAGAAGTGTGTCTTGTACCAGAGAAAGGACATGTTAAAATGAGTATGGAGATATTGTCTCTGGCAGTAGATAACAATGTAGCCAACAGAGAATGTAAAATAATTTCAACAACAAAGAGGGAGGGTCAGGAAGAACCCTGTGTATTAGATGAGGTAATATATGTAGGGAAGAATGAGACTCAAGCTTGGAAAGATGTCATCAAAAGCAAGGACTCATATATGCCTTCAAGTATGATTGACACTTGCATACTCACACACACTCTGTCTATAACCAGCCATGCCAGTGAATCATGTAAGCCATTTTGCTGGACAAAACCTGTGATCGAGGATGAGCCCATCCTTTTTTCTGGCACATATAAAGGCTCTGAATTTCAGGAGACTCTAAGGCACAAAGTAGCTCAGGATTCCCAGGATCTTCAGATTCAAGAGGCTCAGATTCCTGCCACATTGTCCAGGAAAACTACTCCCTCAGTAGACACAATGTTTAGCAGGTTCATGGCATGGTGGGCTGAATTCTGCTTCCTAAGTCACATATCCAGGGCTCTACTATATACCATCTTGTTTGTGATTTTCATAACTGCTTATTTGCATGATTTGCCAGTATGCTTGGCCATCTACCTGTTATCTGTATGCTGGTGGTGTGGGCAGGGCAGAAGAAAGCGAGTAGCCACAGCTGACAGTGTGGATTGATATCGGAAAAGTATCTTAAAGAGGGATTCAAATATTTATTCAAATTCTCTGCATAATTCAATCATTGAGATTGAACAAAGTTATTCAGATTGTTTTGATGTAAAATGTAAAAGAAACATTTTGCCTTTATAGTGTTGGTTATAGAAACCAGGGGCCGCAAATTCAACACCACCTGTAGTACAGAAATTTAATTTGCTATCCAAAATTACTGACAAACTTATATGACATCCAAGCTTTTATTTGTAATGTTGATTATGATAATACAGTGGGAACTTAAAAAAAAACATTTCAGATGCCTGGTTCCTATCACCTCCACTGTGAACAATTTTGACTTGGTATGTTTCTCTTCAGCGTAGCTTTTCATATTAAAACACTTTGAATTCTATCTTACTGAGTTAATTATCTAGAAAATTTGAAACTTTGGTGGAATTTTAAGACCATGGCACACTGGCTCAACCCAATCAGCACTCTCCATCAGGCACCAGCAGTTTAATGTTGGCCGTTGTAGAATGTGTGAAAAAAATCAAAAACAGGTATGGCAAAACACATTGGATCGTTGTGCACTGATCTTTAGTCAAGCAAATAATTTTAAGGGCCCAACATGACGAACTGTACCAGAATTACAAAATGGCATTCATCTTCTTTCTTTCTGTTGTTTCCATTAATAAAATATTTTAAGTTTTCTGAAGCACAGCTTTCTTCACTTCAAACTTGAAAATGATATTTTGAGTTGATATGCTGCATTTTTGTTATTTTAGCCCTAAGAACAGGTATGTGCTATATAGCAATATGTTTACTGAATATGGTTGATAAGAGATTTTAATCTTTTTCTGACAAAAGTCCAGTACAAATCACTGCTGTAAGTACTATAACACAAACTCAAAGAATTTAAATACAGTAGTCCTACAAAATAACTATATCACAAGCAAGCTGGATATTTTCGTTGTATGTGCTTTTTCACTTATTGATCATATAAAGTAGTTTTATAAAGTATATGGTAACACCTTACAAAAATGGCAGACTCCTCTTAAATCTTATGCACTACAGTGTACTTAACACTTTTAATTATATTTACTTTAAACTTAACGCCCTTAACATTTTAGTTTCCCTGCAATTTGTGAATCTCCACAAAACTCTTTGTCACCCACCCCCTAGAAACTCAGAGGCACACCACTCCCATAACCCCCACCCCCCACCACCTAAATCCAAATTGGCACACTGCAAAATATTATATTATATTATATTATATTATATTATATTATATTATATTATATTATATTATATTATATTATATTATATTATATTAAGTCTATAGGGCCTCATCAGCAGCTAGTCAACTAGTTTAAATATCATTATCTATGCTAATGAACAAATAAAATCTGTTAAACTACCCCTATTAGGCAGGGATACAATTTACTGTTTCATCCCCTCTCTGTCTGCTGGCAGTGGTGGCCCTATTGGTTAGGATCTTGCCCTTGTGAACAGAAGGTCGCTGTCCCGGCCAGGGTACCACAAAGGTACCATTGAGCAAGGTACCATCCCGCTCCAGTGCTCCCCAGGTGATAGCTACCTGCTGCTCCACATGTGGATGGGTTAAAAGCAGAAGTTACATTTTGTTGTGATACACTTTGTGTGACTGAGTGTGTTCAAAGTGACACTTTCACTCTTGCTTGCTGGCTCTCAGACAATACATTTCTGGGATACTCTTTATAACTTTTGGGCTTCAGTGAACCACTATACAGTAAATATGCTTCAGGATCCAGGATCCCGGAATAATCTTTTTTTTACCCAAAGTCAATACAATCAGTATAACCATTCATTAAGTATGTGACAATTATCCATCCATCCATCCATTTCCAAGTGCTTTTTCCGTTTCACGGGGAAGCTGGAGCCAATCCCAGCTGACTGCGGGCCTAAGGCGGGCTACACCCAGGACAGGAGGCCAACCCATCGC
>JBBPDA010000126.1:23414009-23431172 GCA_037974385.1 Arnoldichthys spilopterus
GAGCTTGCAAACTCCACACAGAAAGGCACCTGTGGCCAACCCGGGGATCGAACCCAGGACCTTCTCACTGTGAGGCGTCAGTGCTAACCACTGCACCACCGTGCCACCCATGTGACAATTATTTATCACTATTTTCAACCAGAGTGTTATATTGTGGCATATTATTAAAAAACAGTTAAAGACTTAAACAACACTACTGAGTGCCAGGTGGTTAGCAGACACAATGGGAAGATATAATTTGTCTTGGTGCATGAGAGGGAATTTTCAAAGTATCTTTAAAACATGGTCAGATCTGCAGGAGGTGCTACCAGGTGAGCAGTGAGGCATCTGATGAGAGCAAAAACAAATTCTAAAAATAGCATCAAGAGAAAAGAATTTGCAAAAAAAAAGGCATAGCAAGCGGGTGACATATGACTCCAACAATCACATTTCTTTTCTAGCAGAAAAAAAATTAAGAATTGACAGATATGAAAATCAGACATGCACTCAATATAAGACAAAAGCAAACCTAGTCTTTGCTACCCAAGCAAAGCTGTCTTAGCTAGTTGTGTCACAACTGCTAGGTTCTGCGTTTAAGCTAGGAAAGTAAGTCTAAAAAAAAAACACAGGGCCTCATTCACCCACAGTACTTAAGATGACACCTCTTCCTTTTTTCTCAGGTAAAAACAAACTCTACTCACACTAGAACACATACAATTTAAGTGTTTATATATTTGTTCAAAATAAGTGGTAATTAATCTAATGTAGACTTTTTAGTATTTTTCTCAGGAACAAATGTAAGAAAAAACTTGGAAAAATACTGGTGAACAAGGGCTGTTTCTTCAATAGAAGAAACAGATGTAAGTGTTACACTGCCTAGTTAAATACCGTCTCTCACATTAATGATGGAATGTGTCATGTTACAGAGGCTAAACTGTTGCCAGGAAAGGTGCATCTTCTGTACTAACCTTTGAAGAATCCTCAACTGTGAATCCTGCATAATGCAAAATGGAACACCGGCTTCATTTTACACCCTCTTTTACAAAAACAGACAACAACAAAAAAAAATAGAATTCTTTTTCATTTACTATAGATTTTACTGGACAAAAAATGTGTAGTAGCTAGTTTAATTCATTATTATTATTTTTTATTTTGAACTTTCATGCAATAAGGATTATGAGCTATATAGTAGACTGCAAAGATACTCCAGTAGCATCCTCATAGACTGTCAGAAAGTGTGCTGTGTTTCTTGACTGCATTACAAAGTTTATTCTAATGGGAACAGCCTTCAATGACAGTGACCTGGAAATGCAGACCACCTGGACTGTAGCCTAGTCTTTGAACTACTCTGCTACTATTTGTTAAGGTAAATGGGTTGAAATAACTGTGGTATTGTCATGCCTTTTGGACAAATGTACCATTGCCTATAACTATTGTACTTCTCATAAATACATTGTTTACAAGGAAAGAAAAAAAACAAAAGCAATACCCTCATAATGGTGTATAATTATCTTATGTGCTATATAATGTTTTAAAACAATAAAGCAATCTATACTTGCATATTTAGGACACTGAACAGACCAGAACTTTAGTATGTAAACTGGGATCTAATAGGCATGTGTAGGGTAAAGTGGCAATGTGCTGGTCATTCTCACACCAGCTCTGCCCTCCTGAAGCACTTGCTACATGTTTGGACACGATGTGATGGACGTGACATTTCCTGCAACATCCACCATGTGACTATCCCCAGACTAACCAAAGGAGTGTTAGAGAGAGAGAGCAAGAGAGACCGTAGCTGGATACCTGATCTCTGTCACGTACGTAACTTACGCATGGAACATGACACGGGGCGCACATGAGAGGTGGCACTTCAAGTTCCATGTGTCAATATCTCTGACCACGTCCACAAACAATAGAGTGTATTTACAGTATATCTATTAGCATAAGGACATGACATGTGCAATTCAAATATATAAAAATACAATAAAAATAAAAAATTGCAATATGCTAATTTATGTTAACCTTTATTTACCAAAAGTACAAAAAAAGATTTTCAGTACTTTTACTGACCATCTACTATGACTATGACTACTATGACTATTTTTTTTTTCAAAAACAGTTTACCATTGCATCATCAACTCTTCACTTTTTAATTATTCTGCAACCCAGGATACTAACTGTAGTAGTTTTGCAATTGGATATTTTGTCTATTCTTGCTTGATATAAGTTAGTGGTCACCATTATCTGATTCTCCTTTTCACTATGTGCCATACATTTCAATATTTATGGACATTTTTAAGTAATAGTTGTCTAGCACAGGTAGCTATATTTGTCAAAGAATCATGACCTTATCTTAAGCATTGCCACCTGAGGGATTGAAGTTTAGGTGCAGCCATGCTCTTTATACACAAAGATGTCCCTAAATTCATGTTTTTCAGTTAAATAAAAGTTGATGTGAATTAACATATAACAGATTTTAGTTTTTATTGCATTTTGAAAAATATCTCAACTTTTCTAGAAATGGAGTTTGTTTGAAGGCTCATGTGAGTATTTTGGGCTGGGTGTTTGGAATAAAGCTGCCCAGTGAGTGATACTGCAGCCACTTGATCCTGTCTGTTGTGCCTGTGACCTTTCTGGGACTGGCTGGACTCCAGGCTCAGGCTCCTCTTCAGGAAGCAGTTCTCAGTGCCATGACACTGCCAAGGACTCAGAGAGACTCCCTCTCAGAGTTACTGACTACTACACACTTACTGACTGAGCAATCACATTCAGACCACAAAAAAACAGTCAATACAAAGGTTCATACAATGAGGCTATGCCCATGTTACTAATCTTCAAGTGAAAGTGACTCTTTGTCATTGTGAACACACTCAAGCAACACAACGAAATGTGACCTCTGCATTTAACCCATTACATGTGGAGCAACAGTCAGGTATCTACAGCACCCAGGGAGCAGTGTAGCAGGTACTCAAGGCTTTATTACACTATCCATAAAATGCAACTTCCACCTGTTTTGCAGAAGGCTTCATTAGGCTATAATTTTTTTCAGTACTGCTTTACAAGAAGACTAAAAAACAAGGGTTTATGAATTATTTATTATATATTAGCTTATAAGTAGTTATTAATTAGATGGCCTAAAAAGCATTAATAAACAGACGTAACAAAAAAAAAAAAAATACTGTGCCGTATTTAAAACAGATTACACCCTAATCACAGCCCCTCCAATTTCTTTGTATATAAAAATAATCAAACTTTTGAGTGCTTTTGTGTACATAAGTCCCACCCCATCTTCAACTAAGTCATTTCAGTTACACTTTTAATAACATGTTACAACTGCTTATTAATGCTTCAAAGTCTATCTTTTTTAAACTATCAATAACATTACTAAACTAATTATAAATCATTCATAAACCCTTAATAAGTAGTCTTATTGTAAAGCGATGCTCATTTTGGAATTTAACACATTATGAGATTTTTTTGTGCTTATACACATTTTTCTAAATACATAAAATGGTGCTGGAACTAGTTGCAGTTGTGCTGTCTGTTTTATATTAGAACAGCTGAACAGATAAATGTAGTCTTTTTATATTATTTATGTATTTATATCTAAAACATTTTGAGGAACTTCAAATTAGCAGGTTAAGTATAAGGATTTCATAAAGTTACATAAAGATATATTTAAGAGCAATTTAAATTAATTAATGTATTTACGTGATTTTTTTCCCAATTATACCACTTGACTAATAATTGAATGGTGTCAGGACCCAATCAGGAGGCAATGAAAGAATACATGCAGTTGACAAGCCTCAGTTATTCAACCCTCAGTCTCCCGTTTGGCATCTGTTTATTTGTGTCCAAAACTTGCTTTGAACAAAGCAACTGTCAACTTCAGCTATTCATTACCTCTCGTCAACACAGCTCTCAGAAAGTTGCAAAGGGCATACATATAGTCACATTAGATTTAAACCAGGTGATGAGTGGAAAATTGCATTTATAGCTACTATGAGTACACTGTTCTTTCTTATAGATTGGCCAAAGCACCTTTTGAGTTTCAATCTTTTATGAAAAAGATTTTCAGAGACATGATAGATGACTTCCTGATGGCTTATATTGATGATTTTCTCAATTATTCATCCATGTGGTTCATGCCAAACAAGTTCTTAAAGTTCTTGAACTTTACCTCTCCTGTGTGTCCTTTTTAGGTGTCCAAAATAGCAGGGGTGGTAAATTGGTCCATACCAAAGACCCAGAAAGACCAACGATTTCTAGGGCTTGTCAATTAATACTGCTAATTTGTAGGAAACTTAAAAAGCATTGTGGCTGTCCCTCTCACCTCACTGCTCATGAGGAAACACAAGAATGTCACATTAACTCCACTTGTCCTGTCTTTCAAAAATTGAAGAAAAGATTTACTACAGCAACTTTTTAACCGCTAACTTAACCAGAGAAGCAGACTGAAGTGGATGCGTCTGATGTAGGGGTGGGTGCTGTAATTAATGCCAAGGTATTCCAAACCCTATCGTTGTGTTTTTTACTTGCATAAGCTAACATCTGCTGAATGTAACTATGATGTGGGGGATAAGCAACTTCTGGCCATCAATCAAGCACTAACTGAATAAAGATTCTGGATAGAATGAGAGAAGTTACCTTTCATTGCGTTCTCAGATCACTCACAATAATCTCAAGTATTTAAAATAAGCTAAGAGGATAAACTCTAGACAAGCCTGGTGGGGATTTATCTTCACCAGGTTTTATTTCACTGTCATGTGCCATCTTGGGTCACAGAAAGGGATATTTGATGCACTTTCCAGACAATACCATGACACAGAGAAGGAATCTTCGACCAAAACCATTTTGTCACATGAGTGTTTCACTGCTTCCATCTGATGGTAGATTCTGAATCAAATTAACCAGACCAGCAGTAACATCAGCCCACCCAGAGACACACCCCAAAGAAAGAAGCATGTCCCTGCCCATTTCCATTCTCAGTTACTAGAGTGGGCACACACCACAGTAGGTACTGATTATCCTGGGTTGACTAAAACCATGGCATTGTTTGCAAGAAAGGTTTGGGCATCTAGCCTGAAAAATTATATCTCTGATTTTGTGTTGTCTTGTCCAGTTTGTGCCTAGTCTAAGTGGCAAGGCAATGACCAGCCAGTCTCCTAATGGTGCTTACTCCTCCACAGATAGTCTGGATGTGTCACATTCGGCGGTTGAATTGAAAGCAAACGCAGCCATTCTGAAAAACAAAAAGTTTAATTCAAAGAAACAATAAACACTTATTATATAAATGGGTAGAAACACAAAGGAGCACACGGCAAAACTAAAGGCAGAAGGACACGGAAAACAACAGGGTGGAACAACAGATAAACAACAGTTGACCGACAAAAGACTGAGGCAAACATAGGGATATAAATACAAGACATAACGAGAGACAGCTGACATGATTAGTGATGATGAACGAGGGACCAGGTGGGACAAGGGCGTGGCTAGACAACGAACACAAGGACATGAAGACGTGGCTTTAAAAACAAAACACGGACACATGGACACAAGGGGGGTGACATGCTACAGAGCCTTCCCCCTAGGAGCAACATCCCGGTGCGACTAAACCCCGCCCACAACTGGGCGCTGACCTAGGGGGACAGCAACACTAAACCCTGAAGACAAGGCTATGACAAAACTTGAAGCTGGGACAACAAACAAGACAAGACTGAAAAACCTTCAAAAACACAGAACCAGGAAAAGAACAGACAAAGACAAAAACTTAGACAAAAAGCTGAAACATGGGTACAATGACAGGGAACAACATGGAAAATGTGGACAGGGGCTGAGGGAAGGCAGACAGTGGTACAGAAAACAATGTCCTTGGCTGAGGCTGAGAAAACAAAGTCCCGGGCTGAGAAAACAAGGTCCCGGGCTGAGGAAACAGGGTTCTGGGCAGAGCAAACTAGGTCCCAGGCCTTGCAAACGAGGTCCCGGGCTGTGGAGCTCTGATCCTGGACTCAGAAGATTCGAAGGCGGAGCCTGACGATGTCAGCGACGGAGCCAGGAGGCGCACGTGACCTCCCAGTAGAGCCAGTAGGTGCCTGTGACGTCCAGGGGGAACAGGGCGGAGCCGGCGACGTCCGGGGGGAGTGAGCCGCAGACAGTGTCGTGCCAGTGGAACGTGGCAAAGGTGGCGATGTCAGGGCAGAGCTAGGCGTAGACAGAGAGGTCAGGGAATAGCTGGGCAGTGACTGCGACGTCAGGGTGGAGTCAAAATAAATGGGTGTGTGTCGTGCATACAAAAGACAAGTGGATAAGATGAGACGTCATGTACCTTTTATCCTGGTCAAAGGGTTTGGTGGTCTACAAAAGACCTGGAGGGGCACTTGCTTAGATGTTCTGGACTCTTGGCAGAGGGGGTGGTTGGGTGGAGTACCTCATAGATAGTTTTTTTTAATTCTTGATTTTCATTCTGAAGACACTTTGTGAATGCAGCTTCAAAATCTACAAGGTTGTCAATGTGGAGCAATCCGTGGCTCGGATCAGTGGGACTGATCACACAGGCTTTAAGACCCAGAGGGAGGCACAGAAGGTTGTGAAGTCTTGTGTGTTTTGCCGTTTGTATCTATAGTGTTTTTCCGTATTTTGATCCTTAGCTATTCTCTTTGGTTTTTGATTTTTGTTTTTCTACTTTGACATTTCTGCTTGCCAGTGTTTTGACCCTTGCCTGTTTTTTGACTCTGCCTTCTGGATTATACTTTTTGAATAAACTCCAAGCATTCTGACTTTACACACTGTTCTTTTACAGTGGCTCTCATGCTGTAAAATACATTTTCTCTGTACTGCACCAACAATATCACGTTGACATTACAGCTTCCTTCAGGTGTACAATCATGCTTACCTATTTGTTATGCTAAAACAACAGAATGCTCACTTCTTTCACTCATAGAATACTTTAAAATCAGGACTTGAACACTTCTAACCTTCTTGAGTAGAGGCAGTCAAATGTGGTATACCAAGTCAATTTAGTTGCCTATGTTAGATGTCATCTTGACCCCTGAACGTTTTCTCACAGTAGCCAGCTGTGTAGAGCTCTAATGACCATGCTGAAATATGATCGTAACACTGACTCTAATCACACTGCTCTCTACCCCTGATATCCCTCACATGAAAAGGAGAGGTCTCTTTATATAAAGCCATATCATGTGAGAGATATTTTTGAGGCGAGAAATCTTTGGCAGACTTGGTCATGGCTTATACAGACACTGAATGTTTGATCAGCTACATGACTGTCATTATGTCTGCTACTGGTAAATGATCTATGACTTAGTTAACATGGTTTTTTTCTATAAAAGACTCTCAGTCTCAGTCTATCTCAAGCAGTGTTTCTTCATTCTGCTCAAAACATCTATCAACACTGCACTGTTGTAGGTATTACTTGATTCAACACACCTGATCTTGAGCCCATCATGAGCTGGATCAGATGTGAGAAGGGAACAGTTGAAAGTTGGATCATTGCTGTCGAGACATAACCTCATATCTCCAAATGGAAACTTTTCAGAAGAAGGAAAACATTTTTAACTTTTAATAGAAGTTAATGTAAAAAGTTTTCAATTTCAAGTACTTTTGCACCTTTTCTGCTGGCTCATTCTGTGAAAAATATTTACACAATATAAAAGGCAGATGTTAAATCATGCTCTTTGGTCATTTTCAATAATAGAATATTTAAAGACTAAGCAATTTTTTGTTTAGGAAACATTATCACCTATATATTTGTGTGATGAGAATTTGGGAATATTGCCAAAGGCCACACATTCTTAATTTTACAATTTACAAATGAAACAGGAGTTGCAAGACAGGATAAGGGTGATGGACATGAATATGCTGGACTTGGCTGTTGATCTACACTGGTTGAACTGTTAGATATAATTGCTCTTGAACATTAGATACCATATTAATGGAATGTCTTTTCTCCATGATGAATTGTCATGTGTACAATTAAAACGGTCAGATTTCTGCTTTAAAATATTAAAATATTTATGATGCAATTGTTACACCCCTTGACAGAACTTACCAACTATCTAAACCACCTTTAAGCTACAGGATTTTCAGTTTGTGCCTTATCACCATTTGTAAATGAAAACTGTCAGATCTAAATCTGGTCAAACTGGCTCTATACAAAGGAAAGCACTATAATGAACATGTAGCCGATTGTTACAGCAAGTCACTGTTTAACAAAGTCTTTTTTTCTGGTATTCAAGGATATTTAAAGGACAAGATATTTGCAGCAGATGAGGCTTTCCACAGATGACGTTTTTTTCTTTTTCTATTCAAAGCATTTAATTTAATCGCTTCTACAGGACTGTAAAAAGAAATGAGAAATTATTAAATGTAAGAAATGAGCTTTTGTAAAAGAAAAATTAGCTGCAATTCTGAAATGCTGCCAGAAGATGGCAACAGAACACTTCATTTACCGCTTCCACTTTGGTACAGTGTTAAAATAGGGTCTCCTGAGCCACACAGAATGAGTTTCATTAAACAAACATATGTACCTGGTGACCAGATTTCAGGCAATCTAATATATGTAGTTGGACAATCTACACAAATATACTGATATATACAAATATGACTTTGCTCTTTCTAGGAGAAGCAGGCCACCGAAGAACAGAGCACTGAGGAGAAAAACCTGTCACATGATGGCAGTACATACTATGTATTTTCCGTGCACACACGCACACACGCACACACACACACACACACACACCTCTACCCTCTTTTTGTATGTCCTTACACAAATTCTGGGTTGTTACTTGGGGATCCCCAGGAGGGTCAGCACTCATGCATCATTAGTGCATTTCCAGAGCTTGTGAGGACACATTTTTCTCTCACACATCACATATGCACACACACTCATAAGTACCTCGCAACAGCCTCTCTGCTCTGTGTGTGTGGGGACATGTGAACTTGAACACTGGAACAGCATAGCAGCATATAATAGGATATACAGTAAGCCTCACTGCCACTACTACTGACGTTTTCTACATTACACTTGTGAACTCTCCATGTGACCCAGATTGTAGTCATGCATCATAATACACAGTATAAACTTCTGCAACGAGCACAGACTTTTTTTGCCATATCAGACATTTCCAGTTTGGAAAGTCCTCAATGTATAATTCAGTCACATTAACTGGAGCTTAGAGATGGCACCTTTCTAAAATCAAGTGTTTAGGACATGTTCAATATCACCAGAAAATGAAGAATCAGAAATCAGGAATAACCACATTATTTATTTTCCCAAATAGCAAGCAATAGCATGAACATGTAAGAAATAACTTTTGTGATTTTTGCTCCACAGCAGATTATTCCAACAAACCAAGTGAAATCCAATAAAATTCTTTATGTAATAGCATAATTTCCCTGTTAATTTCCTCTGTACTGAAAAAAGTGTCATCTCTAATTTCATTTTTTTACGTGTGCATCTATTTTCTACTTTTTAATGTTGTTATGTGCATGTTGACACTTTGTTAATGCATTATGCAATAAATAAAAATAATCAATAAATGCAGTATTGGCCTATAGGCCTACTCAAAGTTTCAATAACAATATTGGAGTTTTTTTTAAAAAAAAAGATCTGTTGTATGACCTAAGACATCAAGGGTTTTTGGACAAGTCCTTAAAGGATGTAATACAAACCCATTTTTAAACTCTCCAGCATCACTCGATCAACAAAGATTACTCCAAGAGTAAGGTGTGTACTAGTTTGTGATGTCACAACTCAAGAGTAATGTTTAGCAAAAGTGACAACAAATCAGAAGACTGTTTGACAAAACCAAAATAGAAAATTTCACCATAGCAGTTAATCTCCTCAGTTCCCAAGTGATTAAACCGTGCAATTAAAAGGAAGGGTGATGTAACACAGTGGCAAACATGCCTCAATCCCAACTTTTCTGTGTGTACTTTAGAATTCTAAATTTGTTTATATTTTCAAAATAAAGTTGATCAGTAAAAACACTAGGAATCTTTTCTTTAAACTTTAGATCAGTTAAAAGTTCAAGAGAATTAACAAATCACACATTCTTGATTTTATTGCATTTCATTAAATAAGTCAAACTTTTCTCGATATGGGGTTTGTATAAAAAAGGGGATCACAGCCAGAAAGTCAGGCCTAGGATATAAAGTGTGGTTTATACTCATGCCATGGAGGGATGGAATCCAATTTACTTTGGTGATTCCCATCTCAAACACACATGTTTCATCCCATGAATTAATTACCATTTGTTAGTTGGTGTGTTTAGCAGGAAAATCACCAAACTGGGCATGCTATGATTTTTTCCTTTCTGCTTCCAGACTAAAAATGGCAACAACCACTGAGAACAAGCTGATCAGATAATTTTCTGTTCTTTGTGGCAGCATTTTGTCTTCAAAGATAAGTAAATATCTTAAATTAGAAAACACTACAATAAAGTCAAGAGGTTGGTCTGGGCAGTGAGATGGAAATGAAAAGGAGGGATTACATCCCTGAAAATCCAAACTGTCACATCCAGAATTTGTCAGTCAACAGGAACCATATCACTTAATGAGGCAGATCGGTAAGGCTTTACTGACAGCCAGTAGGGCAGAACGAAACCTTATTAGTCAAATGTAAAAACAAAACTTATGTTTTGTGGCTATAAGAGTGAATAATTTGTGTGCAGGCCCACATATGTCACATATGAAATACCTCAGAAATACACAGATGTATAAATAACATTAGAGCATGGCGGGGGGAATGTAGGTGTATGGAAGTCGGCTAGAGGATTCTTAGGTCCCATGGCAGTGGCTCTGCCAAGTGAATCACTAAGAGTTGTTTTTCTGCACTGCAGCTTGGGTTCCTAATGTAAGGAGACAAGCCTCTCCTAAGAGAATATCCCATGGGAAACAGGGGCCGACCAACACTTACTCTTACTCTCTCTAACTCCTGCTCTCCCCTTTGTCTTTTATTCATTCTTTAGTCACCACACAAGTCTTGACAGCCACCCAAGCCAATCACTCCTGCATGCTTTTAAAGTAATTAGTGATCCATGAGCTCCAGTGCAGCACACACACACACACACACACACATACACACACACACACACACACAACAGTCCTGCAATACTCTGCAATCAGCAGAACAGCCCCCAAAGACATGCACACACATACACACAGCCTGTGGGACGGTAAAGGGACCCTCACTCCAATGCCATTAAAGTGTCAGACTGACCGAAATGGCAGCGTAACATTTTATAAAGTGATAAGGCCACAGTAATAGGTTCTCTTTGGAACAGTCATGAAGTAATATCATTGTCAATGTTTTTCTGTTTTTATTTTCTGGGTTAACATTTGAACATTTCTGGGTTTAGTTAGATCATTCAATCATGAAACGCTATTGTGATCATGCCTTTGGGGGTATGTATTGTTATGCAGTGCTCTCTGTTGTGATGCTGTTGGGTGTGCATTTGTATTTGTATTTTGTGTGTGTAGCCATTGGTAACACTGTACTACAGGGTTGCATTCATAAGGCTATATGACATCTATATAAACCCTGTTGGCAAAAACTTTTAAAAACTGTAATGTAGGTTTGTCTGTCAAAAAAGGCTTATGTAGGTGTCAAGTAGCTTTATATATGTCACCCTACAGAAAGCATTACTGAAAAATTTTAGGTACACAAGAAATGTATAATTATTCCTTCATTATTCAAACTGCTTGTCTATTTTGGGTCATGGGGAAGACTATTTGCACAATGCAGGGTACACCCAGGACAGAAGGTCAGCACAAAGACAGACAGCCATTCACACACACAGGCAAGTTAGAGTAGCCAGTTAGCCTAAATTGCAAGCCTTGGGACACTGAACCCAGGATCTTCTTGCTGTGAGGCGACAGTGCTAACAACTGCACCACTGCACCCCTAATTTATAATTAAAAGCTCTAAATGAGCATTTTTCCCCCTTACAAAACACTAAAATTAGAATTAAAACAAATAACATTAATCCAGTAAATTTAAATGGTTCCTCAAGGTGTCTTTGTTAAAGGAAATGGCTAAATCACGGTCTAAATCAAGGAAAAGTCATTTTCCCCATTCTTTTGAATTCAACATGTAAACTCTGTTGAAATTTCAAAGCATTCACTCCCATACAGTCCATATCTGCCAAAAAGTTAGAATTTACATATATCCACAAATTCAGTCTACAGCAGGTAAACTTTTTCTCTTTGTCTGAGAATGTTGTATTTTATTAAATCATGAAGAATGAGTCTTAACATCTGTCAACAGTCCATGAAAGCTTTGCAGAATGGTTTACTTTGTGCACTCTTCAAATCAACATGTCCAGTGACCCGGTCTTAGAACAGAGAGGCTTATGGGGAGTCTTCAAGTCTGAGGCTGCAAAGAAGAAGATAAACGGCTGGATGATTCATCCCTCTCCTGCAAGAGTCATGTGTCTGTGTGTTTCTACAAGCTATCCAGGCCACACTCTCTCATTGTGAGCTTCTTTTTTCCCTTTTACTTCTCTGTTAATTTGTCTTCTGTGTCTCAAATCGAATATTTCTATAGTTCAACAGTTACTTTTACTGCAAGCAGTGTGCTTACAGTAGCAGATGAAAAAGGATGTAGTATACTGCTAATAGTGGAATGATACTAGAGTAGTGTGGAACATTGGGCACTAGTGTTTGAAGTAATACTAACACAGTAAGTAAATGTAAGCATTTCTCAATGCAAGGCTGCAGATAATTTCAGCATCTACAGTACATAAAATTGTAAAAAAAATAAATAAATGAATGCAGAGACATCTCAGTGTGTACAGCACAAGGTCAGAAACCACTGTTGAATGTGCATGATCCTTAAGCCCTCAGGCAGCACTGCTTAAGAAACCATTATGCTACTGTGACAGCTGATCTTAAGGCTGGCATCACACAGATGCTTCTTGATGTTACCTTTACCTTAACTTAGAAACAAATCTCATATAGTGCATTTATAAAATGTTTTCGTCCCAAACATTTGCATATATCAGTCTTAAAGGCACAGTAACAAAAACATGTTTAATCTGCAAATAGCCCTCACAATCTCCATGTTTTTTCCTTTGCTACTTTAAACTAAAAACAATAACCTTGGCAATATAAGCTAGAATTATTATTTTATACATTTCCTAAATAATTCACACAATAAATGAAATTATTAATTATTTCCCTCTAATGCACTAGATCGATCGATCGATCGATCAATCTCTCTCTGTCTCTCTCTCTCTCTCTCTCTCTCTCTCTCTCACTTGTTCTCTCTCTCTCTCTCTCACTTGTTCTCTCTCTCACTTTCTCTCTCTGTCTCTCTCGTGTTCACGCATGCGCTCCATGCTGAACTTCTTTTGCCACCATCCCCCCACCACCCTAAGAGCAGGTAAGTGAGGTGAAAAGAAGGAGAATGAGGACGAGTGAGGGAGGGAGGCTTGTCCTACGTCTGTGGATGAGGTGACTCTATGTGCCATTGATTTTCTCTAGAACAGCCTTACGGCCTTAAATCACCCATACCCAGCCAAAAACCGGTTCAGTGTTCAGTCCAAAGCCTTTCCCACAACATATAAGCTCCAACATGAAATCCATCTCCAGCGCCATCTTGTTTTTGACTGCCTGATAAAAGCTATGACTTAGAGGAAACAAACTGCAATCAATGTCAACATTGAGAGGCACAAAAACCAAATACTGTACATTCACCTATGATTAGGTTCAGTGAGGCATACCCACAATCTTGTCTACCACTGGTTATAGAGTGGGTAAGTATCAGGGGAGGAACAGAGGCATTGGAGGTTGCAGGTTTAACCCAGGTGATAAATTAGGCATGGGTGATTAAGCTATAGTTTCTCACATGCTAGATACATTCCGGTGTTACAGAGCACCCTATAGTACACAACCACTCACACAACCTTATTTTCACTTGATTTAAAGAGATTTTTTTAAAATCAGTGAGCATAATCCACCAGCAAAGACATGTTTGGTGCCTGATCAGAATCAGAATCATGTTTATTGGCCAAGTATGTGAGTGAACACATACAAGGAATTTGATTCCGGCAGGTGGTGTCTCTCAAGTACAGAGTAGTAATGGTAAGAACAGAACAGTAAACAATGTAGAAACACAATGAATACTTTGTGAATGAATACTTATTTACAGAAACAGAGTGCAGACAGTGCAAAGTGTGCAAACAGTGCAAAGAGTGCAAACAGTGCAAAGAGTGCAAATAGTGCAAATAGTGCGAAGATATTGTCTTCTATAGTTTTGCACTGGAGTTACAAGGCTTATGTAGCCTGCAAGAATATGACACTTATAATTTCCTCATAACTTCCTATTTGCATGACGAAATAATCAATAAGCCTTGGACTGAATTATTAAATAATCTCGAATACAGTCATCCTTCAATCGTTTGCTCTCACTACAGCATACGACTAGCATCCTCTGTGCTCTCCCTGTGTTCCGGCTCTGCCTATATTCCCAGGTGATCAGGGGACTAACCAGCCACACCTGGAATGGTTGGGCCAGTCAGTATTCGGGGGACGGAGACCGGTGCCGGATGCTGGGTGGCGGCAACTCCCCCTCAACTGGAGGGGGTCTTACCCGTTCCCTTACAACAAACCCCATTTTATTTTGGGATTTTACATAAAATTCAATAAAAACAGGAATGTGTGATTTGTTAATTTTCTATTTATCTGATTTAAGTTCAAAGAAAATATTTCCAATGTTTTCACTAATCCACTAAAATGTATTTTATAACTTATAATTTGGCACCTGCAACACACTCAAAAGAAAGTTAAACTGTCATGCTTCTGTGATAAATATCACCACATGGTGTAACGTATACTGCCCTTGTGTTCCACATGTCCGTGTATTGTTGTTTAAAGCCTTGTGTTCATGTCCTCGTGTTCGTGTTGTTTGCCACGCCCCGCCTCTCACCTGGTCCTCGTTCCCTGTCTCCTCCCTGCTCCACATGTCCATGTATTGTTGTTTAAAGCCTTGTGTTCATGTCCTCGTGTTCGTGTTGTTTGCCATGCCCCGCTTCTCACTTGGTCCTCATTCCCTGTCTCCTCCCTGCTCCAGGTGTCTTGTATCTATGTCTATTATTTAAACCCCTGTGTTTCGTGCACTCGTCGCTGGTCTTTGTATGTCTTCTTGTCGTCATGCTGATGTCTTTTATGAAGTCGTTCATGTGTCCCTAGTGTTGTTCCCTTAGCTTAGTTCATGTTCCTAGCCCTTGTTTTGTTTACCGCATTTCCTTGTGTTTTGGTTCACAGTTCATGTTTTGTAGTGTATGTCGTTTTGTTTAATGAACCCCTTTTTAGTTTCCCAACTTGCTGCACTTGCTTCCTAAATCCCCACAGAATCGTGACACATGGAATTGAGAAGACTCTGGAAAACTGCTGTCACTTAACACTGTCCAAACTTCTTTACAGAAACACTGCTAAGTTCTTTGGACACAAGCTTATTTTAGATAGACTAAAAGACAGTGGTAATATGTGCTGTGATCATATGAGCCCTCCTTTCAGCTTGTTTTTGGGAAAAATGGACTTTGAAACTGTCTGTTCCAAACATAAAATGGACCAGTGCAACATCTGTCATGGTATGGGGGATTTCAGTCCCATTGCACAGAGGCACATTTTGGGATTTTAGAGAGACATGTTCTCCCAGCAACGGGGACCATATACAGCCAATGGAAGCCCTACGTCGAGGCATGGAAGCATGGCGGACAGAACCAGGAGGAGGGTAAGGAGCTCCTTAAGGACCTGAGACGGGCCAAGGTAAGGGCTGGGGAGTACGAACTGCGGAGGCTTGGGAACGAATTGGAGTCCCTCGTGAGACAGGGTCGTATGGGGAAAGCCCTGTACCTGCCACCATTGGCCGCTGGCGACGCGCCAACGAGACGTCAAAAACGCAGGGAGAAGCGCGTGGTCAAGTCAGCGGTCGGTGGAATTCCCAGGGGGGCCCTGTACGCGAGTCGAGGGCTCCAACAAAACCCCGCCCCCCAGGTGCTCGAACTGTCCAGCGTGCTATTTGAGGAAAAGCAGTGCCTGGAGACAGTTGAGCACCAACCCCAGTCTGAGCCTCCGGTTCAGAGGCAGCGGTCACGAGTCAGGGGGATCGCGACTCAGACGTGGCTGCATGTTGCTATAGAGACCTCCACACAAACGTCATCGTACGTCACCAGGGAGGTCTCTGTTCAGGCAACGCAGCCTGTCGAGTCAGGGGGATCTCCCTGGGGTCAGCCGTCTCTTTTGAGAGCTCCGCCTCCTCCTCACCGCTGCTTGCCACGTCCGCTTCCAGGAACCACATCTCCGCATCGCAGACGCCTTCAGGCCCTGCCTCCGTATCGCAGACGCCTTCAGGCCTTGCCCCCGCCCCCCCGTCAGTCGACTTCGCCGAACCGCTCCGCCACCGCGTCAGAGCTGTCGCCAGAGAGCACGCCCCGGCCATCGCCAGAGAGCACGCCCAGGCCATCGCCAGAGAGCAGCTCCACACACACGGTGCAGGAGTCACGGTGTCCAGCTTCTGGGTCGCCGAGGACGCCGAAGGGTCCAGCCTCCGGGTCACTGAGGATGCCGGACTGTTTTTCCAGTACCACAAGGACCCTGGAGCTGCAGGGTCCCACCCCCACGGCACTGAAGCTGCCGTGTCCCACCTCCACATCACAGGAGCCCAAGTAGGTTGCTTCAGCATCACCGTCGTCACCTAGCTCTGCCCCGACGTCGCTGTCACCACCTAGTTCTTGTGTTGCCTTAAATATAATATATAATATATATTAAATCCCTTTTAGTTATACCACCCTTGTGCACTTGCCTCCTGCTCAAACACCCCTTCAATCGTGACAGATAGTATTTTCATATGTTTATAGAAAAACATAATAATACATGTATGTAGCCATTCACTTACAATCCCAAATCAGATGGTATGGAAACGCAAATAAAAAAAGAAAGTAGTGGTTTCTAAATTTACTTTGACTTGTATTTCATTGCAGACACAAGATATTTCATTTTTTGTCTGGTCAGCTTCATTTGATTTGTAAATATGCATCTTTTCCTGTCATTCAGACCTGCAACACATTCCAAAAAAAGTTGGGACAGTAACATAGAAATACTCAAAGAGTCTGTTTTAGTAACCTAATCAACATAAAATTTGATCAGACCAAATGTCAAACCAGC
>JBBPDA010000126.1:23438255-23454682 GCA_037974385.1 Arnoldichthys spilopterus
GACAGCGGTGACACACGGCGCCTATGGCAGGGCATTCAGGCTATCACTAACTACAGGACAACAACACCTGCCTGTGAAGGTGATATCTCCCTTTCAGACGCACACACACTTCCACACACGGTTTGAGGCACTGAACAACGTGGAAGCGAGGAAGTCCACCCCTCCTCCGAACGACCAGGTACTGTGTCTGACCACAGCTGATGTGAGGAAAACTCTACGCAGAGTCAACCCACTGCTAGAAAGCTGCTGGACCAGACAACATTCCTGGCAGGGTGCTTAGGGAATGTGCAGACCAGCTAGGCAGATGTTCAACATCTTCAACATCTCCCTGAGCAGCGCCACTGTTCCAACGTGCTTCAAGACTACGACCATCATTCCTGTGCCAAAGACGTCTCCAGTATCCTGCCTCAACAACTACCGTCCCGTTGCACTCACTCCCATCATCATGAAGTGTTTCGAGAGGCTCTTCATGAAGCATGTCAAGACCCTGCTGGCTACTTCCCTGCAGTTTGCGTACCGCTAGAACCACTCAACAGACAATGCGATCGCCACCACCCTTCATCCGGCCCTCTCACATCTGGATAAGAAGGACACATATGCGCGAATGCTTTTTATAGACTGTAGTTCAGCATCACAATCATCCCCCAAAACCTGTCTGAAAAGCTGAGCCTGCTGGGCCTGAACACCTCCCTATGTAATTGGGTCCTGGACTTCCTGAATGAAAGGCCTCAGTCAGTTAGGATTGGGAACAACACCTCCAGCACCACCACACTGAGCACTGGTGCTCCACAGGGTTGTGTGCTCAGCCCCTTGTTGATCACCTTGCTGACTCATGACTGTGCAGCAATGCACAGCTCAAACCACATCATCAAGTTCGCTGATGACATGACTGTGGTGGGTCTCATCAGCAAGAACGATGAGTCAGCATACCGGGAGGAGGTAAAGTAGCTAACGGACTGGTGCAAAGCCAACAAACTGTCTCTGAATGTTGACAAAACAAAAGAGATGGTTGCTGACTTCAGGAGAACCACAAGGGACCACTCTCCACTAAACACTGACGGCTCAAGCATTGAGGTCTTCAAAAGCACCAAATTCCTTGGTGTTCACCTGGTGGAGAACCTCACCTGGTCCCTGAACACCTGCTTCACAGCCAAGAAAGCCCAGCAGCGTCTCTACTTTCTGAGGAGACTGAGGAAAGCCCATCTTCCACCACTGATCCTCACAATGTTCTACAGAAGGACCATTGAGAGCATCCTGAGTAGCTGCATGACTGTGTGGTTTGGAAATTGCACCCTCATGGAGCGCAAGGATAGTGAGGTCAGCTGAAAAGATCATCGGGGTCTCTCTTCCGTCCATCATAGACATTTACACCACACGCTGCATCTGCAAAGCCACCAGCATTGTGGATGACCCAACTCACCCCTCACACAAACTGTTCACCCTCCTGCCGTCTGGAAGAAGGTACCAAAACATTCAGGCCTTCACTATTAGAATGTGCAATAGTTTCATCCCCCAGGCAATAAGACTCTTAAACACTCAAGGACTGTCAACACACACACACACACAATTTCTAACTTATATTTATTACCCATACTGAACTTTGTTGCTACATTTTTCCTGCTCCCTGTGTCACTGTGTCATTGTTTAAAATTCACATTATTGTATTTTTGCATATCCTGCTACCTTGCACCTGGTAGTCCCATAACTGCACTGTCTTTGTCTGTACCTCTCTGTCTTTGCACTGTCCTGCAATGTTTGCACATATTTGCACACAATACACTTTATGTTGTTAGTTGTGTAATGTTTGTGGTCCTGTGTTTCATGTACCACCATGGTCCTGGAGGAACGTTGTTTCGTTTCACCGTGTACTGTGTGAACTGTATATGGTTGAAATGATAATAAAAGCCTACTTGACTTGATTTTACTTGATAAATGTTTGTTTATATAATGTTTAAATTATTTTGGGGCCCCCTACAGCCTTGGTAAGCTCTTCCTGAAGCCTGGCCATGCTTGTTACATTCACCATTACTAATCAATCTATTTCTCCCGCTCTCTCTTTCTCTATATCTCCATTCTCTCTGTGTTAAGCTTCTTTGTTGAGATACCAGTGATCCTGTTCCATTTTGCTATCTGGACCAGCCTGACCCATCCTGATACCATATCTTTGGTTGAAGTATTTATGGCTTTTTAATCCATTAACTCCATATGGACAGCCCTTGCTCCACCAAACTGATCGAAAGTCATTGCGTCCTACTTGTACACAAGAAACTACTGTCGCCTCTTTGAACAGAGATTATAACAATTATCATATTCTTATGAATATTTCATATTCTTTTTTTTTGTTTGTTATTGCTATCTGGTGTCAACCAGAAGAGGATGGGTTCCTGCACTAGTGTCAAAGCAACATTAAGTCATGAGGAATCCCATGGGATGCTAATGCTTTTGGTCTTTACTGCACACTGTAAACTTTAGTAGAAAAAAGATTTTGACAACAGAATCAGAATTGTCAGAAAATCCATTAAAGTTTTGGGACAATATTAAACCCCCCCCTTAGTGGTGATACTTCTTAGTGTACTCTTACATGTATTTGTGCCACCCCATGTATTAAATCTTAGAATTTAATGGTACACAAACAACTTGTTCCATAAAATATTCATAAAATGTATTGCCAATAGAATATGAGATTCTGAAGGGGATTCTCAATTCTGCACTGGAGTCTACAATCACTATGTCCATGCATCATGCATATACGTACAGCAGTGGAAGTAAGTTCTCTGAATTGGTGGAACTCCAATTTGGAATGAGTTAAAGATGGTCCGACACTAATTATCCAGTATCAGTACCTTACATCAAAAATGCTCTTGTGGCTGAAATGCAATCTGATCCTCAGAGCAGTGTTCTAACATCTACTGTAAAGCCTTTCCAGTAATGTAAAGGCTGCTACTGCAGCAAAGAGGGAAAAAAACTTCCAATTAATATTCTTGATTTCAGAAGAAACATTCTACAAACTTCTGCAAATCAAGTGTAGTTGCATTAATGCATTAAGTCATTTCATTAGTTCATTCACACAAAAGTGAACATAAGCACACAGATATCACTCCTCCCTCAGCATTGGGATGATATAGTGCGGAAAACTGTACGAGCAAGAAAAAAACACAATGGCAGAGGTGGGAGCTGTCAAAGCCAGGCACTTTCTGCAGCTGTCAGAGTGCTATAGGAGGTAACAGCCAGTGCGTCTCTGTGGCCTATGCCTGCCATATGAGTATGTGGAGGCGGAAGAGCTCTGTTACAGAACTGATAGGTTGCCATAGCGACTGTCTTTGCATTGAATCAATGTTAGAAAGAGAAACAGAGAGAGAAAGACAGAGAGAAACAGAGAGAAAGACAGAGACAGAGACAGAGAGAGAGAGAGAGAGAGAGAGAGAGAGAGAGCAACATGCATTTCAGTTGCAGCTGAGCACAAAAAAAAATAGTCCTTCCGCCTACAGACAGCTCCATGTGCCACTGTCCAAACAGAGCAATCATTTGC
Source organism: Arnoldichthys spilopterus (assembly GCA_037974385.1). NCBI lineage: Eukaryota > Metazoa > Chordata > Actinopteri > Characiformes > Lepidarchidae > Arnoldichthys > Arnoldichthys spilopterus. The sequence goes on from JBBPDA010000126.1 coordinate 23,441,785, forward strand.
TCTCAATATCAAAACCACATTTAATTCATTCCAGTCGGTTTGATCCAGCAGCTTGCTTGACGAAGGGAGCTCATGTAATCTCAGCGAGACAAAAAAGGGCATGCTGTAGATACACTAAGCCCTGGTGTGTGTGTGAGAGCAGATGCTAGGAATCATCTGGCCAGATGCCATGTTTGGGGATCGGCAGGATGCTGTGCATCCACATTCCTGACAGGCGGCAAAATCAATGAAGTCTTTAGCCCTCTAAAATGTAGTGCTATTGAGCATCAAGGAAATTTTTGCACAAAGCAACACATACACCCATGGGCACGAACAGGATTGACAAGGGTTGCTGTTCTTCAGCTGCGATTTTGCTAATGCTTGTCCAAGCTGTTTCAGTTGGCAGAACAATGGGGATCGTATTAATGTCAGAGTGAGGCAGACATAACCTGTCTAACTACTGAAATTGAGTCCTGCTGATGTGACCTTGAAAACGATGACACTGTAATAATGGTCTGCTGCAATACTAATAGCCAAAATTGCCTAGCAGTAGAGGCTGCACCCCCCCCCCCCCCCAATTCTTTCACTTCCAATTTCCTTGTGTGAAATCAGAAATTATCCTGACCTCATTTTTATTTTTTACATGGGGGGTGAAAAGGGATTCCTGTTTAACCGAGCACATGCTGTCTTCTGGGGGAAAGAGAGAGAAAGGGAGAGAGAGAGAGCAGGGGTGTCCTCTTCTAGGCACAGACGGGAGAAATCCTTATCGGGCAAAGAGACACCCTGGCACATCACCATTCCACCAATGGCAACATGCACATGGTGGAGGATGCAAAGGGTTTCCAAGGCTACCCTTTCCCCCTCCCCCCATCGCCAGCGCCTCTGCCTGAATGTCAGAAGCCTAATAAATGCAACTAGAGCTCCAGCTCCATCCACACTGGCTTACTCTGTCCTTATCATCCTCGCCAACAGCCACTCCTACTGACTGTAAAACCCACATACATCTTCCATACAACATGACTTTATTTAGAATAATAGGCTACAGTGAGTCCATACTGTAGGCAATATGCCATTAAGGACACCTAAAATGTTCTGCTCTTATTATATACCATTTTTCACATAGCTGTGTTGGGGTTAATCAGCTAATTTAGATGAAAGCAGCAAACTCTCCATCCCTTCATGGTTATCCAATCATGCAGAGCTTGGAGCACAGAAAAGATTCATAGCATGATGTAAGGCACAAAATCTTTTTTGATCATATCGCTGAGACTCACATCCATCAATTCCATTCAAGGAAAAACTCCCTAGAGGAAGAAACCTTGGGAGGAACCAAGACTCAGTAGGGGAACCCATCCTCTTCTGGCTGACACCGGATGGCAGTAAAATAAACACTTGCAAGATGGGAGACAGACTCAGTTTATGAAGGCGACATTAGTTCAGATCATATGTGTCATGGCTATGGTATAACAGGAAATGACCCCAGTGGACAACAGATCAGAACTGAAGGGGGTGGGGGCGGCTCCTATAGTCCTAATGTAGTAGAGGATCTAGTCGGCAGCATGGGCTGGCTGGCAGCCTAGGTGATAATAGGGAGCGCAGCATTTAGTGTGTGCGTGTGGACCATGATGAAGGTTGGTTGGGCTAAAAGCATGTTTGGCAGCTCCCCTCGGTGGTGATGGTCAAATAAAAGACAGAAAAGGACAGTTAGCCTTTTTTCGTGTCAGTGTAAGGATAAAATATACATGAGTGTGAAACATGACTATGAATAGGACTCCAGCAGACCTCCCTATAATAGCCTAGCTAGAAGGGACAGAGTCAGGGGAATCACAGACATGACACTAGTACCCCTTTACTCCACTGTCATCAAACTAAGAGAATGTGTGAGAGCGATGGGACGACAGCACCAGTGTCACAGTTTACTCCAATGTTCTATGTCCATGAGTCCTGACTCTGACCTCCATCTTTTAGGGAATTTTAATTAGCAAATGCCTGGCTAAACAAGAAAGTTTTTAACCTAGACTTGAAAACTGAGTTCCCCGTGCTGTATTTTTAAGGATTCTGGAAACTAGTAAATAGCCAGCACCTTGCAATCTAAGAGGATGTGAAGGTTCGTAATGAGAGATAAGTTCAGTAAGGTACTCACGGGCAAGGCCATGTGTGGTTTTATATGTTAATAGTAATATTTTTAAATCAATACGTAATTTAACTGGAAGCCAATGTAATTTAGACAGTATTGGGCTGATATTATCAAATATTCTAGTTCTAGTAAGAACCCTTGCTGCCACATTTTGGACCAGTTGTAGTTTGTTTAGGGTTGTAGTGGAACATCCTGATAGCATGGCATTGCAGTAATCTAGCCTTGAGGTTATGAATGCGTGGGCTAATATTTCTGCAACACAAGGTGATTTCTTACATTTCTACACATTTCTTAGCTTTGCGATATTTCGGAGATGAAGAAAAATCTGACAGATCTGAGTCTATTGTAACACCAAGATTTTTTACACTCAAGGCAGGAGTGACTGGAGAATTGGCGAGGTTTAGCATTAGGCCTCTCACTTTATTTCTAGCAACTTTTGGTCCTAAAAGAAGAACTTCTGTTTTTTCAGTGTCAAGCTGAAGAAAATTGTGTGACATCCAGACTTTTATATCATGCACACAGTCCTCTATCTTGCTCAGTTTAAGTTTGTCATCTGGATGAGATGATACATATAACTGTGTGTCATCTGCGTAGCAGTGAAAGGTAATCCTATGTTTGCAGATGTATAATGTAATTTATAAGGGTCCTAGGACTGAACCTTGTGGGACTCCATACTTTACTTTTGTATGAGCTGATGGTTCATCATTCACACTCACAAACTGGAAATGGTCAGTTAGATATGATTAAAGCATAGGGCTGTTCCAGTGATACCAACCATGTTCTCTAGTCTATTTAATAAAATAGAGTGGTCTATGCTGTCAAATGCAGCACTGAGGTCAAGCAGAACCAGTAAAGATATATTGCCTTTGTCAGCGGACAGTAGGAGTTTGTTTATTATTTTAACTAGGGTTGTTCAGTACAGTGATATGGAAAACTTTCATAAATGTGATTTTTGTGCAGGTATGAGGACAGCTGCTTGGCATTTTCTAGGACCTTGGATATAAAAGGCAGATTGGAGATTGGTCTATAGTTTTAATAGAATACATGGGTCAAGATTGGGTTTCTTGATCAGTGGCTTAATGATAGCTAGTTTAAATGCTTTTGATATATACCCAAGGCTGAGGGACAAATTCATAATTGCCAGAAGTGGCCTAATTATTGCTGGTAAAATTTCTTTTAGTAGCTTGTAGAGATAGAGTCAAGTGAACAACTTGTAGATTTAGATGAAGAGATAATTTAAATAAAATCTGTCTACTGGACTGGACTGAAGAAAACTAACCTCTCTACTGTAACTGTATTTTTTTCTGTAAAGTCAGGTGAGACGGACAGTAAGCTTGGTGGGGTTAAAGGTGGTATTTGAATTTCATCTCTGATGGTTTCAATTTTATTGTTAAAGAAGGCCATAAAATCATCATTAGTGTACACCACAGGTATCTGAGATTCAGTACCTCACTGGTTGTTAGTTAGTAAGAAATTGTATTAAATAGCAGTTTGGGATTATTTTTGGGATTATTATTTCATTCCCATCAGCTTTGTACAACAATTGCTCAAAATAGATAGATAGATAGATAGATAGATAGATAGATAGATAGATAGATAGATAGATAGATAGATAGATAGATAGATAGGTAAAAAATGTTTAAAAGTTTGAAAAATCAAAGCTTTAATTTAGCCTATAAATATCTTTATCATATAAAAATATATTTTTTTTTGTAACAAACTACATGTTTTACAGCTATTAGCGCCTCTTCATTTGGTACTTTGTGCAACTTCTTGAACATGTAACACCACTCCTCAGTATAGAATCTCTACTAATCCTACAGGATTTTAGCTCTCTCTTTTGAATGCTCCTCTTCAGCTCACCCCAATGGTTTTCAATGAGGATTAAGCCAGGGGCTAAAATGGCTGTGTCATAAGCTTGATTCTGTGGTCACCAAGCTATTTTTATTAAAAAGCTCCTGGTAGTTCACAGAGTCCATGATGCTATGTATTCTAACAAATTCCCAGGGTCTTTGGAGGAAAATAAATACTCCAAAACATTACTTTATTCTTAATATTGAACACAAGGTTATGCTCTTTATAACCATCCTTCTTTTTACACTAAACACACCTTGTGTGTTTGTCAAAAGGCTCTATTTTTGTCTTATCTGAATAAAACCTGGTTTCAGTCAAAGTTCCAGTGAATGTCTAGTGTCCTGTAAGTGTTTACATTGTGTTAAGATGAAAGAAAATATTTTCTCTTCACTACAACTCTGATTGTTTTAAATTTCTAAGGACATTTTTAAGTGTATTGATTTCTTTGTACCTTTTTTCTTTTTTATATCAATTTTGTCAGTGGTATCAAATACATACGTCACTAATACACAAAACGTGCTGTGACTTTAGCCTAGACTAAATACTAGATTTGTGCTCCTAGGTTGATGTGTCCTTATGTGCTAGTGCCATCTGAAGTGGGGTAGGCACAAAGGACTTTTAGACCATAACATGATCAACAGTTTTACTGGAAATGATTAAATTTGACCTACATGTTCAAATTTCACAAAATTTGACACTCTGCATCACTAACACCTTATTTGAAAGCATGATACATTTAGCAAAAAAATTGTCCATAGGGAGAACTGCATCTGACACATTTCAGCATCTCAAAATGAACTTAAAAGACCAATATTTAGAAATTTGGTATGTTTACAATTTGCTGTATTTGCATAAATCTTTTAAATTTAATTTGGCTCCCTCAACAAAATGGCCTTTTGTGCAACCTCTTGTTTATATCCCATGAAACAAGAGGTCAGGCATGACTGCTTAAAGTTTACTAAACACTCAGAGAGCAATGGCCCACAACTTGAAAACCAGTGCCCTTACAGTGCATGGTTCTTAAAAAAAAAACCTTTTGTAAGTGTGCAAGAGTAAAAAAACCTTTTTAAAGATAAAAGAACATCCACATTATGTAAAAGTCCTATAAATATTAAAGGTTTTCTTAGAACCATAAATTCAAGCCAAGAACAATTTAGGAACCTTTATTTGTAATTGTTCATGCTGACAAGCACTGCTCTCCATGAGACACTGAGGTTGTGTGTGTCATGGCTCTGCTTTTGGAGTTCACTTCATTAATCACACACTTCAGCCCAGCAGGGTACCAGACTGGAGGAGCAATAATGCATGCAAATGTTCCTCTTTTTTCCACCTAAAGAAACCAAAGGCAGCCTAATAAATGCACTAATTTATTCAACATAATTCTAAGACCACATTGACCAATTCAGGTTTTTTGTAGCTGTAATTGGTCCCTTAGAATCTTGCTGTGATTGGAATCAAAATAGGAGATAGATGAACAAGTTTGATGGAGCACCTAAGAAGTAGCCATCCTTGTTTAATGTCTTCTCCAACCTGACCCATTTTGGATCTTGCCACTCATCAAGAAGTCGACATATAACTGTCATCAGCATGTCTTTGTCACCTGTACAATATTTGTTAGCAGTGCAAATTGACAGTAAATGAATATGTCACTTTTCTGTACCTTGGAGAAAGAGAAACAGAGATATGAAGGACTGCTCAAACCTAGGTGGAGGAAAGAAGGAAATCATAGGCATTCTCTTGAGTTTTTCCACATTTCAAGCTTGCATTAACTCGGCAGATCACATGTTCTAATTATGATACCCCTCTGTGTGTGTCCTCTGGCTCACTCTTACTGCCAGCCAGCTAAAAGCAATGAAAGAATGAAAGGTGGGTTGGGAGAAAGGAGAGTCTTTTGGATAATGTTACAACTTGACCAAAGTAAGTGAAAGAACCAGGGCTCAGAAAATGAAAAAAAAATTGAAAACAAAAAAACAATTGGTTCACTTTAGTCAATTAAAACTACATCTAGAATTACTATTAATTCTACTAATTTTACATGTGTAGTTCATTTTACATGTCGTTCTGATAAAAAAAAAAAAAGATTTTTTGCATGGTAATTGTATTTATGAGAACAAATACACTTAAGCATAGACTAAGTACTGTTATTGTTTGTATATAGTGCTCTAACAAAATAAAAACAGATCTGATTATATCTGATATACTTTAGTGTTAAGCCTATGTTGAGAAAACTTGTACAGTAAATCTAGCTTACTTTGATCAAAGAAATTGTGTAGTGGTGCAGGCTAAAGACACATGACAAACATTATACTAAATCATACAAATTTGGGAGTTTGTATATGAGATAGTTCAAAGTCAAACTAAAATTTCAAAAAGGTATGCGCCTATGTAATGCCAATTTCTGTCATTTTTGTTGTACCCACCTGCTGATGCCAATGCCAATGCCAATGCTAAAAACATTATTTGAAAGAATGCAGAAATTGTAATTATATCTACCTGGATTAGAAACATGTATATAACTTATATTCATTGTTTATAAGCTTTAAAGTGAGATTAAATAAAAAAGGGGGTATATTCTATCACAGTGCATTACCAAAACATTCTTTTCCAGATTGCAATAAATGCATTATCAAATATTAGCCAAAACTAAACATCTGGTGGTGATATAATTGTTTTCCCAGTAAATATCAGCTGAAACCCATATGATTCTGTTATCATTGTGCACCCTACATACTCACAATCAGCTAATAAAATTAAAGATCATATTGTGTTTATCATACTTTCCAAGGGTGTCAATAATTGTGGCAATAGTTCTAAATAAAATTACTCAATTTGAATGTTTTTAGTTTTTTTTGTTAAAGCTTCTTCAACAAAAGATCATTTTTTACCTAAACCCTTTTTACTAATCTTTAAAAAATGATGTTTATGGGTGATTATAGTTTTTTCACTTTTGTTCTTTGCAAAATGCATTTTACTCATTTCAGATTCATACATTTTTGTGACGGAAGAGTAAAAACCGTCATTGAACTAGCATGTTCTGAAACTGTAACACTGAAAAAAATGTTGTGCTGCTGACGAGCAATGACCATGACCTTGTTGTTTTACATGAGCTGTGAGTTTATTTTATTACCCTTCAGCAGCAGACCCACAAAGCAAAGAAATTGGTAAAGAAATGTTCAAAGGAAAGCTCCTACTTGCAGATGACAGACACTGCAGCTAGACTCCATAGCAAGGTGGTCTTCAAGGTGAGATCAAAATGCCATTTAATTCTTCAAAGTAGCACAATGTAACTGCAATTTGCACAGTGCTGTGCCAATTAACCAAGCCTGTTAATGTCGTGTTTATGATTTCATTTAATCATGACTTGTAATGTCATGTTAATTAGAGCTATTTCAGCCTCAGCTTTTGTGAGACTATAAAGTTGACAAATGTCCAAAAAATTTATAGCATAAAAGGCCACACTTTAATTGCTTTTCGGTCTTATAGTGAGGGTCTTCTCATACGAGCAGAATTACATTACTTTTTAAATTAGTCTTTTGTGGTAACCCACAATATACATATTAAATTTATTGCTGATTTTAAATGCATCATGAGCATGACCTATGAGCTCATGTGCCAAAGCAATCCAAATTGTCTGCTGACTATGTAGGGCATAATTCATGATGGATAACAAATTCTCTCCTGCTAAACTGCTTTTTTATAGTTTCTCACAGCTGCCAGGTTACCAACTCTGTTCAGTTCTCTAAACTCCTCCAAAAAGTCCAATAGTACCCTGGTTGCTCATCTTAAAGTAATCTCATATCACATTTAATATCTGTCATTATCCTCAATTTTTTTTCAGGATAGTCTTATTGTACTGCAGGACTTTACATATGCACCATTACATATGCTTGAAAATATTTCCTGTTTTCAGACCTTTTGTTGTGACTTTCTTCAACAGCCGCAACATTTACAGTACAAAACGGCCAACAAGCTGTGGAGTGGAAGCCGAATCAATAGCAAAGCTAGGAAAATCTATGTAAGCCCTGTGTACAAAATCATGTTTTTATAGATTAAGCCAAGCACTGACAAACAGATGAAGCAAAGTCACTGTTGTAATTTGCCAGGGCTGCTCACATAATTCTTTGCATTCCAAACATATCTGGCGGCCAGTGACTCTATGCCCATACAAATCAGGGTCTGCTGTAACAAAATCAATTAGAGGATGAGTAAGTCGGGAAGAGAGGAAGAGAATTTTGAATCATTTTCACTGAACTGTGTGACTTCAAATTAGAGGCTGAAGACATCGCCACTGTCCTCATGAGGTGGTCAGGATTACGTTATTAAATCCAGAGGATTACTTCTCCAAGTGCAGCCTCATGTGACACAGCACCATTAAAGACAGCTACATGCACTCAGACAGCTGGCCTTTCTTCACTTGCTACAGCAATGCATGCTGGGAGGGTCATTACGTAATGGCAAAGCCCAGTGAACAAGTATATTAATGCATGTGAAGCTCAGCACCCACCATCTTTTGCAGTCTTGTCACACAGGCAGCAGTTTTAGACCTTGAGTTTTTAGAGGTCTGTTGGAAATAAATATAGCACTACTTGCTTGGATGCAATTGCTACCATCACTTGTCTTTCAGAAAGAAAATCTCACCAATGCCTTTACAACTGCACTCCCTGAAAGAGGGACTAGGAACAAGAAGTGCTAGCTCAATATACAAATAGCTAGTATAAAAGCTTTCCTAAATGGTTATCAAACATTTCTGCATAATGTAATTGTTGAGACCTAAACAAAGGAATTCAGAGTGTTCTGTTGTGAAACGGATTATAGAGAAATGTACAAACTCTGATGTCTTGACAATTTTGGAGAAAGGAACCAGGGGTCAGAAATGATTGTGTATATTTCCATTACAAGAAACCAGTGAACCTACAAGTGTCTTTACGTGTTGTTTTTACAACTCCAAATCAGAAAAAGTTGGGACAATATGGAAAAGACAAATAAAAAAAAGTAGTGATTTCTAAATTTACTTTTTTGCAAACAATATGAACACAAAATATTTATGTTATAATTTTATATATATGTTTTGTCTGGTCAACTTCATTTCATTTGTAAATATACATCTTTTCCTGTCATTCAGACCTGCAACACATTCCAAAAGAAGCTGGGACAGTAAAGCATTTACCACTTTGTAATGTTGCCATTCCTTTTCAAAACACTTAAAAGACGTTTAGGGACCGAAGACACCACGTGATGAAGTGTTTTAGGTGAAATTTTTTTTTGTGCAATTCTTCCTGCAAACAAGTCTTAAGGTGGGCAACAGTGTGCAGTCTTCGTTGTCGCATTTTGCATCACACATTCTCCATTGAAGACAGGTCGGGACTGCAGGCAGGCCAGTCAGGTACCTGTACCCTCTTCCTCCGCAACCAGGCCTTTGTAATGTGTGCAGAATGTGGTTTTGCATTGTCTTGTTGAAATATGCATGGGCGTCCATGAAAAATATGTCTTCTTGAAGGCAGCATATTGTGCTCCAAAATCTCTATGTACTTTTCAGCATTAATGGTGCCATCACAAAAGTGTAAGTTACCTTTGCCAAGGGCACTGACACAACCCCATAGCATGACAGACCCTGGCTTTTGGACTTGTTGCTGGTAAGTCTGAATGATCCTTTTCTTCTTTGGTCCGGAGCACACAGCGTCCATTTCTCCCAAAAAATACCAGAAATACTGATTCATCTGACCACAGTACACGTTTCCATTGTGTGATGATCCAACCCATATGCCTCAGAGACCAGAGACAGTGCTTCTTTACACTGTTAACATCCTTTTGGCACAGCACAGTTTTAACTGGCATTTGTGGATGTAACTACACATTGTGGTACTTGACAAAGGTTTGCTAAAGTAGTCCTGAGCCCATGTGGTGATACTGCTTATAGATGACAATTCTTGATGCAGTGCCACCTGAGGGATGGTAGATCACGGTTGTTCAGCTTAGGCTTGCGCCCTTGTCCTTTACACACTGAAATTCCTCCAGATTCCTTGAATCGTTTAATTATGTTATGCACTGTTGAAGGTGAAATATCCAACTCTCTTCCTATTTTTCTTTGACGAACATTGTTTGTAAACATTACAATAAGTTTCTTACGTATTTGTTGGCAAACTGGCTACACCCAGGACAGGAAGGTTTGCAACTCTATCATTTCTTAGGTATGGTACATTCAAAAATATAATTTTTATCAGGTTTATAAATGGGTATACGGAGAAAGCCTGATGTATCTTGCATGTCACACTTGTGGTTTTGTTCTGACCTCTTTATAGGTATGCATGAATCTGTTTAAATCTTTACCTTATATTTGATGTGGCAATGACATGTTAGAAATAAATTGGCATATTTCATGACATTGGGCTGATTCCACAGTGGTGAATCTGTGAGCACTGTGAGTTATTGGCCCACCTGGTCACATAAGAAGCCTCCTCCTAAGCTAATGTGCAGCTCAAGACTGTCAGTAATCTCAAACCACAACCTAACCCATAGAGAAAATAATTAGTCAAGGACACTTCTATGCCTAAATTAATGTTTAATTTTCTCAGTAAAGCTGAGTTCTCCCAGAAGTAAACATGAAGCACTTATGCTGCTGTGTTTACTGTACTGAAGAAGGGTAATGACACTTTGCAAGGAAAATCAGCCTTGGGATATGTGCCAGTGAAACAGTATGCCTCTCAGTTCATTTCTGAACTGACAGCACAGACTCCTATAATAATTTATCACTACCTGACAACCTATTTATTCATCCACATGAAACTATAGCTGGACATTGTTGGTTTAGCAGGACGCAAAGTTGTTAAAAGAGTTCTATAATAAAAAAGGCAGTGATAAATTATGGTGATTGTCAGTAGTTAAGACAAAGTAAAGTATGCACAAAATAGCCTGAATACGTTATTGCAATCAAAACTCCCACTCAAAAGAATGTAAAATAAACTGAATCATGAACAGAAGTACCATGTGACTGACATGTGTTTTTGAAAATTAAAACAGCATTTGCATAACTCTAAAGACTTATTAATGTCCAAAATATTTGACATTTGAGACTGGGAAATCTGTGTCCGTTTGTAAAGTGAAAGTGACTTTTGTCATTGTGAACACACTCAAGCATCATAATGAAATGTGACCTCTGCATTTAACCCATTACACGTGCACATGTGGAGCAGTGGGCAGCTCTCAACATTGCCCAGGGAACAGTGTAGCAAGATGGTACCTTGTTCAATGGTGAAGCATGTTGCCCTGTGTTGCTTGCTTTTAAGAATGATGCTAGTTTCTCTGTTGTCTGAAGCCCAACCCTAAGGTTCAAGTGTGTCCTAGAAGGTACACCATACCACATGTGTTAATAACACTTAGATTAGGATGACTGAGACCTTCAGGATGCCATGAGACTCCAACAGTACTGCTTACATGATAATAGCTTAGTTAGTTGCTGTTACACTAATATCAATACATTTGTGTGAATGGAAACATATGCACTACTGCCATTAAACAAAGCCATCTTCTATTGAACAGGTAATCCTTTTGAACCATTATGCATTCCTTAGTGACACTATGTGGACTTCTCTCATTATACATCTCTATGATGGTGTCTCAATAATGCTTGCACTGTAACATCTGGTCCATGCTCTGCTGCTGAGTCACTGACCTGACTGAAGAATCACTTCTTTTCTCCCTGATCACCAGAGTTTTACTGAAAGCTGCTTTGCATTCTAATCTTGGGATGATTCACTCTGTACTCGCATGCGCTTACCACACTATCAGAGTGCAGGGCTGACAGGGATGAAGCCTTTGCTGTCACATAAAAAACAACGCACAATGAAGTGAAGATTTTGGTGGAGAGAAGGTGTCGGTTAAAAGACTGAGTCATCTGAGCATCCAAAAGCCATGGTGCAAAAAAAATGACTCATGGCTTTATTCACTTTCTATAATCATACTTTCACATTTCAGAAATGACCTTGGTTTAAGAAGGATTTTGTATACAATGTAAACTGGACAACGCGTGCAACACTGCCCCAGAGCAACTTGCAGGTCAGAGATTTGCCTTGTGCAGAAATTTCATTGGCTCATGGTGTCCCTGTTGGTTCACTGATGAAGACAAAGCTTTATAGTCTCCATCCTCACTCCATTTTCAAAACCATGACATCCTGTTATCTTATTGATTTTTCTCTTTTTGCTTTGTTTCTATTTTTTTATCCTCTCATCCTTATCCCTCCCCTGCAGGTCCTTGTTGCTAAGGCTGGAGAGTCACTGACAGAATCCAAATGGCCCTATCAGGGCCCACTGCTGACTACTAGAGTGTGTGTCTTGCATACATGTTTTTACAGAAAGTGCATCTTCAGGGTGAAAAAAGAGCAAGATAAAATACAGAAATGAACAAACCAAAAAAAGTAATTCCCCCACAATCTCAGTCTGACGCGTGCCCATTTATAGTACTGTAATCACCAATTGCCTTAAACTACTAACTTCATCCAGCAAGACTCTTGCCCATCGTATGATTAAAATTTATCATTAAATCTAGCCTTAAACTTAAACATGTACCAAACAAAAAGAAATGTCAAACATCATTTATAATGAGCTGTACATTAAAGGGATATAATTCAGTGTCTATATGATTAAAGGCATTTTGTTTAACCAACTTCATTTGTATATTTCAAGTTCACTGTAACATGCTCCTTATTTTAGAACTTACTAAAAAAAACTTCCTCTTTCCCTTTGATGGTCTACTTTCAATGTTCTGTCCCTTTGGAATGATCAGGTTTGGAGCATTGTTTTTTTGCATTCCATACGAACATATGATACAAACATTTCTGTTTCCTAGATATGATAAGAGGGGCGGCACGGTGGTGCAGTGGTTAGCACTGTCGCCTCACAGTGAGAAGGTCCTGGGTTCGATCCCCGGGTTGG